>OZ038478.1:109704617-109829617 GCA_964036315.1 Acanthosepion esculentum
TGTCATTATGGAAGTGGTGGAAAATCGTCATCGTAACTCATGCTAACGCAAACAAAAATGTATGTCCGTACATACATTGAGGTACGCAGACATACATACACAAGCACTCGCCCGCCGGTGCTCATACAAGCATATAGATATATGGACAGTATGAGGCTTGACATATGTATGTATTCGCTGAATAATATTTCCTCGCACGCACGTATATACGTGTGGTGGGGTCTGTGTAAAATTTTGATAAGTAAAAATTGCTATTATTTTTCATGTTTAAGGCTTATTTGTTATTATTTTAAAGTTGGTTATTTGCTTGTTTTTGATGACTGTGTATATGTAACTGGGAGAAATTGCAATTCGTAATCCTTATTGGTTTTTATTTGGTGGTATTAAATATGCTGGGGGAGGGGGAGTAATTTACGTTAATAATTAATATGTTAGCTCTATCTCTGATATTGAGCGCTTTCTAATAAGTTCCGCGCATATATGTAAATAATAATATATATAATATATTACACACACACACACACACACACACACACATATATATATATATATATATATATATATATATATATATATATATATTTATAATTATATACACACATTTCTCACATATATGGGTGTGTGTGCGCGCGCGCGTGTGTGTGTGTCTCCCACAGATTTACAAGAATAATGTTTGCACAATATTTAGCCCCCTGACGCTCTCCCGCTTTCACGGAAATACATACACACATACATACATACTAACCCACAAAAAAACACGCACTCACAGCACCACCAACTTCCCAAAATTTAGTGTGTGTGTTTGCTTGTACTTGTGTATGAGTAGGTCTACTTACCGTTAAAAATATTGTTTTTTTAAAGAAAGTTGAAGTATAAATAAGCATTCACGTAATGATAGTGGGTGGTAGGAGGGAGAGATGGAAAGACAGATGTGGAAAGAGATATCTTTGTTTTTTCTTTTGGTCTCACTGTCAATTCATTTCCTTCTGTCCACCCCATAAGACACGATAATAAATTCACATCTTTCTTTCCCTCACTCTCTCTATATGACTTCGTGTGCACGGTGGTAAACACACATGGAATAAAGCAAACAAATTTCGCAGCGTTTTATAGTAATAAAAATACATATGCACATCTAGCTAAATTAGGTATGTCCAATATTTCGCTAAAAAGTGGTATACCTTGACGACAAAAGGTCCCCAAATTGATAAAACAATTTTTAACGTTTAAATATTTATGTTGTTATTAAAGAGGAAAGACCAAAGTATTTTCTGAATATTTTTTCAGATTTTTTAATCCTTCCTATAAATGTTAAAAATTTTATTAAAAAATCTTGTTTTTTTTTTCGAGTCAAAAAATTTCGTAAAATCGAACTTATCGACATTTCTGTCGGAAAGATCATAGTTTGTTAGTTAAAAAATCATGAAAAATCAATTACACCTTTTTCTTTTGTTATCTTAGGAAATTTAGAATGATTAAAGTATACTCAATGTAATTTGAAAGAAACATTACTTACATTTTTAGCAGAAAATTTTTTAAGAGAGATATTTCCAACCGTAGTCGTTCCTTTTTTAAGCAATTGAGAGGCGTTAATTGATGTACGTCAATATATTCACAACTTACGGCACGGAAATTTATTGGACGGTAGCGCAGAAGTGATATAATTCGTTCTAATTTTAAGTGAATCTGGTTAGTAGCTTTTTAAAAAAAAATTCACTTTCAAATTTTTTTTTTTTTTTACCTTACGTTTGAGGAAGAATTCTGCACTGAAAATAACATTTAAATTATGAAAGAAAATCAAATTTTACAAGTAAAAATAAAACAGTAAAAAAAATACATTTTTTTAAATTGAGGTTTATTATTTCAGTCATGAAATATTTTTCTGAGAATATAAAAATTACATGAAACACCATTAATTGAAACGGGTTAACTTAATGAAATGAGATTTTATTTCTTTTTTATTAAGGCAGATTTTTTTCTATTTATTAATAATTATGATATGGCAGTAATATGAGTTTTATTTTATTTATTAATAAAATTAACATGCTATGTTGGTTTTGTTTTTTGACTCAACAAGTATTTAGTAGTAGCGAGCTAACTCCAGAAAATTTAAACTCCAAAAATCGTTTTAATTGATAATTAGTCGTGTGGATAATAATTCCAAAGTAATGTAAAATGAATTTATGCATTCGATTTCAAACTTGAAAATATGGGTGGACTTCCAAGGGCGTTTTTTGGGGGGGGGAAATTGTAAATAGTCGATATTTTCTTTTATCCCACTATTCGATTATATTTGAATAGAAAAAGAACAAAATTGAAAATAATACGACGATATTCAGAAAACTTGACAAGCGTTGTTTTGTTGTTACTGAACAAATCAAAGCCATTTCTGAAGTAAACAAAAACTTCCTTCTATCAAAAGAAACTACTCACGTGACATTATTTCAAGGTGTGCATCCATACTTTCGTTGGAGACAATTTTAAATACAATTTTGGAATATTAAAAATTTTAAAAATAATTATGGTTGTCAGATTTTAATAAGCTTTCAAATTTATGATCTTTAAAAAATAGAGAACATAATATATCATTTTCATAAGGTTGCAGAAAGAACTTAATGTATAAATATATAACAACCTTTTGTCATATTGTGTATTTAAAATTGAAAAAAATATTAATGTAAAAATTCATTGTTCATCAAAAAAAAATTTTCTTTCAGATAATAATTACCTTCGTATATATTATTTAGAAAAGCCATTAAAAACTTTCTTAATTAAATATTGTCTTAGTTTTATTGGGTTTTGTATTTTTACAATTGAGGTAAAAGTTTGGACAATTTCGGACATTTTTTTAACAAAAAAATCGATGATTTAGATTTTTCAGAGTTTTGTGCATTTAATTAAAAAAAAAATTCAGGTTGCAAATAAATTTTTTTTGGAGTTTTCATAAAATTAAGTTCGTCGGGGGTAACAGATATAAAAAAAAATATTTATACCATGACTTTCAAAGAGACAAACATTTCTGAAATAAGTTCATTCATTTCCTGAATAAGTTCTGAAGTTTTCATTAAAATCCAACAAGTAGTTAATTTTTACAAGAATTTCGAAATTAATGTGTCTTTCAACTGACAAAAAAAACAACTAAAAAAAAGAGCTAAAATGGCCAAAATTGGACATACCTAATCTAAATAGACATCTATTTATCTATATATACATCTATACACATCAATCTATACAGGGTACGGTGGGTAAATTGTTGCCATGTTATATTTTTAATTTCGCGTATACGTTTTGTTTGTTTGTTTGTTTATTTGTAACAGTGAGGCACCGTCTGTGAGAAAAATAGCACCATGGCGCAATTCACTCCCCCAGAAATGTAGAAACGACATGCTGTCCTGCTTGGCATTCTTACGGGAAGCGCTAATACGAACATTTAAATGTGTCTGCATGTAAATCTGAGGACAGTGCAGAGGTTTCAACAAGACGTGGACGATATATACAGTCAAAATTATGTTTTTTGGAGTGATTACTAGTGATGAGAGACGAAGTGTCTCCATTCATCTTCCCACAGGACCTCAGATTCAATACAGAGTTTCCGCGACGAATGCCAAGTAGTACAGTATGGCATTTCTAAATTGCTGGGGAAGGAAACAATGTCATGGTGCTCCCTTTTACACAGGCTCTCGACAAATTCAAGAAGAAATAACGCGCATTCGCGAAATAAAATAATTAAAATGACAAAAATTATCTATATATATAATTTACCATTCGACCCCTGCATATATATTAATATTTACAATCACATCTATCTATCTATCTATCTATCTATCTATATATATATATATATATATATATATATAGGCTCCTGAAAAATTAATTTCGGTTGAGCTCTCTGGAGAAGGAAGTGTGGGTTTGTAAAGCGTGACAATTAAGTCTAATATAGCGCGACTCTTCGGCAAAAGCGAAGTGAGTCCTGTCGGTCGCTGTAAATCTATCTAAAAAAATAAATAAATACGCTAAAATTCACCTGACGCCAATTCAGTCGGGTTACGATCCTAGCCACACTGAAGAGCTGTGATACAGCGAAACAGTCTGTCTGTAGATGGCAATAATTATATATATAATATATATAGTTATATACACACACACACACATATATATATATATATATATATATATATATATATATATATATATAACCTACAGAGTGTGATGTATAAGTTGTCTTAATTACGATAAAAGAAAAATACCTCTGACATCTCATTTTTACAGCTGTTTTTATCAAAATTGCACAAAAATATTTTGAAATATTAAATACTAATTTGATCCTAGAAAAACAACATTGGCTTCTACCACGGCCTCCAGACAACTTCAGCATCTTCTGCACCTCTTCTGGGCAGTTTGTTTTTTTAAGTTTGTGATATAGCTATAATCCTTGCCTTTTATGTGGACAAGGATTTGGTGGGATACTCTCATTCAGATCCCATTCACACACCCATAATAATCATTGGATTGTAGTCTGGTGAGTTGGGTGGCCAAGTAAATGGGCCGATATGGTCACAGATATTGTGTGACTGCCATGGCTGTGTTCTCCTGTTTGGGTAACATGGTATAGAGTCCTGTTGGCAGACATAGGGTCTACAGCAGCCATACATGTGATTAAATAATGCACTCTCTCCTCAAAGCTCTTGATGAGTCCGAGTTGTGTCCGTGTTGAGTCCGAGGCCCTCAGGGAAGTTGAATGGAGGCATATATCGTCATCTCTAATGATCACGCCAAACACCATGATGTTGACTGGATATATCTACCAACTCTGTCCGAATCCTCTGCATTGTTGTCTTCAGACTGACACAAAAACAGTCTGAAATTACACGCGAATGCCAAGCAGACATCATGTCATTTCCCAATTTCTCGTGGAGTGGATGTTGAAATTCGGTGTATGGCTGCTACATAGTAATTTTACATTTTGCGCGCGGCTGCCGGGAAACACAAACCGCTGGAAATCCACAAGGTAAAATTAGTATGTAGCATCCAAGACACATCCATGGTAATGGCTAGAAAAGGAGCCGAAAGCATGAAGAACAATTATCACTATGGACTAGTCATATAGTCTTTAACACCTGAAAAATGGAAAATTTTTAGATTCCTGGAAAAAGTCAATAAAAGATTAATTAAATTCTCCTCGACGTCTGTTTTAGATGAACGCTGCATGAAAGAAAGTTTGCTATCCAAATAAACAACAACAAATATTATACATATACACATCTATTTTTCTCTTTGCATATATATATATATATATATATATATATATATATATATATATATATATATATATATATATATATATATATATGCGTATATTTAAATAAAAAGTAAGAACAGTAAGATATATAATCCGGTGTTGTTATTGATATTTTTTTTATTTTTTACGGAATAGTGCTCAATGAATATTTACAGAGCATTAATATTATAAATTAACTGAATATAAAATGTGTGTGTTTTTTTTTTTGAGTCCAAAATTCGCTTGAGGATGAAATGGAACTAATGTTTTTAATTTAAGTTCAAAATTAAATTTGAAGTTTTTAGCTCCCATTTTTGAAACATGGTTATTACTGTGTAGCGAAAAAACATATTTTAAATCAGTTAATTTATAATATATATATATATACATATGAATATATATATATGTGTATATATATATATATATATATATATATATATATATATATATATATATAGACAGACATCTATTTATATGAAATTATATATATATACATATTTATATATATGCATTTACACATCTATCGTTATATTAAATAACACTATATATGCATACATATATATATATACATATATATATATATATATATATATATATATATATATATGTATATATATATATATATATATATACACTCGTCTATTTATATACATATTTACGTATATATTTATATACAAGTAGATAAGCAATAATAATATTTATTAAAGTTCAAAAAGAAGACGGATATTTTTTATAAGCTTTCTTCACACACGTTGATTGTAACACTGTATTCTACTGTTATCTCCCAATGTCAAATTCATTTATTCTCCGCCAATCTCAGAGAAAATACTGTTGTGAACATCTGAGACCTGACCACCGATAAAACCTTATCATTACTGCTAACCAAGTGGCTTGTTTTCAATGACATTTTGAATATCTATCACTTAAATTAAAAATTATTTCCATGTAAAGTTTATACTTTTCTTGATCTAAATGTGATCCCTTATGTGTCTATAGCTCGAGATTAATAAATTAATATCAGTTTACATGAATTGTTTTTTGTTTTGTTTTCTTCAGTTCTTTCTTTTTTCTAATTTACCGTTTTGAATAATTTCCCAAGTGTTATAAACTGGTGAGGAATATTGCGTTAGCGCATTTTCTCTGAAGTTTAAATGCATTATTTTGCAGTTGCCGGTGATGATCGCATTAAAATATGCTTCTAAGATGTGAATTTAGATGAAATATATTTCATCAATTTTATGGCTTGGCTTCGCTTCACCTTGAACAGTATAGTCTTGTGCGCTACAGTACGAATACTAATATTTTTCCAAGCACTTCGAGTTAATGAGTTCCGCAGCCTTGAGTTTCGTATTTCCAGTCCCTATAATTTATGTCAAATGGAGCACCTTCTGTTAATATATTGGCATATAAGTTGTTTTTTTTTCAATTTGTAAAACTAATATGTTTATTATAAATTCCAAGACTTGCATAAACCTTTGTGTAGTAAGAATTATCTTTATATTAATTTAGTGTAATCGCTCTTGTCTCGTTGAACGATTATAACCATCGCTGATATATTTTATTTATTTATATTACTTGGGCGAACAACACTGGATATTTGCCCAATGCTTGTTGTAGAGCGAGAAAAATGAGTTGTTTTGCTAATTCTATTCGAGTTGTTCGTGAATATTCATGATTGTTTTTATAAATTTTACATTTTAGTGGACAAATTTAATTGATTATTCACGTTTTTAACATGGAAATTAATAACAACAGAATGTCTCATGAAATACAATATATATAAGAGAAAATTGCCTTGTCTTTCGTATTGAAGCACAACTTAGATTTAAATGGATGTACTAAAAATATTTTCTAACTCAGAACATTGTCCGTTAGCAGTTTTCTGAGGATGTTGTGGTGTCTTCCCACTATTGAGGCATTGCTTAACTCTTCCACTTACTATAAAGTAGTTGCAAAGTAAGCGGCGTCGGCACAGTGATATAGACTGCTCAACTGTCGAAATCTCTGCCTCGAGCGGAGAGGAACGCGTACGAGGCTTTGCCGAAGGGCAAAGATTTGTCCGGGGAGGTAGACAGGACCTGAACACGTTTATCCTACGGGCTTGGAGAACCCACGGTAAACTCGGCCTTGTTCCACATAATCCCTCGTGGGGGTGGCTGTTAAATATTGACAGTGATATAGACTGTTCAACTGTGGAACTCTCTGCCAAAGGCAGAGAGTAACCTGGACGAGGATTTGCCGAAGGGAAAGTTTCGTTCGGGGAGGTAAACAGACCCTGAACCCTTTTATGCGGGTTCTAAGGGAATATTTTGGCCGAGCTCGCGGGCTCGTGAACCCACGTTAAACACGACCTTGTATCACATACCTCTCTCTTGGGAGAGGGGCTGTTAAATATTGACATTGGTATAGACTGTCCTACTGAGGCTGTTCGCAGCTCCTGTCGAACTCTCTGCTTTTGGCAGCGAGGAACCCGGACGAGGCTGTGCCGAAGAGCAGATTTTCGTCCTGGGACAAGTCAGACTAGAACCAGTTTATGCGGATTCTACGGGGATTTTTTGGTTGATATCCCACGTTAAACTCGACCTTGTGCCACATGTCCCCTCATTGGGTGGTTGCTAAAAATAACAGTGACATAGACTGGACGCTGCTCAACCAAGACACACTTTTGTGTTGTAATTACTGCTCAATATACTATTTTACTACAATCGCTTGTTTTGTTAATTCTTAACCATTACTAGGTCACAACAGGGTATTAATGATTGCTCACTATTTAGTTAAATTCATACTTCAAATAGTTTATTCGACCTTTACCCGCGCTCTATTTTACCAAATACCTTTTCTCTTATATATTTTTGCTTTATTCTACATATATATTCGCCACCCTTAATTTTGAGTCCATTATTTTGTAAGTGTAATCGATCAGGGACAATGCGATTCGGTTCATTGAACGGTGGGAATTGATGGATTGGGTTTGTTTCTCTAGTTGTACCAGATGATGAACGTTTTGAAAATCCATCTCTTACTGTATAAGCCTGAAAGTGATTTTTTAGAAAAATATCAAGGAATATACATCCACATACATTCTACCTGTACAAAAAGATAAGTTGTTTTTTTATGTTTTTTTTTGTCGTTCAAACAACAAATGAATGCATTGTTTTGTGGGGGAGTTTAACTGATGGACTGGACATGTCAATGATGGTCATACTCGCTTTATGAGTAGACAGCCACTCTCTCTCTCTCTCTCTCTCTCTCTCTCTCTCTCTCTCTATATATATATATATATATATATATATATATATATATATATATATGTATATATGCATATATATTTAATATCAAGTATGTGGTGCAGTTCAATTTATATTACAATGAATCATTCATACAGAAAACAGATATAGAATTATATATATATATAAGTTATATTATATATATTATTCATATGTAAATGAATGTTATGATCCCTGTTTATAAATTTCAGTTGAATAAGGTCTTTTTTTATATATTTACGAGCTTTCATCTGTTCCTACAGATATCATCAGGTAAGAAAATAAACAGGGATCATAACATTCATTTACAGGTTCGGGGTTAATGTCTCTTAGTAAATTGTTTGCGAAGATGTATTCTCGCCATTTCATCATTAACTTCTATATCTGTTTTCTGTATGAATGATTTTTTGTAATATATATATTTATGTATATATATATATATATATATATATATATATATATATATATATATATATATATATATATATATATATATATATATACATTTAAGACATTTTTGTTACATGCATGCCACGTCAAATCATCTCCTGGTGGTGGAATTTGACTTTGAATATCCTCACTTCCAATGTGTTTTTATATATTGTTCTTTGTATGCTTTGTTTGATATCGTTGGATGTATGTAAGTATATGTATGTGTACATGTATGTATATGCGCGCATATATTAAAATGTTTTCATTTTTTTTGCATAATCTCTCATCGGAATAAAGTTACTAAGCGCATTTTCCAAACAAAAATATTATTATTATTATTATTATTATTATTATTATTATTATTATTATTATTATTATTATCTATATTTAGGTTTTACATTATATAATTCAAAACATTTATAATAATAATAATTAAATAAAAATAAACGTATATTTATTTGATTAATAATAATAATAATAATAATAATAATAATAATAATAATAATAATAATAAATATAGTAGTAGTAGTAGTAGTAGTAGTAGTAGTAGTAGTAGTAGTAGTAAGCAATCGGATTATTAATATTAGATATACATTTTTTTGTGCCATATATATTATTTTTAAATTTTAATTTTTTTATATTTTTAAGATTATTTTTTAACCTTTATATAATAGTTGTTATTAATAATATAATTAACATTTATACATTGCCTTTTTAATTTCTTTTATTTTTATTCTTATCTTGTTAATAATCGTTAATATATTGTCCTGTATTAACTACAAATTGTATTAATCAAGATTAATAATATATAAATTAATAGTTTTATTCGAAATTAGTCTAAGAAAAAAAGAGATTAGACTATTGGAATAGGTGAATTCATTCCCAAGAGGGATTGTTAACATTGATTAGTACTGTTGGCTCGCAGATATACCAATGTCATTCGATGCGAATCGTTGTGCCTTATTTTTGTTCTTCATTTAAAATAAGATTTTAAAGTAATGAAAGTAGATATTTCACATAAGTAGACCTTTATAAGCCCCGGTTAGTATTTAAATAATTCCTTTCACAGAACAAAGAAGGAGAGAAAAGAATTCAGAAGAAGAAAAGAAAAAAGAAGTATTCAAATTAGTTATCCCACTTCCCCCCCAAAAAAATGTAACGAGTTTTTGTGATAAAAAAAGTCTCAAAAAAAGATTGCCTTCTGTTTGATCTTAAGAATTTTTATTTTTAAGTAAATTAATTTAACATCATACACAGGTCAAATATTTTTTTCTTTGTTTATATTGGGGAAATTAATTATGTATCACATAAAACTGAATATAAATAAATCCCAGTGTATATAACAGAAATATACATATTCTTATTACAATATCATATATATCGGGATAAATTATTATTTTATTATAGTACATATAAATATTAGATTTTAGCCATCTTTCATCAGATTTTGAAGCATTGCGTTTTCTAAATTTACTAGTGTTTAAAATAAACATTATTATATATTTCTTCCTGCTTCTCTGAGATATTTGCTTCAGTGTTGGTTTGCATTTTTATATAAATCTCTATAATGATCTATGCAAGTTTTCATATCAGATCAATGTCTTAAATGAGTTGGGGCCATTTCCTTAATTTACTGTCTTTCAATATTTTTTGCAGAATAAAAACATTGGAATGATTATCGTATTTAACCAGCAGTCTCTTCTTTGGGTTTCTAGTATTCAGACATTTTTGTCCAAGTCCTTACAGTAGTTCTATGTGAACAGAAAAATCATATCTGTTGATCCATGATTACTCCCCAAAATACAAGCACCAAAAATTATTGCGCCATTACATAGTTGTAGTCAATTAATGATAATCAAATAGTTCTGTAAAATACACAACATATAGCGTAGTATCAGATTCAATCATATTTCATATATTCCTTCATCGGACTTATACGTTTCTCTTACAGATCTTTATGTAAATAGTGTTGTTTTGGCTGTTTTTATATATTAAGTTACTACTGTTATTATTATGCATCTTTACTCTATTTAAATTCGGGACACCATCTTTAAATATTTTCTTGGTGGTGAATGCACTGTTTTCCTAATGTTTTCTTTTTTTATCGTAAAACTCTGAATTGATATATCGTTATATGATTATAAATTAACAATTGTAATCTTTCATATAAATGCAATATTTTATGTCTCTGTGTCCAGCATGCTCCAATAATGAGGAATACGTCAACCACTCTGGTATTAGCTAAATGAATGTCATTTCTGTCTTTTTTTTTTTTGGAAAAGAACAAGAGAATAAAGCTCGCACGAGCAGGACAAGAAAAAGAATTGCCTAAAAAGAAGCATTAAATGCTTGCAAAATGCAAATGATCAGAAACGCAACGTTGTGAAGATTATTTATTTAGCGAGAAGTATATAACTGAATACACATGGAAGGCCCAGAAGGCGTTACATAAGATTATATACATGATCAATGTCACCGGGATTTTCTCTTTTAAATAAACGTGAAATTATCCAGCAATTAAAATACGGCTTCTTTTTTTTTCTTCTTTTTTTTTTACTACGTATTGAGTTGACAAGAGACCGGCCATGCAAAACTATGGCACGTAACGTAATTAAAAGTTGACTTCCGTGAGATTTAAAGGAAAATTAATAGATACATTTGACGTAACTGGTATTCGGATGTTAATCAAAATGGTAATCCATACATTTAACGTAAAAATGAAAATCGAAATCTGTAATATCAGATAAATGTCTATATAAACATTAATTACATGTGAAAATGTAAGACTATAGAGAAGAATAAGTTTCTATTCAAGGTTTTCACAAGAGTAACTTATCCTAGAAATGTTATAAAAATGGTAAATAAACCAATCTCGAATTATTTTTTAATGTTTCATTTTAATTAAATAAAGCGTATTGATATAACCTCATATGATATACAATATTTGATCATGAGGTATAGGAACTGGTTCCGTAAAAAGAAAAATCAACACATATATATTCTGCATTTAATCTTCTTCGAAATATTCTCTTTCTGAATTCACACAGTTTATCCAATGTTGATTTCATTTGATAGAAGTATTCCTGCAACTCCTTCTTGGAGATAACGAACAGATGCCGCGTTGCATTATTTTGGATTTCCTCGCCGTCTTGAGAGCTGGATTTGATTTTCGAAAAGGAAAGGGTCGTAAGAAAGAGGTTTTTCGAATTTGGACGAACTAGAAGCTATTGCCAAGGAAGAATGAAACAACATACCTATCAGAGTGTGTAGTGGCCTTGTAAGGAACTAAAAAGACGATTAAAGGCAATAATCAAGCGTAAAGGTTACACAATTGTTTATTGAGATAAGTGGGACAATAGTTTTGATCTCTGTTAAATGTTTTATATTATTTTTGTATTATTGTTGGACATTAAAATAAAAATATAGTTGTAGGCATCACTGTAAATTATTTAAAATCAATTACTTCATCAATTGTAAAAAATGCGAATGAAGTTTTCATGAATATTAGAGGAATTAAATCTTTATGTATAATTATGAAAAGGGGTGTATAATTCGGTCCACAACTATATATATATATATATATATATATATATATATATATATATATATATATATATACACACAAGGAGAGATATATATATATATAGTTGGATTGATGAGTATTTTATCATAAATTTAAAAATATAGACGGACAGAAGATGGGTAGAGGCGCGGGCACACGTATATGTGTGTGGGATCTGAGGCCTGCTAGCTCAGTGGCATGATGATTGTGTTGTAACGAACGGAGCAGTGGAGTTGAAATATTGATGAGTTCTAGGAATTATTGTCTGAGATCGCACATGTTAATATGAAGACTCCGCATGTGAATATTTAAATATAGATTTCCGAATAGTATTGTTGTACAGTGTTCATCAATGTAGTTATATTTGTAATCTTAAGAATCTCTCACGTCTTAAAAATCTCTCCCGTCTGAAAAGTCTATGTATCGCCCACAATATCGTATATGATACACTGCTGTCTATTTTCATGAAAGAATACACTTAAGCATAAAAATTACAGTTGATTATATAAATATAATTGTCTCAAATGTTATGTGTGCATATATATATATATACATATATATATATATATATATATATATATTTATATATGTATATATATATATATATATATATATATATATATATATATATATATATATATATATATATATATATATATATATATATATATATATATATATGTATATATACACTGACATGCATAAGTATTGGATACATGTTATCTTCTGTTATAACACTAGTTTTTGTTTGGCATTGTGCCTGATATTTGGTATGTAATATCGCGTAAAGCTGTTTTAGTTGTATGTTGAAGGAAAATTAAAAACTCATGGTTGAATCCATTTTTTTATCAAAGTTTGAAAATTTCCCTAAGCAAAAGTATTGGATACATGACACTTTTTTTCAAATTTCCAATCGAAACTTTTTATTTTAAAAGACTTTAAATATTCAAAATTTCGATAATATTGGAATGTTATCTCTGATCAATCAGAGAAGCACACAATTGTTTACAAGATAGTGCTACGAATCATCAGACTCTTTGATGTGCACTTTGCAATTCAAGGATTAAAAATGGCAAAAACTAAAGAATTATCCAGATATATGCGAAATAGAATCATTGAATGTCACAAAGGAGGACAAGGTTACCGAAAAATTAGCAAAGAAATGAATCTAGCACTAAATACAGTAGGAAATATCATCAGAAAATATAAAACGTATGGTGACGGTACAGCAAATATTGCAAGAAATGGAAGACCGAGAAAAATAAATGAGAGTACTTCAAGGTAGATCAGCAGAAATGTGCAAAAAAAAACCTTTCATTACTAATTCTGAAATTAAAACTGATCTTGAAGGTGCTGGAATTAATGTAAGTAAGGATACCATTCGAAGAGCTCTATATCGTACAGGCTTTCATTCAAGATCACCAAGAAAAATGCCTTTACCTAAAACCAAACATGTCAAAGACCGATTAAAGTTTGTCGACACTTATGAAAAGAAAGGTATGCAGTTTTGGGAAAAGGTAATCTGGTCGGATGAAACGAAATTTGAACTATTCGGAAGGAACACAGAGACAAGTGTTTGGCGAATAAATGTCAACAAGCACAATACCATCCCCACAGTTAAGTTTGGGGTGGTTCCATTATGATATGGGTATGCTTTTCATCCAAGGGCACTGGTGAGTTACAAATTATCCATGGTAGAATGAATGGTAGCATGTACAGGGGGATTCTAGAGAAGAAACTGCAGAAATCCGCAACTTCTTTAGGGCATGGTCTGAATTTCGTGCTTCAACACGACAATGATCCCAGACATACCGCAAAACTTACAAAGGAATAATTTGAAAATAATGGTATCAGTACTCTCAATTGGCCAAGTCAGTCTCCTGACTTGAATCCAATTGAGAATTTGTGGAATACTCTGAAGGTTATTCATAAGCGGAATCCACAAAATATCAAGCAATTAGAGGAATTATGCAAGGAAGAATGGGGTAAAGTAACGGTGGATCAGTGTTAAAAACTTGTGGCCAACTATAGAAAGCGACTGGAAGCAGTGAAACAAAACAGAGGCTACGCAACAAAATATTAAATTGATGTATCCAATACTTTTGCATAGGGTAATTTTGAACTTTGATAAAAAAAATGGATTCAACCATGAGTTTTTAATTTTCCTTCCACATACAACTAAAACAATTTTACGAGATATTACTTACCAAATATCACGCAAAATGGCGAACATAAACTAGAGTTATAACAGAAAATAACATGTATCCAATGCGTGTCACTGTACATATATATATATATATATATATATATATATATATATATATATATATATATATATATATATATATATATATATATATATATATATATATATATATATACATGTATATGTATATATTTAAAGACATTTATGATATGTTTAACGTTCTTTTTATAGATAGAAGTATTTAAGCAAATGCTCTGTTTTATAATAAACAGTATTAAATAACATTATACAGGTTCGATTCCTGTCGAAGAACGAACATTTTCTATGAAAATTTCTCGGACATTCAGGCCGGTAAATGTTATTTAATACTGTTTATTATGAAACAGAGCATTTGCTTAAATACTTGTATCTATAAAAAGAACGTTAAACATATCAAAAATATCTTTAAATAAATTGTCGGTCCAATTCAAGAATATATGACGTCATTTGTTTACATTTGATACGCTAGAGCAGATATGAATAGAAGAGATTCATCGAAGATTTAAGTTTAAAGATAGTAAAATCGACCTTGCTAACCAGACGCTTCTCTGTGGCCGAACGGTTAAGGCACGTCACGCGAAATGACGGTTCCGTATAGGATACAGGTTCGATTCCTGTCGGAGAACGGAAAATTCTTTGACATTCTGGCCGGTAAATGTTATTTAATACTGTTTATTATAAAACAGCGCATTTGCTTAAATACTTGTATCTATAAAAAGAACGTTGCCTAGCTCTGTCTTTTTTACAAATACTTTCACGGTAATATCTCCGAGGAGCTGCTTTCGCTGGTTCCTAGGCCTCATGAATTTAAACGTCCTACGAGGCTGGCATCCCGTTCCCACCCCTTCACCGTTGAAACTGTTAGATGTAGACGTCTCTTCTACTCCAATAGCTTCATGTCTCGCACATCTCGCCTGTGGAACTCCCTTCCTTATTCCTGTTTCCCAGAGAAATACAATCTCCAACAATTTAAGTGTAACGTCAATCGACATCTCCAGTTGCCTTGATCTATCCACTTCCCTTCTCCACATTCTTTCACCTTTCATTCCTATCGGCTCTCGCTCAAAATCTTCTGTAACCCCCTTGCCTTGATCGATCCACTGTCTTTCTCCACATCCTCTCCTTTACCACTCCTATCTGCTCTTCCTCCAAACCTTCTGTAACCCCTTGCGTGCTAGTGTCCTCCAGCCTTGCTCGGGGTGATAAGCTTAAAAAAATATATAAAAAAAATTATCCTATTGCAACTCTGTCAACAAGTGGTATATTTTTAACAAGCACATACGGATATAGACATTGTTATATAATAAAGTTTATATACAGAAATATCCTCTTAGATATAACGAAACTCAGACACATATCGACCATATAATATATATATATATATATGAATATATATATATATATATATATATATATATATATATATATATATATACATATATATATATATATAGGTGTGTGTGTGTGTATGTGCATGTATGTATGTGTATGTATGCATGTATGTGTATGTTAAATATATAAGACAAACCAAAATCCGAATATGTGAGTTTACTGTTTTTATTTTGTTTTTGTTTTTGTTATTCTGTCGATGTCAGACGTTTCGGTCAAATAGACCTTCTTCGGGACATGGTTAATGGAGACATATTTATATTAGATTTAAGTTAGATGAAGAGACGATATATACAGGACTGGTCAGAAACAGAAAAACTGAAATTCTAAAGTCAGAGTATTCTTTCTTGGAGTCGGATACGCTGGCGTCGCGTGGGCGGCACTACGAAAACCTGCGCACAGGGAAAAGATTGTGTCCTAAGTGGAAGGTGGGGGGGACTTATTTAAAACTATAGCTTATCGGTACGTTTGTCACGCATTAATCTTGCTTCACAGCTTGCTATATGAAAGAACCCTGGTCGGTTATTTACTGTGTGTGAGGTGGCTATCATGCCAGCCTCATAAATCTGCCTATGGTTTTTATTGTGGATATATTTTAAGATCTTCACAGAGTCGAAATCAAAATTGTGATCAGATTTGGCTATGTGTATAACTAAAGCACTGCTTAGATTACCGAGGCGAATATCACGTTTATGTTCGGAAATGCGAGATTTCAATGATCTACCTGTCTCGCCTACATAACTCAGGTTGCAGTCTCTACAGGGCACCTGATAGACACAAGCATCGGATGTAATATGCTGTCTGCTGGTATTATTCAATATGTTACGTATAGATTTGTGGGTAATGTAGTAGTTTTAATTTTTAGCGCGTTTAGATTGTTGGAGATGTGTTCGGTCAGAGGGTTATTCGGTAGAAAGATGCGGCCAATAGGATTATCAGGGGCAGCTGAGAGTGTGCCTCTCTCCATCTTTGATGTAGTAGTAGTAGTCGGTATGTTGTTATGTACTGATGGACGAACTCTGTGGATTTTCAAGGCTTTATGTTTAGCGCCGAGTATTAGTTGTCTCGGATACGAAAGACTGGAGAAGGTATCCTCGATACAACTAAATTCGTCATCTAAATATTTTGCTGAACAGATTCGCAGAGCTCTCAAGTAAAATCCAATAATAACACCTCTCTTAGTCCTAGTATCATTGTGAGAGTAAAAGTGTAAATAGTCGTTTTTGCATGTGGGTTTACGATATACTTTGAATTCTAGTTTGTTATTATTTCGAGTAAGTAGTATGTCTAGAAAAGGTAGAGAATTATTCGATTCAAGTTCGTGGGTAAATTTTATCGTAGGTTCTACTCTATTCAATCTATCGGTGATTTTGTTTAAATTTTGATTTCGACTCTGTGAAGATCTTAAAATATATCCACTATAAAAACCTTAGGCAGATTTATGAGGCTGGCATGATAGCCACCTCACACACAGTAAATAACCGACCAGCAAGCTGTGTAGCAAGATTAATGCGTGACAAACGTACCGATAAGCTATAGTTTTAAATAAGTCCCCCCCACCTTCCACTTAGGACACAATCTTTTCCCTGTGCGCAGGTTTTCGTAGTGCCGCCCACGCGACGCCAGCGTATCCGACTCCAAGAAAGAATACTCTGACTTTAGAATTTCAGTTTTTCTGTTTCTGACCAGTCCTGTATATATCGTCTCTTCATCTAACTTAAATCTAATATAAATATGTCTCCATTAACCATGTCCCGAAGAAGGTCTATTTGACCGAAACGTCTGACGTCGTCAGAATAACAAAAACAAAAACAAAATAAAAACAGTAAACTCACATATTCGGATTTTGCTTTGTCTTTTCCACATTTACATCATCCCGTCGGATCTACATCCACACATTTGCTTACATAAGTCAGTTATGCAAATGTCACCATTCATTGTTTGATTATGTAGTGCTAGCGTCATTAAAATTAATTTTAACTACGTCAGAGAGAAAAAATACAACCATCATTCATATTCTCTACGTCTTGATCTTACTTTAAACCCTCTCTGGAAATTAAATTTTAATTAATTTCAAATCAGTTTTTATCAGTTTATTTATACAAACCTGCTCAAAATCTTAAGATTAAATACACAAGGGTTATAAAAAATTCAAATACTGTTACTTTAATCAAAATATATTTGCGAAAAAATTACATTTAATTAGAAAATGTAGTTTATCAACAAGCAAGTGATAATTGTAAGCATTTAATTGATTTGTTTAAACACACATTGCAAAAATTATTTATTTGATTGGGCATAAAGATAATACCATGTAAGTAAAAATAGTAAATACAGAACAAGTAGGTCACGACGACAATTTAATTCTCAGTATATCCTCCATTTTTTCGAATTACTTAGTAAATTTGCTTTGGCATACTCATTATAAATTTCTGCATGAAGGTGCTTTGAATGCTTGCCCAGGATGCGTGAACTGCAGAAGAAAGAGCATCCACAGATTCAAAGTGCGAGACATGTTTATAAACATCCATTGCCATCTATCCGCAAACATTCTCGATTGGGTTTCGATATAGAGAGCGTTATGCATTGCAGCATTGTCCTGCTGTAAAATCCAGTTTTCTCCGCATAGATGAGGGCCTTCTTAACATGTCAATGTAACTAGCAGCTGGTTGACGACATTTTACCTCTTGTAACTCAAGACTTCCATTGTACGAGAGTGAATCTCAGGCCATAATTGATCCACCTCCACTGTGTCGTGTTGAGAAAATTTCTTGTGTGACACCTTTTGCATGCCAGAAACGCTGAAAACCGTCTGGGCCATCAAGATTTAATTTTTTTCTCGTTTGAAAACAACGCTTTCTTCGATTTATCTACGTTCCAAATATTGTCATCGGAAGCAAATTTTATACGGGAGGTTTTATGGGGAAGACGAAGGCGAGACCTCTGCAGCCGTTTCAAGTCCTTAAACAGTTTCTTATTTAAATACCGTCGAATTTGTAACTGGTCATAAGATTTGGATGAAAGTTATATATTGATTTGTTTTAAAATGTTCATATTATACATTTTTGTCAGTGCTAATTCGTAAAGCATAAAAGCTAAAGGTTCCTGGCCTAGCATCTCTGCTTTAGTCATTTCCCATAATGTTGCTTCCCTGCGTCTTTTCTATAACGAGTTTCATGGTAATTGTTCGTATCAGATATTCGCTATAGTACCTAGAATTTATGAATTTAAGTGCAGTACTAGATTGACAAAAAACTCATCAATTTACAGTGGAATTGACTAGATGTAACCGTAAGTACTATCCTAAAAAATTTATTTTCTCGTATATCTCGATATTGGATCACATTGACGTTCTCCGTGTTTTCCAGCCAACTTTGATTTTCAAACATTTATATGCAATATAAATTGTTTTCTATTTCATTCTTGATTACTTTTTCTATTGTTGTAGATTAGATCCTTATTAATTTTTTGTTATTTTCAAATTATTCAAATCTAGTAACCATCTGTAGTGGGTTTCCTGCCTTTCTTGAATTAGATTAAAAAGATAAGTAAATATCCCGTGCGTATATGATTCGTAGAATATTTGTGAATCTTGACTTTTTAAGATAATTATTATTTTTTATTAATAAGGTGTTTAGTTATGCAAAAAATCAATATGGAATTTCCGGTGGTATATAAGCGCGTTTTTAATAATTTAATTCCAAGTAAGGCAGTATAGTCACTAAGACGATAATAAGATAACGATTGATTTTGCATTTAAATTTTGGAAGCTCAAAGTTGACTTGGAAGTAAGAAGGCAGAGGATCATGAGAAGCGAGAATTGCAGTAGAATAAACTGTTAGCATATAACTTACTGTTACTTCTATCCATTTCAAATGTAAAATGATGTGTTATTGCTGCCATTCTAGTACGGCGCTTAAATTCTTAAAATCTAGATAACAAAAAGCAATGTTCATCAGAACAGCATAATTTATAAAGTTTAAGTGCCATAGAGAAGAGTTCATCAGAAAACTTACCATGAAATTATATATAGTATAGGCCGAGGGATGCTACATTCCGATAGTGGGAGATGACGGAAGCCCAGATGCCAGATCATGACCAGTTACATTGCAGATTCTTATTTGGTTTTCATCAAAATTTTCCCAAAATATAACAGAAGCTCAGACCATGTGTGGCATAATATTCAAATCAAGGGCTAATGGTAGACTTATACATATATGCGATAGATTCTGGCAAGAAGAAAATGCCTAGCACGATATTGGGAACCAACATTACAAGAGGCTGAACTGGCGATTGATTCAATATAATCTTACACTTCGATTAATAATAATAATAATAATAATAATAATAATAATAATAATAATAACGATGATGATAATACACAGAAACTCACAGACATAATATTATATATATATATATATATATATATATATATATATATATATGTGTGTGTGTGTGTTCGTGTTTATATAAATGTACGTGTTTATATATATATATATATATATATATATATATATATATATATATATATATATAGGTAACTATACTCGTGTCGAAAAACCTTCGAACTCTTGATTTAACAATAGCCAAATCAATCACGAAGGGAAAAAAAGGTTTTAAAAAAGAAAGAGCCAGAAACATGAAAGTCTGTCGAAAATAATCGCACAGATACAGGTTCAAGGCCCAAAGGAAAAAAAACGATACGAGTAAACAACTAACTAAAGAGCTCAATACAAACGTAGAGCAATAGAATCTGACGATCTGCATAAGTGAAACCTTGGTAAGTTTGTCTGGCTCATTAGGTTTGACTATATATATATATATATATATATATATATGCTTCCATTCCGCTGTACAGCTCTTAAGATTCTAAATAGTTGTAATAATCATACTCATATGTTTATTTATATATTATTTCTATGTGTTTTTGTATAAACAAATTTTGTTCCAACGATACTTTTTACTTGTTTATTGTGTTTGTGCAGATGCCTCCTTGTATTTGTGTGCGTGCGTGCGCATGCGTGCCATATTCTTCTGTGTGTTGTATTATATTCCAAATCTATATACTTCTAATCTCCCAGGAATTATATTCCAAATCTATATACTTCTAATCTCCCAGGAATTTTCTAGGTAGGATGTTGTGTGAAAATTTATTTTATGATTAAACGTGAGGAATCGAGCCTTACCGATACAATCGCCCGCAGAAAAATACAAGTGGTTATAAATGTGAATATATATTTTTGTGTATGCGTATTTCTCAGTGAATTAATGTAAACGAATACAAATATGATCGAGTTATCGTTGCTATGTGGCCAGGCTATTCGGTGTTTCTATGCGCATTAGCAGAAGACCGTGTGTAATTGATTAATTTCTTCTCCCTTTAATGATTACCTGTAGGCTACTTGCGGACCCTCTTGAGTGTCAATTACCAATATTTACACTAACATCGAACGAGGCTGACATTAATGTTAACAATTAATTAACAATGCTTCAAAATCCTCAAAAAACACATATCACATTCACAAACACACAAACTCCCACTCACATGTAAAATTATATATATAAAGACATTTTTATGTTTATACATTCTTTTTTTATAGATACAAATATTTAAGTAAATGCTCTGTTTTATAATAAACAGTATTAAACAACATTTACCGGCCTGAATGTCCGAGAAATTTTTATAGAAAATTTTCGTCCCCCGACAGGAATCGAATCTGTATCTTATACAGAACCGTCATATAGCCTGACGTGCCTTAACAGTTTTGGACACAGAGGAGCGTTCGGTTAGCAAGGTCGATTTAACTGTCTTTAAACTTTAATCCTCCATGAATCTCTCACGTACATTCATATCTGCTCATGGCGCATCAAATGTAAACAAATGACGTCACGCATTAGGAAATGGAGAAAGTCCGACAATTATTTTAAAACATTTTTATGTGTATACATTCTTTTTTTATAGATAAAAATATTAAAGTAAATGCTCTGTTTTAGAATAAACAGTATTAAACAACATTTACTGGCCTGAATGTACAAGAATCGAAGCCTGACCTACCTTAACCGTTTCGACCACAGAAGAGCTTTAGATTAGCAAGGTCGATATTACTGTCTTTAAACAGGCTATATGACGATATGATTCTATGAAAATTTCTCGGATAATCAGGCCGTTAAATGTTGTTTAATACTGTTTTTTATAAAAATTTATTTACATATTTGTATCAATAAAAACGAATGTATAAACCTAAAAACACAAATGTTAAAATATAAAATATCGAACATTTAGCTATCGCACATCATATATATATATATATACTCCCAAGTCGGTATCTACGCTGACGACACTACTATTTACTCCTGCCTCAAGCACAAATCTACTGAGGCGAACAAAATTAACCTGGCAGCTCAAATTGAAAAGGACCTCCAATCGGTTGTGGACTGGGGAGAGAAATGGATGGTCAACTTTAACGCCTCTAAAAAAAACTGCTCTCCATTAACCACCACAAGGACCCATCCTTGCATCCCATTAGAATGTCTGAGGACCAACTTCTCGAGAGCTCCTCTCTGCGGCTGCTCGGTCTCACGCTGTCCGCTGATCTGAGATGGAACAAATACATCGAGTCAATTGCATCATCCACCGCAAGAAAAGTTGGTTCCCTGTGCCGAGCCAGGAAATTCTTCTCCCCGGAATCGATCCTCCAAGTCTATAAGTCTACCATTCGACCTTGCATGGAGTATTGCTGCCATTTATGGTCTGGGGCCCCTGCGTGTTGCCTCAGGGTTCTTGATAAGATCCAGAGACGGATATCCAATGTGATTGGCCCTGATCTGTCATCTCGTCTGCAGTCGCTCTCTCACAGACGCGATGTTGTATCGCTCTGCCTTTTCTACAAGTACTTCCACGGTAATTGCTCCGAGGAGTTGCTTTCGCTTGTCCCTAAGCCTCGTGAATTTAAGCGTCCTACGAGGCTGGCATCCCGTTCCCACCCCTTCACAGTTGAAACTGTTAGATGTAGATGTCTTTTCTACTCCAATAGCTTCATGTCTCGCACATCTCGCCTGTGGAACTCCCTTCCCTATTACTGTTTCCCTGACAAATACAATCTCCAACGGTTTAAGTGTAGCGTCAATCGTCATCTCCAATTGCCTTGATCTATCCACTTCCCTTCTCCACTTCCTGACATCTTTCATTCCTATCTGCTCTCGCTCTATATCTTCCGTAACACCCCTGCCTTGATCGACCCTCCGTCTTTCTCTTTCTACACATCCCTTCCTTTACCACTCCTATCTGCTCTTCCTCCAACCCTTCTGTAACCCCATGCGTGATAGTGGCCACCGGCCTTGCTTGGGGTGATACGTTTAAATATATATATATATATATATATATATATATATATATATATATATATATAAATGTATGTAATGACAATTGAAAAAATCTTAGATCTTGCCGACGCGTTTCGTCTTCCGACTTTTTCAAGGCAAAAATGAAATCGAAATATCTCTGTTGTTATAGTTACATTAAAATCCAAATTTAAAAACATAGACGCTTCTGTCCAAGCCTTTTTTCTGGTTAATGTAAATTACATTTATATTAAGAGATTTTTTTTTCCATGTCGACAATATAGTTAAATTCCCAGATCAACTCTGTGGACAAGACTCATTGGTATAATTTTTTTTTCAAATTGTCATTTTATACCAATATGTCTTCTCCACAGAGGTGATCTGGGAATTTAACTATATATATGTATGTATGAATGCATGTATACGTTTAGTGTATTAGGGGCAGCAGATCATTATTCAAACATATATTATTATATATAACAAAGAATATCTACTATGTTTGGCCATGAGCCGTTCTAAACCCCGGATATTAGCTTTCATTTCGGGAGAAAATAAAGATAAAAACTGTTCAACATTTGGATATTTTTTATACTGTTCTTGATCTAACCTCTCGGCTCACATGAGCCATCTTCAGAGTGGTTATATGGACAATTAAACAAAGATATTCACCATCAAAGATGATATTCTCTTATGTTGACATATAAGTATGCTATGCGACGATGACATGTATACATATTTATAAGATAAAACAAGATGCCGATTGATATGTTAAGAATGACAAGACTGTCAACTACTGTATTGTAATGAGTAATTCTGATTCCGAATTATAAAACTAAGTAAAATTGTTTCAATTGTTTCAATCGAAATGCGGAATGGCTCAATTACGGTGGAGAATAACGATTTTTGTGATTTTCATGAAAGTCAGGCTATTGCTATCAGACGAAGATCTGAGCACAGATTGTGAGACTCAGATATCAAGCTGGGATTATCACGAATTTCCTGGGATCCAGCGCAGGAATAATCACGAGAAATCGACAAAACATGGGGCATCCAAGTTTTTCGTTCGAGGAGTGAACATAATTTTTTTCCACAGGTAGTTGCGTATTGGGATTTAGTGGAAGTATCAGAAACGTAATAAAATCGATGAATTTTCTTTTATATGAAATCTTTCCTACGCATGAAAAGTAAACCGACACAACCTGTATCTTGGATTAAAGAAAAGTTCGCTTTAAAATTCCAAGTTTACAGAATGCAACTGATAAGAGAAATCAAGGAAGATAAAACGGCCGGAACGTTTATTAGAGTAGCAACCGTGATGAACACTGTGTTCTGCGTAGTAAAATAGAAATGACAAACAGATATAATCGAGAAGTACGAAATGTGTCATAACATACTTATTAATTTGTGATAATTTGGCGTTTAGAGTTTTCTTCAATGGATACGAAGACTTCAGATGTTGCCTCAGTACAGTTAAGCCACTGGCTCCAGTGAGTCAGGTTATCTCCTGGGTAATGTTTAAAACAATGAACTTGTAATTCGTGACATTAAGATGCATTGAGGGTTAATTAGCTGGGGGAGTGTATGTTGTGATGCGGACTTGTTAAGCGTATATTGTATTTGTCGTCTAACACAAACCTCAGTATTATTGAAGAAGTTTCCAAATCAACAATCTCCTTTAAAAATCTTGCATAACACCCTTATGAAATGTGTGCCCTAACACATTGTTAAGGGTCTCCCCTTTTTACACAAATGGACTCACCCGAGGTATACATATAATACTACCAGTGAATACCCAGACAGTCTGTAATAGAGGAGGGTATCACAAGAGTCACAGTTAGCGAGCACATAGACTCAGTAAGGAGTCATCCGTGACACTTCAATACCAAGACTGTATATATATATATATATATATATATATATATATATATATATATATATATATATATATATATAGTGCTACTAACCCGCATTCATGGTTCTACTAACCGTATTATCAGTTTTTATTATTACGTTAATACATTTATTTTCCTTATCCATTCCTGGAGTTTGTTATTCATTGATATCGGATTTCATCCCGGAATCCACAAAAATTGGCGACGAGGATATCGAACTCACACGAGAAGGAAATCAAAACAAAATTCTCCCTCATTTTCCACAACAAATTGACGACGAGGTATTCGTATTCACACAGAAAAAAAAACAATAAAAGTCTCCTTTGCCGTTTTTTTGCCACTGTCCACAACCATTTGCGACAAAAGATTTACGAGGACTAAAATACGAAAAAGCGAGTTTTTCGTAAGACTTTTATCATGGAGGATTTTAAAAATATTTTAGTAGAACTTGTAAAATACCAAAATGAACAACAATTACAACTCCAGGAAAGAATGGAAGAAAAATGGCAAAAATAATTACTATAAACGCAGGAACTAATATTAAAGGTAGCGGGTAACAAACAAAAAATATCGAAAAAGTGGCGACTTTTTCCCAAGACGCAGTGTGGAATACGATAGAAACATTCAATTACTCCCTAGAAGAGGATAAAAATTTCGGGGATTATTTCAGACGTTATGAAGACATCTACAATATCGATTGTCAAAACTGGACAGAAGCAAAGAAGCTACGTCTGTTGCTCAGAAAACTAGGTACAAAGGAATACACAAAATTTGTGGATTACATTTTGCCAAAAAAGACGAACGAATTAACGTTTGACGAAGCAGTTACATGTCTAACAGAGCTTTTCAATCCAAAAACGTCACCCTATCATAAGAGGCGGAGATTTCTTAAGCAGGTAAAGGGCGAAAATGAGGACTATTCCACGTTTGCTGCAATCGTGAATAAACATTGCGACGACTTCAAGTTGGCAGAATTAAAACCGGACAATTTCAAGTGTCTCAACTTTGTTCAAGGGTTAGTCTCAGCAAAAGATAGTGAAATGCGCAAAAGAATGTTTCCAAAACTACAAAATGAACCTGGACTAACACTATAACATTTATCAGAAGATTGCCAAAAATGACTGAGTATAAAGAAAGACTCGAAGAACATTGAGGAGTCAGGAGTATCACATATACATAGGTTAAACAAAAGTTTACGTTCTTCACCCTCCCCGGAAAGAAAACAAAAATTCTATAATAAGGGAAAAATTACAACATATAGAGCACATTATGACGAAAATCGGAATAATTATATGTACCCCTCCCCCCCGTTTGCATGTTATCAATGTGGAGGACTGCACTGGAATAAGGATTGCCATTTTAAATATAAAAACTGTCTTGTGTGTGGAAAAATGGGGCACAAGTCATGCCAATGTAGGAACAGAAAATCTATTAGTAGGATAAGAGCTACTAGGAAGCATGACGAAGACAATACCAACATAAGGAAATATGTGGAACTTGAAATCTTAAAAAAAAGATAAAATTGCAACTAGACTCGGGTTCCGATCTAACGATAATTAACCTACAGACACGGAAAAAGCTTAACAGGCCAACCATGTTACATACAGAAACAATTGCTAAGTCGGTGACAGGAAAGCGTATAAAATTCGAAGGAGAAATAATCGTAAATGTTAAATTTCACGGGAAAACAAAAAAAAATCAAGATATACGTAATTAAAGATACAGAAATTCTAGTGGGTACAGATTGGATTTAAAAATTCGACGTTTGGGACCTAGCTATCAGCTCATTTTACAAAAAGTTTGACAGTGAACCACCAGATGCGACAAAGTTAAAGGAAGAATTACATAATCAATTTCCCGAGGTATTTGCGAGCAGGTTGGGAAGATGCAACAAATTTACAGCTAGAATTGAATTAAAAGAAAATGTCCACCCAGTATTTAAAAAGAAGCGAAACATACCGTTTGCTACTATAGAAAAAATCGACAAAGAATTAGAGACACTTGAACAAACTGGGATCATCTCAAAAATAGAGTTTAGTGAATGGGCAGCACCGGTATTCTATGTAAAAAAGAAATGCGTGTATGCGCAGATTTTTCGACGGTGCTAAATAAGGCTATAAAATACCATTATTACACATTACCGAGCCCAGAGGAAATATTTACGAAGCTCAACGGCGGTAAGATATTTTCCAAAATAGATCAAAGTGAGGCTTATCTGCAAATCCCAGTACAAGAAGAGCGTACGAAAATTATATGTATTAATAAGCACAGTGTTGTACAAATTCAAAAAACTACCGTTCGGAGTAATAGTTGCACCAGCAATTTTTCAGCTGACGATGGACACAATGCTCACGGGCCAGAAATTTGCGACCGCTTATCTGGATGACATTCTAATTAAGAGCGACAATGTTGAAGATCACACATCGCACATAAAGGAGGTTTTCAGAAGATATCAGGATTTGGGGTTTAAAGTAAAAGGAAAAAAGTGTGATTTTTTCCTAAATAAAATTAAATACTTAGGCCATATAATTAATGAAAGTGGTAGGAAACCAGACCCAGAGAGGGCATCGGTAATTAAAAACATGCCTGAACCAAAAGAACGTTGCAGAATTACAAAGTGTCCTAGGCCTAGCTAACTACTATGGCGAATTTATTGATAATATGCATAAATTGAGGGCCCCACTAAATGAGTTACTAAAAAAGGAGAATATTTGGAATTGAACAGAAGACTGTAAAAAAGCGTTTAAGGAAATAATACAAAAATTAACTTCGGAGTTAGCACTGACACATTTCGATCCCGAATTAGAAATCATTATTGCAAGTGACGCGAGCTCACATGGGGTAGGTGCGTGTATTCTACACAAGATGCAGGTCGGTACAAAGAAACCCGTTGCGCACGCATCTAGATCATTATTACAGGCGAAGCGAAACTATTCACAGATAGAAAAGGAGGCATTAGGCATAATATTTGCAATAACTCGTTTTCACCGATATATTTATGGGAGAGAGTTCACGCTACAAACGGACCACAAACCCCTTCTTACGATTTTCGGTTAAAAAAAGGTCTACCAGTCTATACAGCAAACAGACTTTCAAGTTGGGGTACTGTGTTACTAAACTACAATTTCAAACTTGATTTCTTACCATCAAAGAAAATTGGGCACGCTGATGGACTATCGCGATTAATACCGGCGAAATGCGAACCGTTGGAAGACTCGCTAATAGAGGCATTACAAGCTGAAGATAAAATCAGGAAAGTGTTATACAATAGAATAAAGGAACTACCTGTGACTTTGCTAGAGATGAGAAGAGAAGCGGAAAAGGATGAATTTATTCAGAATACCAAGAAAAAAATATAATAGAATGAAAGGAATTTAGCAGACAGCTTCTCAATCAGTGACTACATATTATTGTATAACGAGAAAGTGGTAATACCGAAGTCGCTACGAAGGCGAATCTTGAAAGATTTTCATTTAGGACATCCGGAAAAAAACGGATGAAGGCACTTATGAGAAGTTTTGTCTAGTGGCCTAACATAGACGATGATATTACGCAAATGGTGCAAAGTTGTAAAGGCTGTGCTGCTGCGGCGAAAGCACGACCCTCTATACAAAAGCCATGGCCTAATGTTGACAGACCGTGGTCCAGAATCCACGTGGATTACGCATGACCCATAGAGGGTTACTACTACTTAATAACAGTAGATAGTTTCAGTAAATGGCCTGTGGTTTCCAGATTCAAATACCCGAAGACAGAAAATACCATAAACTGTATACACGAATTATTCGCCAGATTCGGCGTCGTAGATTTCTTGGTAACTGATAACGGTACACAATTTACCTCCAGTGACTTCAAAGAATTTTGTGAGACATACCAAGTAAAGGATAACAAGATAGCTCCATACCACCCGAGGTCGAACGGACAAGCCGAAAGATTCGTAGACACACTAAATAGAGCTTTAAAAAAGCCCAAGATGTACGGAGGGAAAAAGTGATACAGCAGTTCCTCCAAGTACACAGAATAACACCTAACGGGAACACACCATCTGGTCTTTTACCAGTGGAATTGATGTTTGCCCGGAAAATACGGTCTGTGTTTGATAAAGTATTGCCAAGCAAGAACAAAAACCAGTATACACTTATTGTACCAAAGAGATCATTTAAACCAGGAGAACGAGTTTACTTTAGGATGTTCAGAAACAATATGGCTTACTGGGAGCCTGGCACAATAATTAACAGGCTGGGAAATGTGATGTACACAGTACAAGGCGAAACGTTTACCCATAGAAGACATATTGACCAAATACAAAAAGACGGGTTGAGGAGCCAAGCTCGTCACCCGCAAAAAGTGACGACTCAATAGATGCAATCTTCGAAGCTTTTGAGATTCAAAGACCGCAGGAAGATACAGAATTTAGAAGGTCAAACAGGAAGAGAAAATTTACTGAACCTCTGATCATCAACCATAAGAGTAAAAAAATATAACTCCCTATCTAAGGAGGGGGTGTTAAGGCGTCTCCCCTTTTTACACAAACGGACTCACCCGAGTTAAACATATACTACTACCAGTGAATAACCGGAGAGTCTGTAATAGAGGAGGGTAGCACAAGAGTCACAGTTAGCGAGCACGTAAACTCAGTAAGGAGTCATCCGCGATACTTCAATAACAAGACTGTATATATCTTTGTGCTACTAAGCCGCATTCCTGGATCTACTAACCTTGTATTATTACGTTAATACATTTATTTTGCTTATCCATTCCTGTCGTTTGTTATTTATTCATATAGGATTTCATCACGGTATCCACCGCACACATTTCACAGGAAATGTCCCTGAAATGGAAAGGAGTTTTCATTTTACGGCCGGACTAGGAAACTCACCTTCTCACAATCTGTGTTATGAAAAGGCTCGTTGTGCCGACAAACCTAATTGTAAATCTGTCTATATTTCTGAGATGAGGTATTATATACAGTGTTTACATTAGTCGGACTATTGTCCTCATTTTTGTCGCCATATTTGTCACAACATTTCGGCCGTTGTACGCTCCGGCCTTCTTCAGGTGGTTGGAATTTCGAACCGAACCCTTTATTTCGATCGCTGGGGTAGACTGTTCTAGTTCCACCAGCCATGTTTGATGGATGCCAGTTATCAGTTATCTCCTGCTAATTTTCCCTCTGAAAGTTCTCCACTGCCTGAACCGGGTATTGAACTCACGCCCTTGTCCGAGAGAGAATCCAGTACAATCGTTGGATAAAACATCGACTACAAGCTCATATCTCCCAGACGCACAAGGACTTCTTCAACAGAATTACTAATGAAGAAGACCAGAGAAGGATCCAATGTGACTTGGATAAATCCTTCAGACATGAATTTGATGTAAATTGCATCTTCCAGAATATTACACCTAAATAACCATAGCGCATCCTAGTATATGCAACATAATCTAATAACCTACCATGATATTCAACGTAATATATATATATATATATATATATATATATATATATATATATATATATATATATATATATATATATATACATTCGCATATACTACAGAAAATGACCTTATCACCTTCTATGTTAGCCTGAATATCATAACCATACATCTATGAGTTTATGCTACACAATAAAACAAATATCTGTCTGGATATCCTACATTAAGTAACCATCGTACAGACCATGTTATGTCAAATAAAATATCTGTGAAATCTAGCATGATATGTCACATAACCTATCCATAGTATCTACTAGGATATGTCATATCAAATAGCTATATCATTTAACAGGTATGACAAATAATATACGGATGCTTTTATCAGCGTTCGTTACTTCGAAAAAAAAAGATAACAGAAAATATTAATGACTGTAAAAATAAAATGGCGAAGTTGAAGACACAAGATTGTGCATGACATCAAGAATAGCAATTACAAGTTTCCTCGTGAGTATATATTTTTCGCCTGAACTTGAATCAATCAACTTAAAATCAATACCTTTAAAATAACATTCCTCCTTTTGATTAACTTTTAGTTTTCTACACATGTTTTTCTTTATGATCCGACTCAATTTCCCTACTAATATCAGCGCCATATTAATTGCCACCAACGGTTAAGATTTGATCGCATACGCTACAAAATAAACTTTTTGGAGATGGGAGATTATTGATGTGAAACATCATGTAAGTAACTTACATTAAAAGAAGATGACATGTACCTTTCTCTCATATCTCAATATATTAATTTTCTTTATTATCATTGAATTGTCATGGTTTCATGGGAAAAATATATATTGACATCCCATCATCTTGTAAGCCATTTAAAATTCAGAAATGTCCTTCCTGATCCAAAGCAAGAAAGGATATTCTATATTGGTAAATGTTGACCCATGCCTTTGGTAAAGGCATCAATTTAAAAGTGAACACCAGGGACTCAGCTTTTCACACCAATGATATTTATAATACATGCAGATCTCGGCAAGGGTTTCTTAGTGTTTAATATCCATCTTATTTATTCCACATATTGAATTTATGATTTTTACTATAGAAAATTGTTGTAAATACTGTATATCATGATATTTACTGAGAATCCAGAACAATCTACACATTTTTGTATCTCCTATATAGAAACGTCATCCTTATTACATTTCTATTTCGGTTCATTGCAATGTACAAGAGTTTATTATTTACGAACCAACACAACATAATATACAAGTAAAACTTAACGTGTTTATTACTGTCCCATATTTCAGCTTAGCTAAAAATGCTTACAATTTCTGAGATTAATAATATTTAAAAATAATTATTGGTTAAATCAGTTTTACTAGAAATAACTGTTTCTCCGTCAACTTACATTTCCAACAACCATATTAAAAACAGGTAATATATATTTACCAAATACATAAGTTACTAAATAGAAGCGAGTAGAACGAACTACTCATTAATTGTAAAAGGACAGACAATTAACGAACTACTAATATATGACACAGAAAACAGAAGACGAATTCTGAAAGAGACGGGTGAAATTATGGAAGACATAATTAGGAAAGAAAGCTTAGAATATTTAACACTCACGGGACATTGAATGTAGGAGAAACAGGTAGAAACAGTAAGCAGGTTTCCTATCGAATATTTATGGTTGGATGACAGAACAAGGACAAAGTACGATTCTAAAGAACCCAACGTAACGAAGAGTGCCAAAAAAGGAGAAATGTGCAGAGAACAGTTATAAACCACGCCCTGAAAGAACACTGGACCTAAAAAATAAGTCTTATTGCAAAACGAAACAAGAAGAAAAGTATTGAAAATCTTAATAAGTGTATGAAAATTCTTAGAAATATGTTAATAAGTACAAACGTAAATAACGTTGATAGGAAAAATAATTTTGGATTTTTTCTAATGAAAAAGTTGTGGCTCTTTCTTTCTCATCTTGCAAAACTTAAGTGAAATTCAACTGAGGATGAATAACAAATATCCTTTGCGATTCTTCTTAAATTACACTGATGCGTAAGAAGCAATTATCGCAGTATAATGGCGAATGGATTGATAGAAGACATTTTAAATCAGTTATACCAAGATTTGATTATGGTGTTAAAGTATTAAACAGCTTTTATTTCAAAAACCAAGTTCCAAATGTTGTCATGAGTTGCGTGTCTACTTGAGTACTACTTTTTGAATACCTTTGATTTAAGACATTATCTTACAATGAATAAAAATCGTAATGCTCTGACAAAAAAGTAAAACTGAAACAATCCGATGATGCATGAATTTGATTTGGGCTCACAATGGGAATGCTAGAGGATAGTAGACATTTTGAAAACATTTTCAAGCTTTCTATCATCGTGCAAATTAGAAAATGTCATACCAGTGTACTGCCCGTATCTGAAAATGAGATCCATTGAATATGTCCTGATTATCATGAAAACACGGAAATAGATATTTGTTTAAAATATATACTTCCAAAAAACAAAATTTAAAGTAAATCCTTTTTCACAATAAATTAATATAAAACGTCAGGAGGAAACTAGAGTAAATTTTGGGCAAGACATAATTCAAACCCATATGCGTAGTATCCGGCAGTCAGAAAATGCATATCATTTAGTGATTACTAGAAATTTACAGCACATTTAACAATAGATTAATTCGTAAGCTGAGCAGAATCAAGTTGTAGTATGTTTTACATGTTAACATTTCATGTTACTGCTTTTTATCTATAAGTTACATCATTAAACTCATTCGGTTATTTATAATATCATAACAGTTTATTTGTTTAAACGAGAGAATATTTCAAGGAAGTTCACTAAAATAAACATGCAATCAAATGAACAACAGCAACAACAACAACAAATAATAATAATAACATCAACAACAATAATAATAATAATAATAATAATAATAATAATAATAATAATACAATGTGGCTGGTATACCCTTATCATGCGTGGGATTGTGGAATTAGGCATCGTATATTTGTTTTGACGTTTCACTTCCGGTGCCCTGTTCTCCCAACAATCGTCTTCTTTCTTGCAGTAAACATTCGGTGTCCATTGTCTTAATGCTAAGCGTTATTGTCGTTTAAAACAGATTAAATATTTTTCTTCAAGCAACACAAATGTTTACACGTTTTTTTCCCTACTGGTATTTGCAGATATGCATCGCTGAGGTCTATCTTCGAAAATATTGTGCCTTCATTAAGTTTCGCAAATATTTCTTCCGCTGTTGGTAGAGGATAACTATAGTCTTTGAGTGCCGCGTTTAACCCCGTCGAAAAATCCGCACAAACACGAATGTGTCTGTCTCTATTTCTGAGATGAGGTATTATGTACAGTATTTACATTAGTCGGACTATTGTCCTCATCTTTGTCGACATATTTGTTACAACGTTTTGGCCGTTGTACGCTCCGGCCTTCTTCAGGTGGTTGGAATTTCAAACCGAACCCTTTATTTCGATCACTGGGGTAGACTGTTCTAATTCCACGAGCCATGTTTGATGGATGTCAGTTATCAGTTATCTCCTGCTAATATTTCCTCTGAAAGTTCGAAATTCCAACGAATTTCTTTTCTTCCTCCATATGAGTGCAAATCCTCGCCGCCAAAAGTTATATTGGCGAACGAATTCTTTTTCTTCCTCCGTATGAGTACAAATCCTCGTCGCCAAAAGTTATTGTAGAGTTATTTCCTCAGTGGAAACTGTATTTGGACTAAATTCGTCCTAAATAGGTTCAACGTACGAAAACGTTAGGAACTTGTAATAATCAGTATTACGCAGATTAATCGAGTTGTGGTCGCTGACTACTTTTCGTATTCGATTCCTACTGACTCCTACTTAAAAATAGATGGGAGAGTCTATTATCTATAGACTAGGTGTCTTTTATCATAACATTTAGTTAACTGTATTTTTCTAGAATGGAAAATGTCAGTGCTTTGACTGCTGTTATTCTAGAAAAGATCTTTTCTCCCCATTAAAACTTGACTTAACACAATCTTCGCAAATTTAATTTAGCCAGAGATGGAATACTTCCGAAACAAGCTAAATAAATACCAATAATGGACAAAGATTTCTTGCGAGTTGGTGGCATAACGGAAAGAGCGAGGGAACTATATAAAGAAAAACGACCCCGAAGCTTAAAACAATGACTATACCTCTTTCGTTATCTGCCTCCACGAATCATCCTCAAAAAATTATGTTGAATATTTAGATTTATTAGCCATATTTACTGACAGTTGAAATCCAAGTGAACTTGTTAAAATGCGTTTTCTTCTATGCGCTGCTTCCCTTCAGGATTTTGGAGACCATGACTCTCTACGATGTATTGTCCTCCTCATCTCAATAAATTGTATATTCCTATTAATTCTCCTAAACCTTGCTCACGCATTCATTTATTCAATGTCACTATATAGTTTATACGTTGTTTTCCTCAGTCCCCCTTGTCGTCATACTCTCTTGTAATTATCAAATTTTCCAAACCATATCTCCTCATCATACATACATAAGAAAAGTGTATGATAAGTGAGGCAAAGAAATAACCTTCAAACTACAAAATTAAATAATTTTATTATTGAGTATTAAAACATTATATGATTTCTTTTAAGTTGAACGAAACAAATTATGACGTTCCTCGAAAACAAAGTTCATACGAAATATGCTGCGTGTTTCTTTTCACAACACAAAATAAATGAATTGTTTTAGTATAGGATGAAAAGTATGTGTGGAATCATCAATTTAAAAAAACACGATTTACTTTTATTATGTTTTTTGCATGATAATTCCAACAGCAGCTGATTAAATACTGTACTATTACTACTGTTTCTACGATTATCCTTTTTTATGTATCGCTTGCATATTTTCGTAATGTAAATTGTTCTAACTGGTTTATGAAAATAATGTAAAAGCATGGAATAATTTTAAAAAAGAACGCAGTATTCAATAAGACAATTTGCGTATGCGTAAATTTGAGTATTCAGTATTTTTTGCAATCCCATTGTCGATAATTATACTGAAGAGATATTTATTAATTTACATATGCTATTTATAAGAAAAAATCAGATGACAAGAAGTTAAAAGTTAGACCTTTTATTATTTAATACATATATTTCCAATTCTTAATACCAATATTTAGGAAGGAAAAGATTGTTAATCACCCTCTGGAGGTTAGCCTCAAATTTCTTTTATCATGCGGCAAGAAATGGGTGTCTGCTTTTTCAAAGTTTGAATGGCATTAGTGACAACGTCGCTAATCCTTTAGAAAATGCTAATGTGAGAATTTGATTTTGAACTTCGCGTGAGCCGTTGATTTCACAGAATTAAGGTGATGTCTATATGACCCGAATTTTCCAGAGAATTGAGATTTTAATTATATTATTTAAAGGAATATTTCCCTAGAAATTTCAACTGTCTCTATTTGATGTTAAGCATAAGATTCCTTTTAGCTTCGATGCTCGATATTCCTTACATATCAGGTCAATGGTCTTCTCAGTACCCCTCTGTAAAACCATATTTCAGTTACATTTCAGTTACTTCAAGTCTTTTCATCATCACAGATTATCCAGTCGTCAGGACCATATAGGAGAACTGATATTATATAATAGTTTAATACACTTTTCTTTGTTTCTAACGAAATTTGTCTCTTAATATCGTGATTATCGTTTGGAAAGCAGCTTTTGCTATCCCAATGTGCATTCTGATATCGGTGTCATACTTTTATCTTCTGTTAAAATAATGTCTAGTTATTGAAGTTGTAGTACTTGTTTGATGTGTGTATCTCCAATTTATAATTTTCATATTGCACTGTTCTATCTTCTTGCAATTCATATGCAATCCTTTCGTCTCGATTTCCTTCCCTAAATTCTTTAGGAGTTATTGTATTTTCTTTTTCTATCAACACTGTGTTATCTGTATATCATATGTTGTTAATATTGTGGGCGGAAATAATAAACCTTGGTTGGTCTTCTAATTGTCTCAGAGTTACCACATAGTATATGTTGAATATGTCCGTTGAGAAGTCCCATCTTTTGCTTACTCCCCTTTCTATTTGTGTATATTTACTGAACTCACTTTCTATCCCTATACAGACGGATTTTTGCTAGTGTATATTATATATTATTCTAATATTCTTCGAAAATATATCATATTACCTAATAACTTCCACAGTTCTTTGTGCCGTAGTTTATAAATCGATTTTTGTATACGGCGTTTTATCGCTCTTTCTAATATACTTTTCAGCATGAATATCTAATTCTTTCATCCAGTGTGTTTAAAGTACAATCAATGTTCCTATTTCGGGTCTTAGTGATCGAATATACTATTGAAATTTCGACTGCCTCATTTTTAGTAACGCTATCGCTTATCGTTTGTAGTGACGTCCCATCGCCAGAAAGATTTTCAGATGTGAACCAAAACAGCATTTAGTCCTTTTAGACAAAATACTCTATACTCAGATCCCCCGATTCTAAAAGTAGATTTTTTGTCAGTGATATAGCTACTTACTTACTGCTTACAGTGTCCAATGTTTCCTAAACTGACCTCATTATACGAGACATTTCTTAAATTGATATTCTTAAACTTTCTCTTGAGAATTGTACCACAGAGGTTTCTTCTTGGGTTAAAGCTGGCATTGATGCTTTTGTATGTTCTCGTAAATAGCCGGTGAAAATCTAATCTTCCCCTTAGTTCATGCTAGCCTGTTCAACTATAGCCCATAGGAATCAACCCGGGTGTACTTGCGTGATAATTCCGATCTATTTGTGACTTTTCGAAATAATTGTAGACCTGTCATCGAAAAAGTTAAGTCTTTGTTTGCTGATAGAATGAGTCACCGTAACTAGTTGGGGTGCGTGACTACGGGCGGTTCTTTAATAGTATGTTCAATAAGTATAAGTCTTCTATCCACCATTTCTTAAATCAATTTGTGGTGTTAGCATCTACTGATAAAGCACAATGTTGTGTTTGAAAATTCTACTGAAATTCTACTTTTGACTCATCTAGGGCACATTTGCCTGGGTTTCAACTTAGAATTGGTCTCTACTGAGTGATATGAATATACATCAGTCTATTGTTTCTGAGATCATTTCTAAACTGAATCATCACAAATCATACGAACTTTATGGTATCCATGAAATTGTCCTTAAGAAATGTGCTCCTGCACAGTCTCCTATTCTCTCCAAACTCTACAATAAATGCCTGACTACTTCTTGGTTTCCAGCTTCCTTTGAAATACTCTTCTATAGTTCCACTCTCTAAATGCTCAGGCGAAGAATCGGATCCTTCTAAATATCATCGTATTAGGATTCTACTTCATTTTGGCAAATTACTAGGGGCTCCAATTAATATTGTATTGGTTAGGTACGTCACATTGCTGGGTCTTCTTTCAGATAAGCAATATTGCTTTCACTTCTCTAAGTTAACTGCTGATGCGTTAAATATTCCCGAAAGAGAATATCAAGCTAAAGATAAAAATGGTGAAGCCCGATCTATTATTTCGAATATCTCGAAGGCACTATAGGGTTAGGCATACTGGTCTTCTTCACAAATTGAAATGTTATCGTACTTCTAGACGAATTTTCGATCTGGTTCAGTGTTTCTTATCAAATACCTAAATTATAGCTTTCTTGAGCGGCCTTTCTCATAGATCTTTTTGCATAAATACAGGTATTTGTCAGGGCCATAGCCCTGGAACTACGTTGTTTCTAATTTTCATAAATGACCATCAAGATGTCATCAGTTATCAACATTCTATCTATGCTGATAATACAACTGTTTACTTCTATCTCAATATTAAATCCGATTCGTGAGATAAGATCGAATTGGCAGCTGATCTAGGTAATGCGCTACAATCTGTTGTTAAATGGAGCAAGCGGTGACCTGTTAATTTTAATGCCACAAAAACGAAATTTCTATATTTTAATCATAAGAGAGTCGCCTTTTAACATCCATCATCATGACTGATACTAACCTCCAGAAAAGTGACATATTACGACTTCACAGACTAAAGCATTCATCTGACATGAAGTGGAAAGAATATATTGAACAGTTTCTAAGTTTGTCGCTATGAATGTTTGTTCAATATGTGGTGTTAGACAAATTATCTCCACAGGATCCTCTTACATATTTATAAGTTTACCATTCGTCCTTACTTTGAAAAATGGTTTGGTGCTCCTGATATATTTTTAGAAATGTTTATAAAATCTAAAGAAGGATCTGCAATATTATTGATCCTGACCTGACATCTCGGCTTCAGTCCCTTTCCCAACCCCGTAACGCAGATTCTCTGTGTCTTTTCTATAAATACTTTCATGGTAATTGTTCTGATGAACGTTCCGATATGATATCTAGTCATTATGAATTTAAATGCATTACTAGATTGGCAGCAAGGTCTAATCGTTTTGTAGTTTTTAAGTGACTAGATGTAACCGTAAGTCCAATGTGAATATTTTTTCTATTTGTGGAACTCTCTTCCGGCTTCTTGCTTCGCAGTTAAATTTGATCTTCAAAAGTTTAAATACAATGTTAATTGTTATCTTCTGTCGTTTTAATTCTTGTTCTTTTATTATCCTCTCTCCGTAATAATCTCCTATTCTCTAACATTCAGTATCCCATTGTCTCCTATTGAGGTGAAATCATTTTTTCAAAAGTCTCAGTAGTGTTCAGGCTGGTGAACTTCGGTGTTTGAGGGCCGGTATTTTCACCGTTATTTACCAGCTCTTTGGTAATTCTGTAGAGCCGTAAGCGATAGTAGCTATAATTATACTAAAAACTTCTACGACATAGGAGATGATAATTGCTATAACTGTAGTTATTGGTGTGTTATTAATGACGTAACATTTCCAGGTTGATAATATACCGTTACTCACCACGCCATCATTAGTACTACTGTTCATTTGGTTTGCTGCTTGGAATCTTATTGTATCATAACAACGGAGTCTTGAACAGGATGCAAGTTTCACAGTCAGAATAATCTCAGCCCCCTGTATCAGGATAGATAATTTGCAAACATACCAAATGATTAGGCATGCATGAGAAAAATCTAGAAATAGTAACAAATATAATTGAATTGACAAGGTTTACGTTCAATGCCTTCAGGGGCGGCTCATTTTGAGATTAATGAAGACAATTTCTGTAGCAAAGTGCTGTGTCATGGAGATTTGCAAAGCTGAGTGGGGGCGAGTAACTTGAAAAGACTTGCAGACGATATTGTTTTTCATTGATGAAGAATAAATCCCAAATAAATAACAATTAAATTATAGATTTTGTACGATACGTAAGAGGTGTTAATTAAAAAAAATGTTTAAACTTAAGGAAAAAGTGAAATAAAGAATTGACGGTATATAATGAAAAATGACATATGGCGAAAAACTAATAAAAAAGAATAAAAAATAACAACCAAGGCGAAAAATAACAACAGAAAATGAATCAAAAGCACATAAGTGATAGAATTAGAAAATATTAAAGAAGAAAAAAGAAATAACGAAAGAAAAGTTGTAGACTCCATGCTATAACTGAAATTGTCCTTAAGAAATGTGCTCCCGAATTGATTCAGGTTCTCTCTACACTGTATAATAAATGTATCGATTTCGCTTGCTTTCTTGAATGTTGGAAATCCTCATCTGTTGTCCCAGATAAACCGTCCGATTCTTCCAACTATCGGCTTATTAGTCTTCTACATCTTTTGGGGAACTACGAGAGGCACTAATCAATGCAGAATCCCACATCGTAGAGCCTTCTTTCAAACAAGCAATATGGCTTATCTTCTTCTAGGTCAACTGCTGATATACGGATGAAAATTACGGAAAGTGATTATCAACTCGAGATAAAAATGGTGAAACTCTGTATGTTGCTTTGGACATCGTGAAAGCTTTCGACAGGGTTTGGCATACAAGTTGAAAATTTACAGTATATTCGGCCAAATTTTTTAACTGATCCAGTCTTTCTTACCAAAACGTGAAAGGAATTTTATCCTGAACGGCCACTCATCTCGATACATTTGTACTAATGCAGTTGTCATCCAGGGCTATATATTTAGTCTTACCTAGTTTTTTTTATTTTTATCAGCTGTCAATTTGTTATTTATACTGATAACACAATCATTTACTCCTGTCTCGATAGTAAGTCTGATCAGGGCGCTATGGTTAAGTGGTTAATTAGAGCAAAGTTCGGCTTGTCAAGTTTAACGCCTCCAAAACCAACCTGCTCTCTATTAATTATATGAGGGAGTCTTTCTGCCTCCCAACAGCATGGCTGATCCTAACGTCCAAATGTGTGATTCGTTGCGCCTTCTTTGGCTAACATTATCAGCAGACATGAAATGAAAAGACTACATTGATTCCTTTGCTATGTCAGCTGCTAAGGAAGTTGGTTCACTGTGTCGCGCTACAAATTAGCCAATTGCCCTGCCTCATATGATCTGGTGCTCCTCCTATATATTTAGAGATTCGAGGTAAATTCCGAAAAGAATTAGCAATAATATTCAGCCGGATCTGGCGATTCGGCTTCACTCACATGAAGTTGTTCCTTTTCTGTAAATACTTTCATGGCATCTCTTCTGATCAGCTCTTCGCTATGGTATCTAGACTTTACGAAATTAAGCGCAGTAATCGACTGGCGACGGCGTATCACCAATTTAGAGTAGAGTTGGTTAGATGTAACTCTAAGTTCCATGTCATTAGTTTTTCCCGCACTCTTCGCTTATGTTTAATGGATGTCAGTTATCACTTATCTCCTGTTAATTTTCCCTTTGAATGTTCTCCACTGCCTTAACCGGGTATTAAACTCACACTCTTTGGGTCCTGTCACTGGATTAATCATGGCACGTGGAACTAGAACAGCCTACCCCAGTGAGCGAAATAAAGGGTTCAGTTCGAAATTCCAACCACCTGAAGAAGGCCGAAGTGTACAACGGCCGAAACGTTGTAATAAATATGGCGACAAAGATGAGGACAATAGTCCGAATAATGTAAATAATGTACTTTTTCCTACATTCTTCTCTTTTTTCCTGTTTATGTTTAGGTTTCCCGTTCGTTCTTAGCCTCGTTATTCGTTATGAATTTCTTTATGTTGAGTTGAACTTGAGCCCTGTAAAGTGTCAATATCAAAGAAATTTATAAAATTTAAGAATTAGCTTTAATTAGTAGAGGGGGCCTCAGATATTGTTTGTTAATAAAAATCAAATAACATGTGCTATAATATTACTTATGAATTAAAAATTGTACTTATGTTCTAACTACCGATCAGAAGAATATTATGAACAAGCATTTGAAATTCACTGGATTGCCAGACAATTTTAGCTGATGGACATAGTTAGCGAGAAATTGGCACGTATTATCATGAATACTACTTGGAAAAATTAACACGTACAAGATGTATTATACGAAGAATGAATGATTCTGAATGTATAGTAGATAAAACTTAAAGAGTCAAGAACTGCTTACATCACTAATTGTAGGACGATATGGGTAGCGCGTGGTCACACAGGTTTTGAGGAAAAATTAGCCATCAGAAGATGACGATCGTCAATGAAACGTTAGATACTGGACAAGACTAATCATGGAATTATAGGTATATTATGTAATTATTATACGTAATTTTTGATTCGACAAAACGGATAATCATGCATGATTTTGCTATTATTTCTACCGGGGATTCAGTGGTATATCTGCATTAACAGATAATAGAATATAAATAATAACAAAAACTAACATAAACTAAATTAAAGAAAACTAAAGAAAGGGAATTAAAAGTGCCGGACAACGATAAAGAACAGGAGTAAAATATCATTAAAACGCTTTTATAATTCCGATAAGCTACAGCAGTATTTATTTTACTGATATTTACCCTACAAATTATCAAGAATCCTTCATGGCAAATGGCTACTGAATGATGTATGTGTTCTGAATGTAAGAGGAGGGAGAAATGTCTGAAGGTAAGGAGGAAAGAATAACGCCTGACTTTTAAATTAAAGAGTTTAAAGACAGTACCGTTGAAGGAAGAATCCAAGGTAGACAAAATATGATCTCTGAAAAAATTATTTCGGAGACGATCTTCTTTCTTAAAATTGGAATACAGATGAAATGTGGATGATTCAAATCCGTGGACGTGGCATGACAGGATTGTCTTTTTACTATCCCTCGGAATCCCTGTTCTAACATCCATTTACACACCACGTTAAATCGTTTATGTGCTGCTTTCTTCTGTATCTCTTACTTTTACTATTTTCGGTGGGTGTGAATTTGTCTTAGTCATCTTTCTTCATTTTGTGTGATAGAAATTTTAAATATCTCTTTCTGTATTGATGCATAAGATTAATTATTTTTCCATTATCCCTAAATGATTTGCTCCAATGTTCGGTCCATAATTTTCTCCACAATTTTTGTAGAACTATATTTCATTTGCGTCAAGTCGCTTCTTCTATGAGATTTTCCCGCATTCACTGCTATATAGGGAAACGATAATACGTATTTTAATACTTTGAAATAATATTTTTACTACATTTAGGAAGGCGTCTTTCAGTATCCCAGTGCGTCGTCGTATTTCAGTGTCCCATTATCTTAATTTGTGTTAATTCAACCATATATTTTCAATATGATAATTCTTTTACAAAAACGTTAAAAAATGTATCTTCGTAATCTGTGTTAAACATTTGTTTTAAAGACAAAAATGCATGCACATAAACATAATTTATTGACATAAATACCCACTTACTGTATATATGCCTATTCCTATTTTATGTGCACTTACCCTTCAGGAAGTGGACAATCATAACACTGCTTTGTATCAATAAGATGTCTGTTTTTTGTATCCTTCTCAATCCCTGATCTACCAACAATTTGTACAAGCCCCTTTTCCATTGTCACACTTACATTATATCATATGAGTGCCAAACCCCGATTATAACTGTAAGCCTCTTTTTTTCCATTTTCCTTAAAACGTTGGCGTTACTCAAATACCTAGTTCATGGGATTCACAGTATTCTTCGATAGAAGAACCAAATTCCTTTTGCCTCCGTTGTGTTCTTCGTCTTTGATGATATTGTCCAGAATTCACTACTACGTAAGAAGACCGATATTGCATAACAACATATTACTATATTCTTTGTTTCTAAAGAAATATTTTTTCTTAATACTTTGCTTAGCATTTGAGCAATATCTTTCATTATTCCAATCCGCATTCAGTTTTCGGTGCCGCATTTTCCGTACACTGTTAAAACAATTTCCAAGATATTTCAATTTTCGTACTTGTTTGATTTTGGTATCTCCAATTCGTCGTGTACTGTTTATTTTAAAGACAACAATATATCGTACGATTAATGTTAATCCATGTGTTTCATTTTCCTCTACTGCCTTCTTCAGGATTCCTTTCTCTTTATTCTTTCAACATCCTGTTATCTGCATATCTATTTTTTTAAAGATTGTAGCTGCCAATAATGAATCCCCAACTAGAAGTTCGAATACACTAAAGATGGTCCACTAAAATGTACCAATATATATAACCTATGCCAATTCATTTTGTTGTCAACAGCTTATGACATTTATTCTCATTTCTATTTTGATCAGTTGTAAGAAGCGAACCTAGGAGGTGTTATCGGTACGAATATTAGAATCACGGCGCCGGGTTCAATTCCAAACCTATTCTGTTTCTTTTACCTTGAGCGTAAGTCCGTAGAAAAAAAGAAAACACATTTCCCCAGATATCGGTTAAATATCAGGGAAGATTATGCACTATTTCTTTAGTTGGCTCTTAGTCTAGGAGAAGCAAAAATTCAATACCAGCCAGAAGAAGAATTGACATGCCTTAGATACAGTTTCAACTTCTATAGTTGCAGTACATGGGTTGTCGTTACCATATTAATGGCGTATAGGAATTTTGATTGTTATGAAGAAGTTAATATTAGACAATGCCAAGGGGGCACTAATATGCATGTGAACGTAATGTTAACTATATATGATTAACAAATGATTGGGGGACTTTATATCTTAATAAGTTCTTGGAACTATTCAAGAGAGAAATTAACGAAGATTTGTTGTCAGGCGTATTCGAGGATAACGTGTCAATATCCGTAGGGCCTTTGTTAATGTCATTACTTCAGCACTAAGTTTTAAAATGCCAGTATGTATTGTTTAGAGATACGTTTCTCTTGTGGCTATTGATACTTGGCTAGGATTGTTTAATCGATTATTCTATCCCTACCACTGTCGGCCAAGATATTCGAAATGAGTTCTATTATAGCTATTATTGCAGAGTTATATGCATTATGATATTAGTCCAATTTGGCGCTCGACTCCTGAATTTGCAGCCAAATTCCAGCAGCCAAATTAGACGAACATAAATGAGGCACGAAGAGTTTGAGGAAGATATGACCACGGACTTTTCTAAATCTTATGAATAAAGGATTGAGTTTGATCTAAATTCGTTGATAATTAAATATTTAGGGAGAACTACGTTTGATATAAAGAATAGGTTTGATCACAAATATGTACATATATATATATATATATATATATATATATATATATATATATATATATATATATATGCAACGCAATTATCTTGTGATTTGCGATATTGTGCTTTTTTATATTAAACTATGTTAATACATAATAGTTATGCCGCAAATGTATTTTCATATGTTTTTGTATATCAGAGGAAAATGCCATACTAAAAAATACACCACAGATATCCGATACCATGTACAGGTTTCTTTAATTTTGGGACGATAATCTAAGTTCTATCTATGAAAACAGGAACGCAATATATGTTTTAAATTCCATCCTAACGTTACAAACTGCATTTGAACCCAACAATCATAATTGCCAATTGACTCTAACAGTGGTCGTTTATTTTAAACTTGAAACAGGCAGGAAAACGCTTGATACACTGGCTATTTTTGAAGATTTAACCTCCATTTCTTAAACAGGAATAACTATGCTCAGAAAGGTCTACTGGAAGGGAAAAAAGGAAAAGATTTTATAGGAAATCAGAATCCCAGTCCTAATATTGATAATGATGGTGGAAGTCGAAAATACTTGAACAAAAATAACAAAATATGAAAAATTATCCACAGTATATATGATAAATGCATGCCACTGCATACACGAACATTCTTATGAGCTAGCATTATCATCCTTTGACTTTACTTCATATGTAGGATAGAAATATCCATTCAGATCTGCAATGTCTACCATAAATTTCAGAATCACATCCAGTAAATGATATTGCTTCTTGTTTGGCCAGAAAATTAAGCATTGATATAAATGTTTTCACACGAAGTATAAAGAAAACTGCATATAAATATGTATGTGGCGGAAACGTCATATCTACTGCTAGTGAATGACAGCAGCCATATCTTATATCTGTGTACACAACCAGCTATTCATATGAATAAATTCAGACTTATTTATGCATAATTTTAATGCATTTATATGCATGTATAAGGTTTTGAGACAAGAAGAAATAAATTGCTTCTCAGGTGATTGTGAGGAATCTTTAAAACAGGTTCCATAGTTTCAAATAAATTCATGAAAAGATTAGAGTAATTCTCGAGGCCGAGAATGTAATTATGAATGGAAATAAAAAGAAATAATAAGGAACATATTTCACATATATTGTATGTTAATTGTTAATTGGCGTTTAAATCAATTATAATGATTATGAAATGGTTCATATGAGAATGCATTCGACAGAGGATTTAAAGGTTTAATCCAACCTTTCAAAGGTTTATCAATTAGCAGTAAAATCTACTGATAACTTCAAACGTATTTATGTTAGAAATACGTTGTTCATTCTCACTAAACTAGATAAACAATATTGATATATTTAACAGTGGCAAGCAAGCAACAATAAAATTCATATATATATATATATATATATATATATATATATATATATATATATATATATATATATATATATATATATATTAAACATGCTGTGTTGAATGTTAAAGACAACATCGTCCTGCGTATTTTCTTTTGAATTTTCTCATATTTTCTAGTAAGACTTTTTATTTGAAAATGATATCGAAATAAATATTGTCCGTACGATAACCTAGTACTTTTGAATATCACTGTTCATCTTCAGGGTCGAAAACTTTAGTCAATTTTTTTTAAAAACATTTGCCAATTATCTTGTAGTGGAATCATGTTGCTACATTTTTTTACAAACTAAATAAACGTTAAAATCATTTTAATTTCAAAAGACGCGATGATTTTATTACGTGCAATGCGAAGATTTTTAATCATGTGACGGCGTGAAAAAGATTTTTATTATACAAGCCAAAAGATCGAAGAATACGTTATAAAATTTAAATATATCATAAACATTGTAGGATGTTTCCAGAAATATTGTAATCTATACGATTAATAAAAGTATTTTGCTTTTAATATGTAATGCTTCTAAGATTTTAAGGTGTCTAATGTCTGTATGTTTATCTATAATTTTAATAGTATATATATATAAGTATTTTACGTATATCAGATTGCAGAAGGGAAACCGTATGTGGCATAAGATGTTGTTTAATGGAGCTAGAATTATTTAGATGCATATTTAATCTTCTGGAGAGCCGGGTGGTTGTAAATCCAATATATGTATGTGGATTAAAAGAGCATTCTTCCATAGGACATTTAAACTCATATACAGCATTGGTTCTATCAACAACCGCAGCAACTGGAGAAGGGTTATTGCTCATTACCAGGTTAGAGGTTTTAAATTTACTATAATATCTATTAAGTTTTAAGGCTTTGTTAAAATCAACAGGAAACACATTATGGTGTATTATAGACGTAAGGGCCTTTTCATCCATGCTGTATTGTCTATGCATTTGTCCTCTGTAAAAGAGGTTAATTGAGGATAATTTTCTGGGTGTATCTCTTGTTAGGTCTGAGAAGTTTCTATCAAATTCATTATCAACTAGATAGTTAGGAAAACCGTTATTAATAAAGATTTGCTTGATGTTAGTCAATTGCTTATGATTATCCATTTCACAAAATATATATATATATATATATATATATATATATATATATATTATCACGGCGGTCTCTCATTATAGAGAAATTTATGGTTTATAATATGAAGAAATAATAACTTGTCAACATGATATCATTATAAGGATCTGCTATAAGCTCGGTTTTCGTTTGCTAGTGTTGTCATGTAATGCATCATTACTGTTGTGGTGGGATCCACCTAATCTGCATAGGTGACTACCAACTATATAAATAGTGGTTGGTACCGGAAGACGAGAGAGAAGAAGGAATCACGAGATCCAACTAGAGACTCTGATCGACTGCGACTAGTCAACACATTCTCCAGGAACGTCTTCCCAGAAATATACAGAAATACTATATGTAATTATTGTGTACACTTTCTTGTTATAATACATTCTTGTTCCAAGTACATTTTGTGTTGCATTATTATTCCATGCAATAGGCGAGATTCAACATTGAGTCAAGACTCAACAATTACCTATGATATAGTCAGGTGCTCAAGAAGAAAACCAATTCCCTCAATATATAATATATATTTATGCATATGCAGTTGTGGAGTTTGGACAGTTATTCCCTCTGCTTCCATAATTACAAATAAAGCTGTAATACCACAAACCTTCATGGACGCTTCATGTATATATTTTTCACAAATGATGAAATAATGAATATGAAAGAAAGTGCAATCATGCCCAAGACAAAACATTTAATTAACGTCAAACAATAAACAAAAAACTAGCACAAAAACTTCACAGGGGACGAAATTAATGATCCTCCTGCCTCAATAACCAACTGTTCTTGGTTATTGTCTTTAATTATCTTTGATAGGTTCTTACCAGATCACTTCACAATGATAGAGATTTTCCTGCATTCTTCCTTGGCAAAGCTTCTGTTTCCTCCAAATTCGAAGCATTTCTTTCTATTACGTTCTTCAAATAAGATAATCTGCATTAAGTTGCTTAACCTTAAGCAAAGGAATTTTTCTTGCGCGAAAAGCTCGAAGTCCTACTCGATGTACACAATAAGTCACTGTTTTCGTTGATACATTCAACCCTGATATAATTGACGATGTCCTTTGCTGTTAAGTGATGATTTTTGAGAAAACGCGAACAATTTTCTTTCCATTCTCCCAGAAATTAACAGTTTTCTGTCAGTCCTTAATTTATTCTCAGTACAAAGAGTCACGTTGTAATTCTTGATAATGCCACGACTTGTCGATCTACGAATATTTAAATGCTTGAAAAGTGTTACATACACATCACCTTGTTTGTACGCATCAACTACCTTTGTTCATCGATTCTTTTCAAGTTCAGCGGTCTTCGCCATGGTTGCAAAACGAATGAGTTATCGCGGTACGTGACACTCACATATTGTCGTCTTCATTACACTTTACAATGTTATAGAATCAAGTTAAATCTATTTCATTTTCAAAAGGTGATTATATTGAATATCAAATTAAGAAAAAATAATTACCATTGTCATAGAGAAATATTAATTTCTAATTTCCATAAGGAGGTTGTGAATAATTTTGGGTTATGCCAATTTTTAGAAAAATCTAGTCTTTTTAATATAATTGATTGAAACTCCTAAACATTTCAGGAATTAGAAAATATGCGTATTCATGGGGTCTAACAATTCTGTCGACAAGTGTATGTACGCATGTATGCCTACATGTATGCAAGTAGTGTGTGCCTGAGGAAACTTGCAGCAATCTTTCCGAACTCATCCTGTTACATGAAACGCAATGAGAATGGTTATCACAACTGACAAAAGAGGACAGACTTTGTGGAAAACAACTCAGTTTGCCACATCTGTAATAAACATTGCTGGCTCACGAGAACCTAAAAATTTAACCACATTTGTACGCGATTATCATACTAAATAAAGGACTAAACTTTTTCCCTAGTCCCACGAGGTTTGTAATAACACTTTAGCAAAGGACCTAATTCAGTCTTTTAAGGATATAGCGAAGGCTCACTACGGGAACATAACGACAGACCTACTATACTCGAAACACTAAAAGAGAAGGACTCTGCATTCACCCCACAAAACACGGACATCACTATGCAGACTTTTAAAATGGCAGTAACAAATGATATAAAGAAAACAACAGTAATTAAGCTGCCACATAACAATATCACTGAAGGGGAACGGGCTATCACATAGAGATGACTTAATCACTACAGAGGCTGACAATGGTAGTTCCACAGTATTCTGGGGATTCAAAGAATACCTTAATGGGGCTAGTCGGCAGAAACCCCTACAAAACACTACCGACAGACCATCTCCCTGAACACCAAAAAATTAAAAAACTCGTTAAACATGATGCTTCACAACTAACTGGCAAGGAATCATGAACAACACTTACAACTAAAAACCTCACAAGTGCCCGCTACTATCTCCTTTCTAAAATACACACACAACAACAACCCAGGAAGGTCGTTCATTTCATCATTTAACTACCATAAAACCAAAATATCCAAATACGTAGACCATTACATACAGCCCCTAGATAAGGAAGTGAAACTCTACATCAGACTCACAAAATCTACTAAACAAAATTAAACAGTGCCAGAAAATACTAATCTATTAACCATGAAAGTAAAATCAGTTGATTCAAAAAGAAAACACATCCTTAAAGAAGCACTTACTAAAAGAACTAAACAAGACCCCTCCCAGAAGCAATCATAAAACTTATGGAACATATTCTTACATTGAATACTTTTAACTTTAATGGAAAGATCTGCCTACAATTAAGAGGATGTCCTATGGGCACCGTTGCAGATCCATCATAGGCCACAATCTTCATGAGAAAATCTGAGGAGACAAATTATTATCCCTTCATCGGTAACGACTTCATATTCTATGCAATATATCGATAATATCTTCATCATACACACGGGCAGTGAGGAGGAGCTTACTGAATCCCTTATGACCTAAACACGGTACATGACTCCATCAAGTTCGACCCCCAAAATCGACACAATCAGTAATATTTCTAGACATCTCCCTCTAAACAGAATACTACAAACAAAACTACACACTGACATCACCGACACTCACAACTATCTACACTTTAAGTCTTCCCACTCAAAACATATCAAGGAGAATTCCCTATTCACAAAGACTAAAAATGAGAATTGTATGTCCTCACAATGGAGAGCAATGTAAATACACTAACAATCTCGAAGATCAATTCAAGAAAGGTTGCTAAAAACAAAGCCTAATCATGGAATAAATAAATGAAGCAATGTCCGCAGCTAATGAAGACCCCCTATCGTACAAAATTAAAAATATATACAAACGCATACATCTAGTAAAGAATTTCAACACTACTCTTCCTCCACTATATCAGGAAATTAAATTTGCTAGGAAATACTACATCTCTAACAAGGCCTAAAAGTTTGTGTGAGGTAACCGGTCTTTTAGAATATTGTCGACCAAAACACCTTAAGGAAATTATAGGTAGTAATCAAATTCCCGACCGTTAAGGTAACACGTAACAGACCAAGAATAAAGACAACAGAATTTTCCAACAATGTAACAACAAAAGGAGCCAATGTGGTAACCACATAAAAATACCAATTCTTTCATTAGTTCAGTCAATAAACCTACTTTTAAAATCTACCACAACTCTAACAGTAGAAGTCATAACATAATTATTAGATGGCTCATTATGCCAGAAACAATATGTTGGAAAATATGAATGTCCCTTTCTCTACAGAATTAATAATTATCGGAATCGGAACAAGTTGGCTCTCCACGAAAGATTATTAGCTGTAGCATATTTCGCCAAGGAAAACGTGATTTTAAATGCCATGCAAAATTAACTATTATTGAAAAAGTAGAAATAAACACGAAATATAACCTTAAAAACACTAGAGGAACATGGAGACAAATGGATCTTGTGCCTGAAAACATTTGATCTGGTCGGACTTAAACACAGACTGGTTAAATCTTTTCATTATCATGCGAATTGTCAATGTTTTAAGGTTCATCACCTGAAAAATTTATCTTCATGGTTTAAAACGGATGATTTACTACACCTACTATAGTCATATATATATATATTTATTGCTAGTGGATGCAACAAACTTAAATTTGATTTTTTTCCCTAAGAAAGACATTCTAACATTCGTTTTCCTGTGTCTAACTCAGGTGAAGTGTAACAAATAACCTATTTTTACAAAAGAACATTGAAACACATCCTCTCCCAATTTTTCTACAAATAATCTTGTATCGAGGAATTCGTCAGTATCAGTCCTGCTATATGGAATTGAAGCTACTGTAATAGGTTTCAACCAAAGCAATTTGACAATACCATAGATTTGAAATGTGAGCCGTATCGAAGTTTTAGAGAAAATGGAAGCAAAAAGGACACTTATACTTAACATCCGAAAGAGACAGTCGACGTTAATAGTGAATATACTTAGAGGAGCGGGCTTGGAAAATTTTCATCTCACAAGACAAATTGATGGCAAGAGAGACAGATGAAAACAGCACATAACCTACCAAACGAACTTATGTAAATGCATGGGAGAGCAGGGTTTAGGGGAGATAGTAAAAATACAATAATTACTAAGACCTATAAAAGGCAAGGAACTTCGATGAACGATGAACGCTCACATCCTGAAAGGACGCGGCACTTAGAAGAGGAATAATAATCTGGACGATGTTTCATCAGTTGTCATATTCCGCGCATTTCATCACGCGATTGCATATCTTCAGACTGTTAAAGTTACATTTACATGTATATGCTGGAGTGAGATACAACAAATGGCGGCTACAATTTTTACAATGGAAATGTGAAATGTAAACAGAGGCAGCGCTTCAAATGAAAATTATTTCCACCGTGAATCTAGAATTTAAATTAGCTGATCTACTAAAATTTTTATTAACTTAAGTAAATCATACTTTAAGGAACCTCGTCACTTTGGAATTTTTCCAATTTAACATCTAATTATCCACAATTAATTGATTTTGCATATCATATATATATATATATATATATATATATATATATATATATATATATATATATATGAGGGGAATGTATGACAAAGTGGTAAAGTTTTTCTTGTGTCTTCTGACGCGTTTCGTCCTTTAGTACATCATCGGACTTAATTTATGCCGATGAATTCCTTCAGATCAAAACGCGCCACAAGAAATCATCTTACACTTTGTCATACATTTTCCCTAATATTGCGGCTGATATATAAAAATATATATCATTATCTCATAATCGGTATCTCATATCTCAGTGAGTCTGTGTGTGTGTGTGTGCGTGTGTGTTTGAATGTGTGTGTGTTTCATTGAACATGACGAACAATGTAGCATTTAAAATGTTATTCTTATTTGTGTGTGTTCTTAAATTTATAATTTTGCGACGAGTATTATCAAGCGACAAAGCCCGAGTCGCGACTTACAAATTCGGACTCTCAACATCAACCAAGTCTATAATTTTGAACATCTCCGAAGGGTTTTAACCCATATGTAAAATGTATACAAACACGCATTGCACTATCGAAAGAATCATTCAAAACGCTATGCAAGCGGCTGATAAACGAAAAAGTATTATATTATTTCGTTAGAAATCATGAAATTGTACTGGATTGCTATTTATTAAACACACACTTATATGGCAATGAATGCTGCACACAGATGAGGAAAAACTTATGTTAGCAAATATGTGGTTCTACAGGATGATACTGAAAATTGCATGGACGGATCGAATAAACAACATGGAAGATATAATGAAAATGACTGCAGGAGGAAAATTCAATATCAGAATCAGGAATAGACAGCGGAAATTCATTGAGCACATAATAAGAAAGAAAGACTTGGAACGCTTAATCCTCTTGGGATGTTGTGAAGGAAAGAATGCTTGAGAATGCCAACCAAATACCTGACATGCTTTTGTAAATCGATGGTGGATCGGCGGGTTGCAAATGGAGAAAAATATATGGAACGCCATCATCGAATATATTGCAAAGTTACGCGGCACATACAAAATAAGAAAGAGAGTGTGTAGAGACAGTTCATATTGTTTATTCTCCCAAGCGCGTTCAAACAATTTATTACCCATATTCAAAGCGTTCATTGTAATATATTTTTATTTGTATTCTTGTGTTGTATAAAAATAGTAGTAATTCCAAGATATTTTCTTCCCAAGAGCCACTACTTTTTGGGTCAGACTGCCATGGGGATATTTCCTCGAACACTACAATCTCTTTAAACCTATGCTCAGTCCTGATTTATCCGTCATAATATTCACTCCATACTTCCATCTCTTAGTTTCATATTACATTCTGTAACATTGCCTTCAGTGATTATTGGAGCTTTTTGTCGCTAGAAGAATCAAAAGTTAAAAGCGAAAAATGGATATTTAAACGATTATTTTGGGACAACAGTTACTTTTTTTTTCAGAAATCATGAAGAAAAACTAAGATTAGGAATTCGGACGGGAAGGAATATCTCTTCAATTTCACAAATATTCTGGGACATTTTTTTTCTTCATTCATTCCTGTTAATGGATCTTTGTTGTTTAATGAGGACCGTTTACCCTAGAGGTTTCACTGGAGAGGGATAACCACAAATTGAAAAACATGAGAATTCTTTAAGTTATGAGTTACTCGAACGCACTCCATTTTGTAAATTTCTACTTCGCTTTCTTTTTCGGCAACAGCGCAAATGATTCATTCTAAATTGAAGAGAGCTGCTGCTTTCCTCTTTATTTTTCCAATATTGTCCTGCATAATATAAAAAACAAGAATTTTTATCGTTCAGATAGGGAAACTCCTAAATAGGAATAGAGAATTAAATTTCACACAAGGTTACACAGTAATGATGAACAGTGAAACGTTTTACAAATTTGCACAATTCATGGATTTTTCTGTAAACATATCTAAGACTCGATGCGAAATTTGAAGCTGATAGTTCGAGGTTCAGTCTGCAGCTATTGCAACTAAAATTTAAAAATGTATTTATGTTGTGTTGGTACAGTTATTTTCATATTCCGTTTTGTTCATTCACTAACTCGTTCTCTTTACATATCAGTTTAACTGATCAATTCGTTATTGAGGTGTCTAGTAACGAGGGCGGCAGCAGATCATGCCTTGCTTGGCTCTGCATGTGATCGTTTAGTGAACAAACATCCACGAAAGGCGAGATGTTAAAGAACTGTTGGCGATATAAATATGATGACGGAAAATTTACAGATGTTTCAATGATTTTCAAAATGACCAGCCAGGATTTTTCAGAAATACGGGAAAAAGCAATTGAAGATAGACAGACCGTTCCTAGGCAGAAAACTACTGAGAAAAGTTTGAGAAAATTGTACAGTAGAGGAACTGAAGTTAATAACAACAAAACTGGGCAAATAGCTGCGTTTCAGAAATAAATGAAGGCGTTGTTAGATATCTGTAGCTGTTTCTGTCCACCTATCTCCGATCAGATTGTGAAGTGCAAAGTTACGAAATATTAGGATATCACATGGACTGTTATTGTGATATAAATGTTCCCAAACGTGAGGTGCAGTTCCTCCTGTACAAAGCGATATGATAGAAAGATAAAAATGACAGGCATTGATAAGAAAGTGACGACAATGTGCCACAGAGAAGCTAAGAGAGACAGCTTTATTAAAGACATAAAGATCTGGTGGCTGAATATATTCCTTATGTTGAGTATAATTCGGATGATTCAAGAGATATCCTTCCTGTCAATAGTGATGCTGATTTCGGCTTCGATCCCAATACTCTGACAGACACTGGCTCACAGAACAGGACAAGACTCCTCACTATTGTGACCCATACTTCATTTTTTTCATTATGCTGGAGCTACCATTGATACTGCTGTTTTAACTGATTCTGAGGTGTCAGTACTAAACAAAGGTCTCAATTTCGCCACAACCATCAGCCAGGTATTGAACTCACAAATCTTTGCGTCAAGTTATTGGATCCAACCAACACTGGTATCCACTGAGCCGAGTGTATGGATTTGGGGGAATTAAAATTTTAATATATCGTGATTTTTTTACGAAAGCTCATATTGCAATTTTGTTGTTATTATTGCGTTTCTCTAACACTCTGTATTACTGGTTCACATATTCTATTCATTTCTATGCTTGGCCGGCGTAGGCAATTTTTTTGTCTAGTCTATGTGCTGATTCTTTAAGTTTTTGTATTTTCCAGTGAGGTTTTCTGTCTATTATTTCAACATCATCCCACACTGATCTCCCTTTTCCTCCATATGTGATCAACTACACCTGAGTTTTCTATTCCCCTTGTGTTACGGCTTTACGATGTTCTTGCAGTTTTATCTTAATAGGGCGTCCTGTTTCTCCTTTATATTTCTTGCATAAGATGGCGTACAAACGTAACCTTATTCATATTCTCCTCTATGTGGTGGGGGCGGTACTCGGAAGAGGTGTCTACGAAATGTCGTACTACTTTTGAAGTTCGTCCTGATGTTATATGGACCATAGATCTTTTGTATTTTCTCCGATAATCCCTTCACATATAGACAGACCTAAGCTATTTTTTATTCCTGTTATCCTCTTATACATTTCTATACCAGTTTGTGTCAGCTGCTGCCATGTATCCAGGATAGTTTTTACGTTGTAGGATACTGTTCATATTGTCCATTTCGCAGCTCCAATTTGTGCCGTTGCTAACAATGTCGGGGATGTAGTCTTAGTAGTCGATAATAAAGTCTCTCTAGCCTCAACAAATGCATATTTTTGTAGTTGCGCGATGGATTGTGGGCTGCTTTCGCTCTTACTATCCGAACATGGATATGACAGTAGAAGAAGCGCATCTCACCCAAAGCTCCCAAGAAGCAACGTGCAATGTGTATGCGCTCTAAATGTCATCCATTCACTAAGGTCTTTCTTTGTCTTCGAATAAACAAGAAAATGGAATATAACCTTGAGAGAAACACTTAGATTTCTTGGATTTGGAGTGGGTTTGATTTTCCAAATCTCAGCTGAGGAAGCCTAGCGTTACACACGTTGATATAATAAAGTCCACATTTCTGATACGGCATTTCACCCACCCACCCCTCTGTTCTTATCTTCCTCGAGTAAAACTCCTGTTATTCTGGACATGAGGCTTCCTGCTGTTTTGTATCTCTATTTATATTCTTGAGAAAACATCGTTTTGACAAAATAATACTTCTATTGGCCCGCTAGAATTTGACCACATTTGGGTAAAATACTAGAGATGTTAATTAGCTCTGAATTGCTTAAACATCTCACCTTGCAATGTCTTTTTGCGGATAAGCAATATGGCTTTCGTTTCTCTAGGTCAACTGCTGATGTCATAACGGTTATTACTGAAAGAGGCTAACAATTTCGGGTTATTGCATTGTACCGGGTCCGATGAATAAATAGTCTAAATTACGCAAAAATGAAAATGGCACTGATATCTCATTTTAACAGATATATTTACCACAATTACACTAAATATATTGAAATATTAAAGTGTAAATTCTTTTAATAAAACGACATTGCCTTCACCCACTGCCTCTAAACGATTTCGGATTATCCTGTAACTCTTCTGGGCGGTCTCTTCAGTTCATCTTTTGCTGTTCTGTCGCTCAACTGGACCCCACAAATAATAAAATGAAAAAAAAAACCAAACGCATACTTCCTCCACTATATCAGATAATCAAATTCGCTAGGAAATACTACATATTAAACAAGGCCTAAAAAATTTGTGTGAGGAAACCGGTCTTTTATCATATTGTCGACCAAAAATCATTAAGGAAATGATAGGTAGTAATAAAATTCCCGACCGTTAAGGTAACACGTAACAGACCAAGAATAAAGACAACAGAATTTTTCCAACAATGTAACAACAAAAGGAGCCTATGTGGTAACCACATAAAACATACAAATTCGTTCACTCGTTCAGTCAATAAACCTACTTTTAAAATTTACCACAACTCTAACTGTAGAAGTCATAACACAATTATTAGATGGCTCACTATGCCAGAAACAATATGTGGGAAAATCTGATTGGCCCTTTCTCTACAGAATTAATAATTATCGGAATCGGATCAAATTGGCTCTCCACGAAAGATTACTAGCTGTAGGACAATTCGCCTAGCAAAAAATGATTTGTTATTCCATGCAAAATCCAATATTATTGAAAAAAAATAAACACGACAGATAACAAAGTAAAAGAAAACATACACTTCACACACCCACCTTGTCAGAATGACTACGGTAGGGACTCTGGGACTCATGAACCTCCCAGTCTATACTTAAAAAAAAACTTGAAAGTGGTCATTTGACCATTACAAGATTGATCAAAATTAACGATAAAAACAAATGAAAACTACAAAGATCATTTTCTTTCTCTCACTACTAAGGAGGGATTTTTTCTCTTGACAATGGCTATGCTGACCGAAACTAATCAAGGAAACTAATTTAAATAAGAAAACAATAAATATTAATATACAACCCAGTGTTACTGAAATTATAATTTAACTATATTTATTGTTCAAAACACACACACACACACACACACACACACACACACACACACACACACACACATAAACACTCATATATATTTCATTGTACATCATAATTGTTTAGGGTTAATTTTATTTTAATTTTGAAACAATTTATACATATATAAACATTAGTATTACATACTGCTAGAAATATTTTGACTGAAGTTTACATAAATACAATGCTAACGAAAGTATTAAATACATTTGTAAATATTTTATATGACGTTTTTTGCTACGAAATGCCACTTAATCCTGATATGAGATTATTTACGCCATTTATGTCAGGAATCCATTCTAACAAGTTGGTATAGTAGCCAAATCCACCAAATACATCTGGAATATGAATTTCCTGTTTTCTCGAAATATTCTTCAGATTAAAGTTTTTTTTATTTAACCTAACATCACATTCCATTGATTTTCCAATTCGCACGTGTTAAATGTTTCATCTTTCCAAATATATGAAATATTCTTCGTAGAAAGTGTTATCATTTTTTTTAATTCTTTAAATCTGTTCATTATCATGCGAATATTTATTGTTTTCCGGTTCATCACATGAATCATGGTTTCAAACTGATGATTTATTTCACCTACTATAGTCATATATATATTTATTGCTAGCGGATGCAACAAAGTTAAATTTGATTTTTTCCCTAAGTAAGGCATTCTAACATTCGTTTTCCTGTGTCTAAATCAGATAAAATGTAACAAATAATAACCCATTTTTGCAAAGAACATTGGAACACAACCTCTCCCAATTTTTCTACAAATAATCTTGTATCGAGGAATTCCTCAGTATCAGTCCTGCTATATGGAATTGAAGCAACAGTAATATGGTTCAACCAAAGGAATTTGACAATACCATAGATTTGAAATGTGAGCAGAGTCGAAATTTTAGAGAAAATGGAAACTAAAAGGACACTTATACTTCATATCCGAAAGAGGTAGGCGATGTTAATAGTGATGGAGGGGGTGCATGTGTTTGTGCATAAGTTTCATAGCGCTGTATTTCCTCTTGTCCTTCATGGCTTGTTATAAAAATGTTCCCTTTCACATTTTTTATGAGAAATTCCGAATGTGATCATGCACTACCGGATAAGAAAATCAGACACTCCTGTGTCCCTGGTTATGGACCTTATTGAATTGGAGGCATCGATATCAATCATGGCCTGGATCTGACCAACAAATTCTGGAGTTTTATAAGAACGATCGAGTGAGTTTTCCGAGCTGCTGTACCATTGTAATCATTATTATACTCATCCAACTCTTTCCGAATCCTCTGAAATGTCCTCCAGTTGACAACCAAACACTGTGAAATGTTCTTATAGTTTCCGGCGCAAATGCCAAGCAGTACGCTATGCTGTTTCCAAATTTCTGGCGGAGTGAATAACGTCATGGTGCTCTTTTGCTTACAGACCGTGTCCAATTGACCTTATTATACTGTACAGTCGACAAAATCAAAAACAAACAATACGCATACGCGAAATTAAAAATGTAAAATATCATTTTACAGTGTCTGGCACTCTGGTCTTATTAACGTTTGGAAGGTTATGGTATTTCTGGACAGATTAAAGCAAGCACAGGGCATTTAAATGATTTTTTTCAACAGTCAAAGATATTTCAAACTATCTTCCTTCTTCTACATTTGAATGTATGCAACTCTATATTCCTTCTGTGAGAAATGAACTCTGCATTTGTTTTAATCATTTCAAATATTATTTTGAGTTAAATAATTTAATCGGTTGAATAAACATTTCTTTTACCTGTCAATACGTTAGAACTATGTACTTTAAAATTTCTGATTTATTTTCCTGAAACGAGCTACTGACACAACTTCAAGCGTGTAAATTCGTAGATGAATTCCTCATTTTGTTTTGTTAAAATAACCTTAAGATAACCATAAGAGAATCTTACTAAGGAAGATCATATGTGTAAACATTTTTTCGATTTAGAAATAAGAAACTTTTATTATATATTCTATCTGGAGAAGAAATATATTTTACCGACTTTTAGAAATATATTACACGCAGCAATGTGTTCTAATCATGCCATCAGTGGAAATATAACAAGACTTCAAATTTTTCCTAATGGAATTTCTTTCTCTAAATATAAATCAACTTTTCCCCAATTTTAAGGCAATATATGATTTTGTGTAGGGAAAATGTGAGGAAAAATTTAACTTGAGTAATGCGCGGATGATGCCTGCTCTAGAAGAAATACAACACTGCATTAAAAACAGTCGCGAAATTAACATGAAACCACATATCTGACTTTCCCAAAAGAGCGTGGACATTGACAGATGAAAATGAAAACATGAGCAGCGACTTGATAGCATATGTCAAGAAGTGTTATGACCTTTAAAAAATAATTATTAGCAAACGTATGGTCACTTATTTTATCTCTATGACAGTTATTAACTTCACCAGGAATTATATATTTTCAGACTGATTTGTTATTACTAAATTAATATACGGTCATTAAGCCTTTGAAATGTATTTTTTTCGTAACTCTCATTTTGAATCAATATGAAGGAATAAATAGTATATCATGTTCATCATTTCTTGTCATTCTAATGTTGTCCTAGTCTAGATTCCACTCATTTTCTTTCCCTAATTCTGTCGTATTTCGGAATCGTATAATTTGCTTTCTCTTAAACTTTACTGATGTCGCCGGAAAATCTTCAATTTCCTTTTAAAATTGATCTATAGATTTAGATTGCATTTAATGTATGTTTGCATAAGATTACTATTCAACTTGTTCACTCTGACAGAGGATCCAACATTTCTACGTTATTTCCAATAACCTTATTGGAGAACAATCATAAAACTAATTTATTTATTCAGCTTATAATAATATAGCCTACTACTTACTTTAAGATGAAAGAGAGCTTCTCTTTTCTTTATGTCTTGCTGAAAGCTACCACGTGACAGGTGACGTTCAATTCTACTATCAGTTTGTTGTCTTCAGCCGTTCTTTGAACATTACATGCGTACATCTTCCTGGTGTTGATTTTCTTTAATGTCCAAATCTTTGATATGCGTAATCGATGTCTGTTCAACAGCAGTAACATGCTGCCGGTAGGCACACGAACCTCTGCAAGCTTTTTGGCTTTCAAAGTTGATCTCACCTACATCTCAACGAACCGAAGTGGAATACAATGCGTTGTAAAGGACGATAGATTTCTTATGAGCTGGAATTAGATTAATCATATCGGGCCAATTATCAGAAGTATATAACAAGCAAATCAAAATAAGGAAGCTAATGAACTATGAGTTAGTCGAAGTTGTATTCTGATGGGGTTGCCCTTCATAGTAATAAAAGGGGCATCGCCTGGCAACACACACATACAAACAAGATAGCACAGAGAGTACTAGGATACCTGACCCCAGTAGCATGGAGTAATGTACGATCTGATCAATTTCTGGGAAATATGTATCGTATATTTTCTGCGACTCTAAAACTACGATGTTATTTAGAACGTAGCTGAATGTAGTAAATACTTTAGCATGTATTTTCCAACATTTGAACGAATATGAACGTTACAGACACGTGGAGCTTCTTTTTTTAATTTGACTCGAGGATTTCATTTTCGTGTTGAAAATACTGCCGCTATCAAACACGCGCAATATAACAACATGTTTGTTCAAAAGTTGGTCCACTGTGCCGAGCCAGACAATTTTTCTTTTCTAAATCTATTTTAAATATTTATAAACCTGACATTCATCCTTGTTTTGAATATTTCAGCCACATATGGCCTGGTGATCTTGCTGTATATTTAGACATTCTTGATAAGCTTCAATGAAAAATCAGCAATATTATTGGTACTGACCTGGCGTCTCGATTTCAGTCACTTTCCCACCACCATAATGTAGCTTCTTTGTGAATTTTCTTAATTGCTCGGATGAACTCCTCGCTATGGTACCTAGCCTTCATGAATTTAATCACAGTACTAGAGTGGCGGCAAAGTCTCATCAATTCGCAATTGAAATGGCTAGATGTAACCCTATGTTCTATGCTAATAGTTTCTTTTCTCGCTTGTGGAACTCTATTCAGGCTCCATTCTTGTCAGTCAAATTTGAACTTCAAAAAATTAAAAGCAATGTCAAAAATTATTATATGTCTTCTTCATTACTCTTCTATTGTTTTCAATCCTCAGTAATGTTACTCTTTTCTTATTTTTTACACTCAGTAATCCATTGTGTCTTCATGGCTTTACTTCCTTGCATCGGGTAATATGATTAAGATGAAATAGTCCTAAAACACATTCTAATGATGAAATGTGTCGTTTCTTTATGATGATCATTCGGTATTCATTAACTGGGCAGCCAGTTCTGCTTTCAGTTGAAATTATCAAAACTGTTGTCAGTTAAAATATTTCTTTATGAAAATATATATTCTCAAGCGCCTAAATGCACATATTCATTGAGCTTCAGTAGCCATGAAGCAGGTCTAGTGGTACGTGTTGCAAACGTACCCATTAAACAGTTTTAATCTTCGAAACACTTTGGACCTCTTAACTCATATAATAGAAGCCCAAGGTAGAAGTACTCCGGTTGGCTGGTGTGGACTCTATATACTCTGACGAGACACTGATCAAATTTAATGCATGGATGTCCATCAAAAGTTTATCCTATCTTTCTTCGTGTCCATCTGTTGCTTTTGCTATTATAGTATGATGATAGTAGAGGGAACAGAAATGTCTGAGCAAGTCGTCCTTTTCACACAATTTGAAAAAGGCAGTGAGTGTTTTGCCATTTGATTGTTGCACCAGGTGAGCTGCAGTAGTCTCAGTGAAATAAATCGTGTGTGCAGTTTCCAGATGAACTGTCAGTTGCGGTATTGGTCGATGCCTATTATGTAACAGAAACACAAATATATGCCAGAAGGCTTCATTGCTGCTTATGTATCGGGCCACCTGGTAGTGAGTCACCTTGTAGGCTACAGAATGCAACCTATGAGCGCTTGTTGACATACTTGCACATATATTTGATCGATTTCACCGCGTTGCAATATTCAACGTTCATATGTTCATTGAATGTATTCAGCAGGAGGAGGAACTAGGGCAAAATCCATCTGTTGGCAATATATTGCTGTCTAATCTTTGCGCTAAATCCTCCATCTACTGACATCCTGTGGTGATATAAGTGATAATAATAGCCTCCAGTCTGGGTATCTCTAAAACATTGCCTGGGAAACCTCTTTCAGCAGACATTGTACTTAAGATATGGTACGTTCCATTAAAAACGACGACCACAATGTCCGTGCACCATGTGCCGCATTTCATGCAGATCTTTGTTCAAATTAGGATAGGGTATCTCAGCTGCGACAATCCGATCGATTTCAGTTGCTTTGATATTTGATTTTTGGCCATAGCCTAGCCAGTAAGCGTGCATGTGACAGACTCCTATTTTGCCATCCAACTGTTTTTGCCAATCCGTACATATAGCACTTAACTGCTCCAAACAACTCGTGTTTTGTAATAAATCTCTAATTGACCTAATTTAAGACGAAATACTCTGTCAATGATGTTATGTGTATCATTTGCATTTTTGCCAGGGTAACGTTCATAGCTGATCTCCATCAATTTGGGGTTGTAATTGAAAGTGATGAAGAGATCAGTTCTGTTGCGGTGCCGGACATACATTATAGCGGCCTGCGTGCATCTAGCAAGGACTTCCGGTAACTTTTAACGGCAGGATATATAGGTGGTATGGCGTTAATATTGGACCATGTTTAAATTGCGATTCTTAAAAAATTGGCAAACGGGAGCACTGAAAACGAATTTGGTACGACTTATAAAAATGAGACTACTTAACGTATTATTCAAAAAAGGCAGAGCAGACATTTAACTATGTGGCCACAAAGGCACTGTATAAAATAATTTTTATTAATGTCTACACGAACAGGTCAAATTTGTGTTTGGAGTTATCCTCTTATTATCAGACAATGCGCAAAATGCATTAAGAACTATGGTGGATAAAAAGGGGTCATTATGATCGTGGGCGGTAATAAGGGGGTTAAAAGAGTATTTTACACCAAATGTCAAAGGTCATGTGCGCAGTTCACATGATGTTATCACACCAGGGGAGGAGTAAAGTTTAATTAAATAGCAGATGTTTAATCAGTTTAAACAAATAAATCGCAAATTTAAAACGAATTAATGAATTAGTTCGAAACATTCAATGAAGCATAAGTAATCGTTTGGACACTGCGCAGCTTAATGAAAATAAATGAATTTTACAGATTTGCAGATTTTTAGCGATTAACTCGAATGGCCTTAAAAATGTAATCAAAAACGTTGTTGTGTAATGAGTAATGATCATGTCAAATTTGGAGAAAATCACTTGAAAAATCAGGGAGTTATGGGCAAAAAACTTGTTTTCTAAACAGTGATTCGCGGTTTTTCGTTATATGCGGGGCATGGTATATATTGATCTTGACAACTGTTCAAGCATAGCATATCAAGTGGTCAAATTTGAGGGAAATTTGTGTTGAAAAATGTGGAAATGTATAACGAACATACACACACAGATACACATCTTCTGTTTTATATATATATATATATATTCTGTAAATTCATTTCATAATTCTCATATATCACAAAGTAAAATTGTAGGCGATTCTGCGAGTTGTAGATGTGACGGCCTTATGAAATACTATATGCAAATATATGAAAGCCTAACGTCAGAACATTTGCAAATAGTCAAAATCCTTGTCAACGGAAATACATTAAAAAATAAATGATTTTCCTTTTGTTTTGTGAGTTCTGTTTCGCAAAAAAGAAACAAAAGAATATATGTGTGCGAGGTTTACGTGTCTTTACATTCGAGCTTGAATTTAGAAATGACTAACTGACTCAGCTTGTAGTGAGTCCCTATAGAAATATAAATGTTAAATATGAATATAAAATATATAACAAAAATAAAAATAAAGTATTCGCATTTCTAGTAAAACATTTCTCTCTCCATCTCCCCACTCCATCTCTCTCAACTAACTGCAAGGCAACCCTCAAATAAAAATAAAAATAAAAATAAAACAGACTAAACCCGGCCGAAAAACACCGAAAGTTCATTGGACCTGAGTATACATTCTTATGACTACCAAAATAAGACACATTCCACGATAACTTCCGATATATAAAAAATTAAAAGAGAAAAGAGATACCTTTGATGTTAGAGTAAATCTGGTCCGCGCCAGAATATGTGTGCCAGGTCAAAAGGATATAAACTCTGAGTTAGATGAACAGAAGGGACAGCAAAATAAATCACGGAACAAGAGACGCGACTGTCGGAGAAACCAGCCATGCATGACGCGTGAAATAGTTAAGAGATCATTTGCTAAATATTCTGTCCTTATTAAGACCGAGAAAAATCAGTAGGTTACAACTAACGAACGTATTTCTAAGAATACTATTACTATCTTGTTTTAAATTCCCAACTCAACTGTTGATCCTACCCACTACCGATATGAAATGGATTTTCTCCGGACTGCTACTAACATCTCTCTCAGAAACGAATATTTTGTTAACTCAAATATCAAAGGACCAAGTCTAATCACAATCAAATTAAATAAATATATATTATTTGTTTAGACTTCATACTCCTGAATTGTTTTCGTTTAATTCCAAAGTTTCCGATAAATACACATCAACAATATTTGACACTAATTGCCACAAACTTTCTTAATTTGTATAATATTTTATTATGTATATTAATATTCGAAAATCTGGGGAAGTATTATAACTTTAATGTCGTCTCTTAATAGAGTAATTCGAATGCTAAATCATTAATCAATTCATTCACTAATTAATTCATATATTGATTAATCAATTATCTATAGTTTGATTAAAATAATTAAAACATATTTTTTATACTTAGTCTTCTATATAAATAAATGTGAATGTCAGTGTATCAGTGTCACACTTTTCAAACTTACCCACACTAATCCATAGACTACCATATCATGCCATTATGAAATCAGACCGAACCCGGGAGAAAATGAAAGATATGCCGACCGGATCTAACCCCCTAATCCTGAAAATTTAAATTCCCAAGTTATCATTAATGTGATTATTTTCGGCGATATGTTTACGTGATGTTTGGGGGACGAATCTTTTTACGATAGCAATTTTTATGACTTGAAAATAAATTTCGGAATAAATCCAACGAAAGTCACTCATAAAATAAAAATAATTGTTTGTGCGGAAAGTAAGGAAATTGGCTTTAAGTTTAATAGCGGCAGAAGAATTATTTCGAACTTTTAAAAGGTAAGCTTAAATATTAATGCAAAGCTTAAATACAGCGATCAACTTTAAGTTCTTCTGTAATTTGTTGTAGCCTATCGCATGCGGCAGCAGTATGCCTCGAAAAAATAAATCTCAGCCAGCGCAGGACAAGATTGCAATCAAAAGAGCCAATACTGCAGGGAGAAAAAGAATATCCCGTGCAGATGAAAGCTCAGATCAAATGCAGCCAGGTGAATTTCCAATGTTGAGAAAATGCAGACATATTCTGTTTGTAATATATCTGTGTTATTCCATACGTGTGTTCGAGTTATTCTTCATTGGTTCTACCTTGGACCATCTACGTGGTCCAAGGAACCTGAACCATAACAGTGGCGACGAGGTAACCCAAAGGACAAACAAACTCTATTCACGGAGGACTTACTTTTTATGCTGTCCGTCACACATAACAAGTGGCGACCTGGAAAATCCCCAAAAGAAATACAAACTCTCTACGTGGAGGACATACCATTTTTTTGCTAGCCGTCGCACATAACAGTGGTCGACAAGTAAACTCTAAAAAAAACAAAGTTCTACGCGAGATTTCTAAAAAAAAAAACTAGTTCTACGCGAACACATAAAAGAAAGAATTTTCTTTTTGGATATCAAATTTACTGGCAACAAAGGAATGTTTTTTGTACACAGGTTGCAGAATATCAGGTTACACAAAATTACGTTAACATGGAAGATTTCATGTCAACCATAATGGAGATTATCAAAATCCAATTTCAACAGCAGCCAAAAAAAACAAACATAAATATTTGGAATTGCAAGAATTATTGCTACGTGTAATGTCAAATAAGGAGCAAAAATCCGAGAACGAAACACATCTCTCACAAGACGCTATTTAGAGTGCTATCGAATATTTCAAGGACGCACCCGACGAAGATAAAACTTTTGCAAACTACTCTCCGAAGGTACGAAGATTTATATGAATTTGACTGCAAAGAGTGATCAGACGCACGTAAAGTACGTCTATTGCTAAGGAAATTAGGCACATGCGAATATACCAAATTTGTAGATTATATCCTTCCAAGAAAACAAGGGAGTTAACGTTCAAAGAAGCTATTAAACTGCTAACGGAACTGTTCAGCCATAATACTTCACTATTCCACAAAAGATGGAAATGCATGAACGTTACAATAAAGGACAACGAAGATTACATAACTTTCGTGTCCATTGTTAATAAATATTGTGACGACTTCAAATTATAGGAACTCAGCGCGGACAATTTCAAATGCTTAATTTACGTCCAAGGCCTGGTCTCAACCAAAGACGCGGAAATGAGACGCAGAATCCTTACTAAATTGGAGAGTGAAACTGATTTGACACTGCAAAAACTAGCCGAATACTGCGAGAGATGCATCAGTGTGAAGAAAGACTCAAAAGACATAGAAGAAGCTGGCATAGCGCACATATATAAAGTACGAAGACAAACCAACTTACCCTCCTCACATCAAACCAAACCGATTCCCCCTCAAGAACAGTTAAACAAAATTTTCTAACTCTAAAAATCAATATAAAAAAACTACCACCCAGTACACACTATCGCTGTTGGACTTGGCATTGGTTTAAAGACTGTACTTATCGTTTTAAAACTTGTCTATCATGCAAAAAATAGGCCAAAAAAGTTGTCATTGTTGGTCTAGAAGAGAAAACAAAGCAGAATAAGAATCACGAGGTCTGACCAAGCAGATGAGACTAACATAAGAAAATACGTACAAGTTGAAATGCAAAACAGAAAAGTCAGGCTACAGCTGGATTCTGGCTCAGACTTAACTATTATAAATCTACAAACATGGAGAAAACTAAACAAACCAGACATGGTAAAAACAGATACAATTGCTAGATCAGTTACGGGGAGAAAGATAAAATTCTAGGGTGAAGTAATTACAAACGTAACATTTAATGGAATGAGGAAAAAACTAAAAATGTACATCTTAAGAAATACCGAAAACCTATTCGGAACGGAAAGGATACAAAAATTTGAACTGTGGGATTTACCTATAGGTACTTACTGCCAATATGTAAAAAGCTTACCAACCGAGGCAGACAAATTAAAAGAAAAACTAAAAACAAGTTTCCCCGAAGTATTTTCAGCAGGCCTAGGAAGATGTAAGAAAATGGCAGCTAATATCAAAGTAAAGGAAAATGTTCAGCCTATTTTCAAGAAAAAAAGGAGCGTACCGTTTGCGTCAATTTAAAAAATTGATCAAGAATTAACCAGACTCGAAAACAATGGCATATTGACAAAAGTAGAATACAGTAAATGGGCCGCACCGACGATCTACATCAAAAAGAAATCAAGCGAAATTCTAGTTTGCGCTGATTTTTCTACTGGTTTGAAGGCAGCAATAAATGACTACCACTATCCTCTACCCAGTCCAGAAGAAGTATTCACTAAATTAAATGGCGGAAAATATTTTTCAAAAATTGATTTAAGTGAGGCGTAACTGCAAATTCCAATCGATGAGGGAAGTTCAAAACTATTATGCATAAACACACACAAAGGACTGCACAGATACCAAAGACCATCATTTGGAATTAAGGTCGCGCCGGCTATATTCCAACAGACAATGGATACGATGCTTGCCGGACTAGAGTACACAATTGCATACCTAGATGACGTGTTGATTAATAGCGAAAGCATTGAACAACATAAGGAACATGTACAGGAAGTATTTAAAAGAATACAAAGCTATGGATTCAAAGTAAAAGAAAATAAGTGCGATTTTTTCATGAAGGAAATCAAATACGTTGGCCATATAATAGATCAAGAAGGCAGACGACCAGACCCTGAAAGGTCAACAGGAATTTTAAAAATGCCTGTTCCTAAAAACATGACAGAACGACAAAGTTTTCTATGATTAGTAAATTACTACGAGGAATTCATACCTCAAATGCATAAACTTCGCGAACCACTGAACGAGCTGCTAAAGAAAGAAAAAAATTGGCAGGGGACAGATCAATGCCAAAAAGCATTTGACGAAATAATCAAAATGTTAACTTCAGATTTATTTTTGGCACACTAGGATCCAAAACTAGAAATTATTGTAGCAAGTGACGCTAGCGCCAACGGAGTCGGAACGTGTATATTACATAAAATGCCAGATGGGACAATAAAACCCATCGCACATGCTTCTCGAATCCTTATTACCAGCGGAGAAAAATTATTCACGAATAGATAAAGAAGCTCTAGGAATTATCTTCGCAGGTTTCATAGGTACATCTATGGTAGAAATTTTACTCTTCAGCCAGATCACAAACCGTTACTAACAATTTTTGGTTCAAAAAAGGTCTACCGGTTTACATTGCAAATAGGTTACTCATATGGGGAAAATTCTTCTGAACTATAATTTCAGATTGGAATATTTACCAACGAAAAATATCGGGCATGCGGATGGTCTGTCGAGACTTATACCAATAAAGACAGAGCCATTGGAAGATACGGTAATCACAGCCTTAAGAAACGAAGAAGATATCAGGACAGTACTATGTTGTACAGTTAGAAACCTCCCAGTCACATTGCAAGACATAAAAAATGAAGCCAAAAACGACGAATTCATTAATGAAACAAAAGAAAAATAGCAGAAAAAAATGAACAAATATCGGACAGCTTTTTTCTATGCGACAATGTGTTACTTTACGGAATGGTTGTAATTCACAAAACATTAAAAAGCGGATCTTAAAGGATTGTCATAGGGGCCATCCTGGTAAAAATAGAATGAAGTCGCTAATGCCAAGCTATGTATATTGGAAGAATATGGACCAGAATATTACTCAGATGGTGGAGATGTGCAAGGGTTGTAATTTAGCTGCCAAAGCCCCGCCAATCATACATAAGCCATGGCCTGAGACAGATCGACCATGGTCAAGAATACACGCAGATTATGCAGGACCAATTGACGGCTTCTACTATTTAATCATAGTGGATAGCTATAGTAAATGGCCGAAGGTGTTTCGTTGCAAAATCCTACTTCAGAAACGACCATAAATTGTCTCCACGAGCTATTCGCTCGGTTTGGTGTAGTGGATTGCCTAGTCACAGATAATGGAACGCAATTCACGTCAGCAGATTTCCAAGATTTTTGCGAAATTTATCAAGTAAAACATATAAAATCTCCGCCTTATTACCCAAGATCAAATGGGCAGGCGGAGAGATTCGTTGATACACTCAAAAGAGCGTTACGAATAGCCTACGATGTGCCTACAGAAAAAGCACTACAGCAATAAATTCAGGTATATCGAATTACTCCAAATAATGCTACACCATCAACACTATCACCAGCAGAAGTGATGTTTGCTAGAAAAATCAGATCTGCATTTGATAAATTGCTACCAAGTAAAACAAAACTAGTACGAAAATCCTACACACCAAAAAGAAAATTTATCCCAGGAGAAAAAGTTTTTTTTTTAAAGCCTATAAAAATAACACATCTTACTGGGAGCAAGGGAAAATTGGCAAAAGAATTGGCAAGATGGTTTACATAGTTCAGGGACAAAAATTCTCACACAGAAGACACGTAAACCAAATAAGGGAAAGACTGTTACAGGATGCTAACGGTCGATCTCAAGAAGAGGTAATGGACACGATTTTCGATACATTTGATATAAAAAGCCGCAAACAATGCCAGAACCAAGAAAATCGTCTCGAAAAAGAACATTTACGGAAACATTGGAAATAGATCCAAAGAAAAAAAAAATTAAAAACTCCTGCTACGCAAAAGTTTCGGAAGAGGGGTGTTATGGGAACTTACCCATAATAGTAATAGACTATTTCGTACCTCATAAATACTGCTCCTCAAGAGGATGGATCAGTCAGTGAGTCACAGTGAGTGATGCAGGCAGTGATTTAGTGAGTCAGTCAGTGAGTCAGTCAGAGACAGAGTCGCATCAGACGATTACTGTAAGACATTGGAATTGTGATACTGGTCGAAACAACATAATTCTCTCTAACCTAACCTGATTGTTATTACTAACACTTCTATTTCTTTTGTACATATTCTGTTTGTGATATATCTGTGTTATTCCATACCTGTGTTCGAGTTATTCTTCATTGGTTCTACCTTGGACCATCACCGTGGTAGAAGGAACCTGGACCATAACAACTAGTGTGAAAATTCCCTGAATATTTTAAAGGATTCAGCCTTTTGGACTTCACATAGAAGAGAATAAATGATTTTAAATTCGAGTTCATCATATTCAACCAATTGACCAAGATTCTATCGGTTTGCTATGGAAGCTAAAACCTAGTTATCTATAACATAAATTATCAACATTCGAGTACATACCCAATTTGATAAAAAAAATTCTCCGAAAGAAAGATTGATCCTAATTATATTTGCAAAGCTTACTCAAAAAGATGATTACATTTCCAGTATTACTTAATTCTGATGTCAGAAAATCTGAGTTTGTTTGTTGCATTTGCTAACGACTACACATTCTATATTTTACTTATGACGGATAGGCCTTTTTTCTCGATTTTATTTAATACATTGTTTAAGAGTTTGTAAATTGTAATTTTGTCTGCCATCAGCAAAATGTCATAGTTGTATGTTTTGCATAAATCTACAGAACGAGAAATATAACACAAAAATCCATAGGTGCAATGGAATAGCCAAAGTTTCTCCTATGAGGCAAAATATAATATTAGGAATTGGAAATGTTTCGTGAGAAACAAAGAATATAATGGTGAACTGCTACATAATCCCAATCCTCCTACATAACAGGAAATGTTGGACAATCTTCTCAAAAATGAAGAGAATAATTGAGGCCTGAGAGATGTGGTTCTAAAGAAGGGCACTGGGAATGCGGTGCACAGAACCTGTGAGCAATAAGTAATTTTAAGAAATGCAAGAAGATATAGAACTTATTTACTTAGAATCAGAAAGATAAGCAGCAATTTCAGAAACGTATGAGCAAAATGGTCTTAGGAAATTTGGCACTCCCGGAATATACTGAAGGCAGCAGGGACAGAAGATAATAATGATTCTTCTTGGTTCTTTGTAAGAGCTTCCAAAATATGCAAAAAGTGCAATGAAAAAGGACTGATTAAATGGAGGGGTAAACATATCAAGAATAACCAAAGCATCTTCAAAGACATAACGAGACGACTGAAATATAATTGTTTGACCAGAAATCTTTTGTTCTTATTATTTAAGTGCTGCGTACCTTCACGACGCGGCTGATCGTTAGTTTCCACAACTCACTGTCCTTTATTTCTATTCACAATTACTTTTTTACTTTCTTTCAAATTCCATGATCTGGTGTATATTGGCACAGGTTTGTTATGTAGATTACTCGCTGTTTCCATCTGTATTAATCTTTCAGTTATGTTTACACGCCCATGGAACAAACCTTTTCACAGTTATGTTTCACATGACCGCGGAAGATTTTTCTCGATTCACGCAAACTCGTAGTCGCCTAGATTGAAGCATTTATATGTTGCTTTTATTTTTTATTTTTTGCTAACCTCACAGTTTTACGTTGCCTTTTGACTTTCTATCAAATTATATATATATATATATATATATATATATATATATATACATATATATATATATATATATATATATATATATATATATAATCACTGTAAACTCTATTTTTAGTAGATACACAGACGGTCATTTATTTATTAAACAGTATATTTATTTATTTTCGTCTACCGGACAAAATATTCGAGAAGACTTATCAAAGAAAATATTCACTCTCCGCAAGGTTTCGAACCTGCGAGACTCTGGCCAAAGGGAAACCATCGTTAGATAGTTATGTGTACATGCGTGCGTGTGTGTTTACGCAGCCGCGTGTCTGTATGTGTGGAGAAAGATGTCGAAAAGTGGAAAAGCTGTTCAGACACTATTTGTGCTTCTCCATGGCAGGCGTCTTTTTTTATGTGAGAACCAGAAATAAACACACGTGTAAAGAAAACTGCGTTGCAATTTTAAGGAAATTTTAAACATCTTTATCAAAAAATGAAAATGTTTTATGTTTCATATGAAAGCTCCTAATGTTTTTCTTTTTTATTTGAAATTATCCTACTCAAAGTAGATGTATGTTTTATCATCTGTTTTGGATAGTTTACGGCATTGCTTTTGCGAACATTGTTAATATTGGATATGAGCTCGGTTTGAGATTGACCGTAGAGAATTATGAGATCAGAACTTTCTTTTTTAGTGAATTATTTTCTCATTTTATCATATTGTCGTTTATTATTTCGAATTGTTAGATGCGTTACTAGTGTTTAAGGTGTAGTTACTGAATACATCCCTACGATATTTTTGCGATTTCTTCTTGCTCATTTTACCCACATTAGCCAAATGAAGTTATGTTCAATCAATATGCGCCGCCAACATTACTAAGTTAGTTGATTATTTTCTGCAGTCAATACTTTACATTTCATGACAGAGGAAATTGAAGTTCAGGTTATTTTTTATTTAATTCCTTAACTTGTGCTTGTATCAACTCATCTAATAAATTGTTTAAAACTTTATTCGTCCCAATTACTGGCGTTCTTTAGATGCTGTATTTTTAAAGTAATATTTATTGGCTTCTGCCTTCGCGTTGTCAACAATTGTTTACCTACGCCATTAGCGTATCATCAGGATTTTGTTTCGTTATATTTTAATCACCATTTTATTTTTCGCGTTGATTTGTTTTAATTTATTTAGCTTTGCAACTACCAATTGTTTGTGTATCCCTTTTTTATATACTCTGCTGAAATGTCTTTTTTTATCACGTGTTCTTCTGGATTCGTTTATTTATTTCCTTTTTTTTAAAACTTGGTTTCATCTTTAGCATCACAGGTTTGGCTGTGTTTTACTTATTTAAATACAAATTACTTATTTCCGTTCACCCGTAGGTGGTTCGAAGTTCGTGATAAAAGATATCCGTTTTTCTACACATCAGTGTTTTAAGTAGATACTCCATGCTGGGTGCTGCAAAATGAAAGGAAGTTTTGATACTTTTCCTTCACATAGTGCTTCTTCTTTTTTTTAATTTGGACTTTAATTTAATTAAATCGTTATTTTACTACTATTTGTTGCTTTAACAAAAGTTACTCTTTTTCAAGTGAAGCGTTTTCTTTGTAAGTTCATATACGTTCAATAATATTCTTTACATTATTTTCAGTTTGAACGTATTTCCACGATGAGTTTATTCGTATTTACCGAGAAAGTTAATGATATAATATACAGGTGTTATGCTGTTTTTTAATTTAAAGTATATTCTCTCTCTTTTTCCGCTCTCTCTCTCTCTCTCTCTCTCTATATATATATATATATATATATATATATATATATATATATATAAATATATATATATATATATATATATACATATATATATATATATATATATATATATAAATATATATATATATATATATATATATATATATATATATATATATATGCGCGCGTCTGTGTAAGTGTGTGTGTGTATTATTATTATTATTATTTCTCTCACAGTTTTTTGTGCTTTCGTCAGCACACGTGTAGGTCTCTCATTTCTCTTAAATACGGCATCATTTAAGTGATACCATTTGTACACAGTGGCAGTTATTATATATATATATATATATATATATATATATATATATATATATATATATAATAGTGAACATTGAAGTCAACACTTAGGGGTGAGAGGCTGTTTCATGCTAGACGCAATCGTCAGGCCTCGAGTGTTGTTTTTTCACGATAATTTATATATATATGGGTCAGTGGTGTATTGTGGGTAGTCTGTCTAATTATGAAATGACTGTATTAATTTGCTTCAAAATTTGATTAGAGACATTATCATATATTGCCTCTTTGATTTTGAAAAATGTTTTCCCAATTGGTATTTTGATACGTCAATAACCATGCAATATTATCTAATTATTTTTTAATTTTTTTCATTTCTCTTCGATATTTCAAATTATACTACATTCAGTTCACATTCATGATTTTAAAATTTTCTTACATTTCCCCGTCTGCATTATCCTTAACGTTTTAATAAACTCGAAAACAAAAATGTGTAATACATTTTTCCCTGCAATAAGGAAAAAGTCATATCGTAACCGAAATATTCGTAGTTCCTGCATATATATTTATTACTTGTGAAGTTTATATATTTCTTTAATGTTATTACTATTAATGATTCACTATATTACAAGAGCATATTTACACGTTGCCCGCAATATCAATATTGACACAAATTTGTTATCCTTTTTCAAACAATATAATATATAATTACTTATTTTCATATATATATATATATATATATATATATATATATATATATATATATATATATATATATATATATATATATATAATTTAATAATAATAATTATTATTTAGTATTATTTAATAACACTCATAAATGTATATATATATATATATATATTATTTAATATCACTGGTGTATATATATATATATATATATATATATATATATATATATATATATATATATATATATATATATATATATATATATCTGATATTTTTAGAAGCATATTTATTATTATGTATAATTACTTATTTTCAACAGAAATACGTTCGCTCTTTTCCTATAGAATCCCGTGAGTGTCTGTGTGTGTCTGTATGTGTGTGTGTCTGTTTGTGTGTGCATGCGCGCACTCGCGTGCTTATGTGTATATAAAGGCACGTGATTATTATATCTTAAGTTTTTACAGAATATATAATGGTAGCAATAATGTAATAGAGCGGAAATGGAATTTAAGAAAATCACTTTAGAAACAAATAAAAATATATCAAGATCAGAGATACACCAATATTTAAGATAACTCCATGATTTAGAATGAGGTCAACACATATCTAACAATCCAGCCCGCAAAGAGATAAAGATACATTTAGCAGGACAGAAAAAATCATAGAAAAGACAACAGATGCTGCAAAATTAATTGATTGGTACCTAGCAGATAGCAAACCTAGTAGGATTTGATTGTCGAGAGAGGTAATGTGGAGGTTTTGCTTCTATAACCTGGTACGAGGTAACACAATTACTTTTGTTATGGCTTTATTTTAGAAATTAACTTATCCCACCATGTATTCGTAAAGGATGCTGCTTATGATGTATTTATAGTAATTTTTGTACATATATTACTGATCTTATAAGATAAACTATGGAGTATAATTTACCACCATATGAATGGTACGGTGAATCTTATTTTCCACTGCATGCTTTGAAATAGAAATTTTCAGATGTCGGATCGAATCAGTGTGATAACAATTTTCCTTTTCGCATCCTGTAGCACGTATAATATAAGTAAAGTTTTCATAAGATACTTTTTGGAATAATATACTTATATTTTCTGCTTATAATTGTAGATGCGTCAATCAAATATTTATCTTGAAGCACTTCCAACGGACTCAGTTAAATGAAACAATATATATTAATTATGCATTCATTCATAGGCGAGGTTTAAACTTTCAAGCACGTGAGAACGTTGTTATTTTTATGTATTAATTTTACTGCGGAGTAATATGTGATCAAGCAACAACTGCATACACATCTAAAAACTAATTTCCTCATTTTGAAATGTTAGTCACCACAAATAGTTTTGTTTGAGACGACCACAATCATGGATTAAATACCCATATTTTAGTATTATTATTTTCTGGTAGAGATACATTCAGTTTCAACTGAAAAGGTACCAAATGATGCTGAGACTAAACCACAAATAAAGCATATCATTTTAGGTAATCGCTACAATGTTTCCTTTTAGTTTCGTTGTAACCTTTGACCGAACTTCATTGTGTTGCGTTCAAAGACAAAACGTATATATCTACAGAGGTAGTTTGACCGAATAGTTTTGCTTTTGCGTTCCTAAAAGCTTTGTTTTCGGCTTTAATCCGTTCATTTTGATAGATGTTAAGGTAAACGGAGGAAAATCCATAGTGGCTAAAGAGCATATCTTAAAAATTATTCTTTCCTTCTCAGAATGTATTGATTTTAGAAATAAATTTAAATGTATCCCGGACATAAGATGGAAACCCTTTTTCTATGTGAATTAAAAAGCTCTGTATCCACTCAGAATTTTTTGCAATGCTGCATTCTTATACACTAAGAATCGGGCTAGTGGAGAAAAAAATAAAAATATTTTTGTATTTTTGGAAGTCCGTAAAAAAGCGTTATGAATGTAATATTTCGGTTTCTGTTTCGTTAATGAAACTGTTCCTTCTTATTTCAGAATTCATCTTATCAAGCCTTTTACTGTACGGAAGGTTAGTATTTGTTATAATGATTCATAAAAAACTTTGTAACGTAAAAGATCTACCCACACTGAAATATAATTACATTTTCCCATGATAACAATGATGTCAACTTGAATGTCAATTTGATGGTAATTTAATCATCACTGGGGAGGCGTGAAGTGCATCACGTTGATTTGTGGTAAGGTTTCTTCAGGCAATATTTATGCTCTTCCTCATACGAGTGTCAAAGTTTTTCATAAATTATAGTAGATAACAGGTTCATATTTAGTGTGCAGTCTGTGGGAACTTCATTCTGCATTTAGAAAAAAAAAAGAAATTTCTCCGCCTGTGGCAGAAAGCGCAACTCCCATGACAGAAGAATTTCAGTCACCACGACTGGCCCAGACTTGCTTGAGGAATGGGTGACCTTCTTAAGTCATCAACTGTAGAATTATTGCCAGCAGAGTTTATAGAATTAAATTTGTCATATTGAACACATGGACGGAATTTTGAATAGATGGATTCATACATTTCCCAGTCCTAGTGTCTGTTGACTGAAATTCTTCTGTCATGGGAGTTGCGCTTCTTGATAGAAGGATATATACGCGTAAGTGAAAGTAAGGGACTCGGCTAGCATTCGGTGTCTGCTCTCCGATTTCTCTTTCCTCGCTATTATCCATTACACTACACGCACATACTCAGACCTTAATACAACACTATAAGCGTAACTTATTCGAACGAAATCCATGTAATATTTTAAACCGAATAATTACGCAAGCTAAATTGTTGCTTCAACAATTGCACCCAAATCTAGAGCACATTGCACACATTAAGGTGGTGAACGATAATGCAATTAAATATACAGCCCGTCCGAAGGCATTATGCAAATCCCATAAACTTCAATAACACGAAAAGTCCAGAACTAATATTTATCAAATTTACACTAGTCCATTTTCGTCTTTGAGTTTTAGCCATATTTAATGATTATATAATGCGGTATTTGGAATTTACGAAAAAGAATCTGTTATGAAATGTAATAAAACCTAATTTTTTGCATAATGTATGTTTAAACATCGGTAATGAAACGGATATAAAATAAAAAAACTTAAATACAGAAAATAACCAAGTTATTAAGTGGGAGCATGTTCAAATTTACAATATCAAAAGAGATTTATAAATATTGTCAAACGAAAAAGTGGACTGTTGAACCTACAACTAAGTCGAGAACTATGACACTTTAAGAACCTGTCTCCTCGTACAGATCTTACACTAAAACGATTTTTAGCGAAACAAAAACTTTTGACCAGTGCTCAGGTCTTTGAACAGACTGGAATGTAGGGAGTCAAAAATAATAATTCGCAAGTGAGAATTGTCATGATCTTATCCAGGCAACATCTTTTCACTCAATAAAACAAATATTTTAAAGCGTAAAAATCTGACTAAGAATATATTTACATTGATTTTTCTGAATTAATTTATACAGACGAATCTCCGGTGACACAGGATCTGAGGGATAAGCTAAAGGATGAATACTTTCGATGCAAATTTGTGTATGCATTAAAGAAAACAGCAAGGGTGCCACAGTGAAATGATATGGGCTAAAATCCTCAACCAAAAAATACTGGATTTTTCATATTCAATAAAGGAGTTAAACTGAATAATACTAACTTTTGTGATTCCATAAAAAAAAATTCATTTGAATGGTACAAGTCAAAGACTCGCCATTTCATGGTGTAGTATGTATTTATGGGAGACAATGCTCCTTCTCATGTCTCAATCTGATCAGAAATCTATGGTCAATTTTAAATATAAAATTATATGAAGGTAACGAAGCAGACTTATGGGAAGCAATTAAAACCACCATATTGGAAAATTGAACCTTCTGAAGTGAAACATTTAACATCATTGGATTGCCGGTTGTTATTGAGAAGAAAGTCCAATAAAGTAAGGTGTAAATGCTTCAATGACTTATCATTCGTTCGTTATTTGTTCTGTTATATATGTTGATGATTTTATTGTCCTCTTATTTAAGTAAAAAGTAAAAAGTTTATTTCTGATTTTGCAGAATAAATTCAAACGCCAGTTATTATAATTAAACAAATAACTAAAAAATATGTTGAAAGTATGTAAAAATAACTCTAGCGTTGTTTTTACGATTTAATTAATTGTTTAAAACTTGACAAAGCACATTCGAGTTCTTGATGTTTATGTCTTCTTGAATTTAAATTATTGTTTCTTTATTACTCCTTCACTCTCCTTACTAATGTTTTATTTATTATCCTCTTATGCTTTTACATTCAGTTGTACCTTGTGCATTAGCGGATTGGCTTGATTGCGGTGAAATGATTCATAAAATTATTTAAATATTGCTGAACCATTTCAAACACTTAAAAATCAATTTGAAGAAAATCTTATTTTTATTAATCTTGTCTTACCAAAAAGATGTATATGTTTTTAAGTATTCCTATGTGTTCGCCTTGTCAAGAATATGCTTATAAAATAAATATTATGCCTTCAGCGCTTTCTCAAAAAACTGCATAAGGATTGACATAAAATTCATTTAAGAAAAGGTTATTTTGATATCTTGCTCTGGAGCCTTTGTGAAAGACGGTGAGGGATTTCTTTAACTTCAAGACAGAAAATCTGGGAGAATATGTAAATAACTTTCGACATGAAACAATGATATAAAGAAAAGAAAGAGAATAAATATTAAAGGCTTTTTTAAAATGTCACTCATTTTCATTCTTTTCTCCCATCACGAGAAACGATAGATTAGCGTCAAAATTACTAACGATTTATTATTTAATCATACACACAAATATATACACACACATATTGCTTTCTTTCGTTTTTTGATCTGGTGAAGACTAGAAAAGCGAAACGCACAATGAATCCTTTCTTTTCTATGAAACGGTTTTCCACTTGTCATATTTCTTCAAGACATTGTCAGGATTCTCTTACCAATTTACACAACCACACAAACACACACACGCACACACATATGTGTGCATGTATTTGTGTGTACATGCTAAAATAATTAGATCAATACATACATTTGTACAATATTTAAAAGTTTGTATTTATAATCTCACCATCTAATAAAATAATAACATGCATAATAAGATGAAATTCCCTTAATATATTTCATATATAAGTACAAATATATACTGATATTTTTCCATCATTTCATTAATACCCATCTAATTATGAAATATTTGACTGGCATAATAAGAATTTGAATGGCTTATTCATATTATTCTGTTTAGTCAGGTATAAAAGATACTGCGGTGGCAACTAAAACACTCATTATATTCATAAATTCACCTGTTCGACAAGCTTGCTAACTATTGCTGCACAGAAAGCGCTGAACCTCGGAGACGACAGGAGAATGAATATGAAGCACTGAGTTAAGTTAGACTTCAAAGCTTAATTTCATTAATATAATTGTCTTAATTAAGACTCCTTAATAAATTGATGCAAGTACACAATTATTTCATAAAACGCCATTGTTTAAATTGTCAAATATCCAACACAAAAATGTAAATTAATATATTATTTATATATACGTAAATTAATATATTATTTCCCAAATATATTATATAAATAATATATATATATATATATACATATATATATATATATACACATATATATATATATATATATATATATATATATATATATATATATATATATATATATATATATATATATATATATATATACCAGTAGATGTAATTATAATTAAATACATCCAATAATAACGTGCATGATAATTAAATAAAATAGATTGGAAAATAAATGTAATTTCTTAATATTTCATGGAGTAAACAATGGAGGAACAATCCATAATGAATTAGAGACATGAAATTGAATGCTGTAATTAGTATGAGTGACGTAATGTTAAACTGCTATATGGAAAAACTTACGGCTGTTATAAGATTCAGATGTGACAGAATTGAAGTACATTTGCCTGCAAAAGCATATTTCCTTACTTCGTTTGTGTAAAGACTGGCACATATTAGTTCATTAATTTAGTCCGTAGACTCTGTAACTGTTACTGCCATGGTCTCCATATCACATAGATACTAGGAAGTGTAATGGCCAGCCCAGCATCCAAACAGAATGGAATTTAGATTTGTCCTACTCCTAGACTGGTTGCCAAGAGCTGAACAGTTGGATGCATATGTTTCCCAATGATATTTTTGCTAAAACCGCCTGGAATTTGAAAGCAGTATGTCAATTCAACGGGCTACGCTACCCGCAATATCTATCTATCTATCTATCTATCTATCTATCTATCTATCTATCTATCTATCTATCTATCTATCTATTAGTACGTGTTTCAGAATGAGTACTATTTCTCTATTGTGTACGCGAGAATTATTTTATCAATGAGTCGGTCGCATGTTTCTTTTCAGGTCCATCAACGGCTACTCGTATGGCAATCATCATCACACACACATACACCCTTACAAATTTAAATCTTCAACAGCATTCATTCATTGGACAGGAAGCAACGCTGATATGTTTGGCGACAATTTTAAAATCGCTATATTTTCATATAGTAGATTTTGTGCACTTTTGAAAGAATCGGCTCCCAGAAGTCTCCCCGAAGCTCAAGCACTGATTTGTCAGTATCGACCAATCAGATTCTCTGCATCTGGAGAATGATTCTCCCGCGCAGCAGTCCTGAGCCAATGACCACCTATAAAAGCAAAAGAAAAGAGGAGACACATTAGTGAGATTTAGCTGCCACAGAAATCCACGACTGTTGAAGCTATGCGCCCATCTTCTCACTCAACTCACAAACTGTATATTCTTTCACACTTGCATAATTTTCCTTTTGCACGGCAGAACCGTTTAAAAACATTTATAACAGACTACTAACTCTTTCTTTTCTTTCAGAGAACTTTGATAGACTTTGATAGTCATGGAGAGAAAACTCTACTCTTACTCTTTGCATGCTTTTTCGTACAAATTCTTTATTGTATGCACTGTTAAATACAATTTTTATATACATTGATACGTTTGCCTTTTCACTTTTTTTTCACATCAGTTTGGTTTCCTAAACAAAATTAAATAAATGTTGTGGAAGTCCGCCACACTCTCTTCCAATTATAGTAAAACCACAATGTGAAAATACTATATGATTCTCAACATGTAATTGTCATTCAATTTTGGACAATTATTCTTGTTTTCGTCTTTGGGATTTCAAGTATTATATTAACAGATACTCTTTTCTTTCAACTTATTCGTTCTTTCATTTTAATTTTTTTGTAATGTTTGTTTATTTTGTTTGAAATATAGATTTAATCTCCAGAAAATTACCATGTTATGTTTCTCTCATTCCTGAATTGTTTCACTCTCATATTTGAATGCTTACTTTCATTAATTACTTTCATTTAATTAATTCTTTTTTCTGCTTTTCTTTTTTGGTTGTTTGCTTTGCGTATTGCTTGAATTCATTCTATTTTATTTTCTGTTATATTTTTTTGAAACATCTATCGTGTCGTTTTCTTTTCTGACATTGTCGTATCATATATCTTACTCACTTTTATTCGTTCAGCTGATCTTGTTTACTTTGACTTCCTTTTATTATTTGTGATTGTTTTCGTGCAAGTAAATTTTGTATTCTTTCTTGCTTGCTTGCTTTTTTGTAGTTTAGATTAGCTTATTTTTCACACTTACCCCCAGTATGTAATGTTTCAGCAATATATTCTAAGCAAATTATTGTTATTCAATATGTATTTGTCTGAAATATTCTTTATTCTAATCAGTTCGCATCTCTTATTTATGTGTTTATTTCTTTATTTCGAATTCGTTTGCGGTTTTTTATTTAATTTATTTATTCCAAATTCTGTAACACTACTTTTTACTTGATTCTAACAACATTAAATACAACCTTTTTCTCTTTATTCTTTGATTTAATCACTCAATTGTCATAGCAGGTTTTTAGATGTCCGTCGTTAATTAGTCTAGTCTAACATTTATTTCAAACTAACTTTTTTCTGTGTCTTCCCATGTATCAAATCACTCTCTAACTGTTCTCAGCACATGCGTATCTATTCAAATCTTGAACCTCTTTTTATATGTTCATTAAACAGACTCTCCTTTTCCCCTCTCTGTTTTTTATTTTTTTTATTTTATGCATCTGCTTCACTCCCAATCTTGATTCATTGCTCCTAACCTTATTTTTAGCTCAGACAATGAATATGGTCTTGTCCCATAGCATTCTTGGGTCATGTGATAATCCTACAACATCTTTTTAGATTCTACCTAGAATTCCAAATGTATTTGACTAATGCATACGTGTTTTAGGCATTTTTTCGGTCTTCTTTTTTGTGTCACCTTTTTTCCGTAGAGAATACAAAAAGGTTGTTTATTTATTTTTGCTGATTTTCATTTTATTTTGTGAGTCTGTGTTAATGTCGGCAATGTGCATCCTATTTTCCCTTGAAACAAAGAATTCTGTTGAATATTGCCCGAAAACATGGAGAGAATTTTTCACAGTGGAATCGACCGTGCAGATCGAATGCTAATGTAGTGTATACATTAAGAAAGAAGAAGAAAAACAATAACACTACTGTTGAGGAAGACATCGACAAAGAAGCAAATGCTGATGCAGATTCAAATGAGAAAAAGAAAAGCAAGGTTCAAAATAAGAACATTTCTTTTTTTAAAAAAATCATCAGAGAAATACCTAATTGAACAGAATGGAATAAAGAAAGAAAATTTAAAATAGAAAAATAAAGAACGAAAGAAGGAGAGAGAGAAAGTCGAAGACGCAACACACCACGTAAATGAGTAAATAAATATTTAAAAAATGGACAATAGAAACTGCAAACCAGTAGGAAAAAGCGAAATGAAAATAAAGAGGGGAAATGAATATCAAAAGGTAAAGGTGACGAGAGTAGAATGACAGCAAGAACAGAAGAAAAACAAAGGGAAGAAAGGTTCACAAATGTAGTAGGAGCAGGAACATTTTTAAACGGATCTAAATGAAAGCTTATTGAGAATGGAAATATTAGAAATGAAAACTAACTTACAGTCTAGACTATGTGAAGACAATAATAAATAAATAAAGAAGAATTAGCCATATGAAAATTTATGACGGAACGAATAAAGAAGAGAAGTCAATTAAAGATTCAAAAGTCGAATCTGAATATAAAAACAATAAAACGTATAAGCAATGTACGATAAAAATTAATTGACAGAGGAGACTGATGAAAAAAAGCATTCTTAATAAATATCTTATATAAACGAAGTCGTCTTTAAAGATTTACAAATATTTCAGAAATATAAAAATTTAAATAAAAATAGTCGATTGAAAAACTTGAAAAGATGGTGCATATAAAATTATAATAAAAAGAGAGAGTTATTAAATAAATGAATAAAATGAAGAATTGAAAAATTAAAATACATCTCGTTGGACAGCGGACAAAATGAATAAATACAATGTAAGTTAGAAACGGTGATACCATACAAACATGAGTATATTTTAATAATGGGATGATAAGAGTTGAAAAACGAAAGAAAGACTAAATGAAAAATGAAATTCGGATAAGTAAAAATAATGATACAGAAATCTTAAAAATTTACTGTGAATAATAATAATAATAATAATAATAATAATAATAATAATAATAATAATAGTAATAATAGTAATAATAATAATAATAATAAAATTGGAAGAAATTGGTACGAACACCACCCTGACCCGGTTACGGAGATAGGACCTGTTACAATTCTATGGGACTACACAATACACACTGACAGAACAATCAAGGACAACCGCCCAGACATTGTTATTAAAGACCACAAACAAAATAAGTGCCTCCTTATTGATATGGCAGTCCCTGCAGACTGCAATATGTCTTTGAAGATATTCGAAAAACTGTCAAAATACAAGGACCTTGAAATAGAAATCTCAAAAATGTGGCACATGGGAACATCAACAATTCCTGTTGTAGTTGGAGCCCTTGGACTGGTTGGAAAAGATTCCAGTAGGCTGATTGAAGGGATCCCTGGAAGTCCATGCCTCAAAGAGATACATAAAATTGTTCTGACAAGTACAGCCCACACTTTACGAAGGGCTTTATCTATGTAATTATTTTTTAAATTTTTTTTGCAGTGGAAAGTGTCATGATGCCATTTCTAACCTTAGGTCCCTGGGCGGGACCCGGAAAGAAATGTGTAAACGCCAGATATGAAAGGAAATAAAAACAATAATAATAATATCGAAGAGCTTTATCTATATAGATGTATACGATATAAAGTGGAAAATATCATGAAGCCATTTCTAAACTTATGTCTCTGTTTGTGACCCGGAAAGAAATGTTTATACAGCAGAAATAAAAAGAAAATAATAATAATAATGCTAAGGGGGGATGATGATGATGATGATGATGATTATTATTATTATTATTATTATTATTATTATTATTATTATTATTATTATGTAATTTTAGGAATCTTATCATTAGCCCATATTGCTGCGTATGTTGAGAATATCCAGAGACAATTAACTACATAATATCTGGGCGTGGCCGACTGGCGCCAGCAGAGTACTCGCTATAACATGATTATTATATATATTGGTCAATATATAACGCATTCAAGCTATCCCGCAAAGAGAATTCGTATAAACATAAGCCAACATAATTTGTACAGGATGAAGAGTCTTCCATCTTATGGAATTTCAATATTTAGATTAATAATAAACGCTAAATAAATCGACCAGACACAATTGCAATAAAAGACTGTTATAAACACGTCTTTAGAAAGGTGTTACAGTACAAAACAAATCTTTGAAAATGTTTGAGGGACGAAGAAAAAACAAGAACACGAAATATATATTACTAGAATTTGGTTTCTCAAGACAACAATACCGTTGCTATTGGGACTTGGGAATTAGATCAAAATGAATAAACAAATATGTGGATCAAATTCCTAGTAGTTCTAAAATATGTGAATTCCCAAAAAATTATACTCATGAGTATTTCTCACATATTGCATAGATTTATACCCATGATCACAATTACATTATTCTTCTCCCTGAATTTCTGCTTAAAAAATTGTCTATTGTAGTCTCTGTTATATACTTGGGAGTAACCCGTGAGACGCAAAGCAAAACACAACAAAACACACCGACAACAGCAACAACACCAACAATAATAATAATAAAAATAATTAAACATTTCTAGAATAGTGTGAGTTCCAGAAAACAAACTATGTAAAGAATATCAAATTAAAGTTCTGTAGAGTTTTTTAAAAAATCGGTTATCTCTCTTTGGTCGAGTTGAAGCCAACGTGGGTCACGTAACGGTCGTTTAATTACATGATTTTATAGAGTGACGAGAGTGGATTGCCATTCAGTCAATCAAATTTCTGGAGTCAAACCAAGCAGTTGCTTTTCTAATCAATGCCCATCTATCTATATATCTGTGTTGATGTTGATCAGCCTCACCCAGCCACATGGTGCAGCCTACAAGCCCATGGTGCCTTTTTTCTCTGTTAATATGCAGATAGAAAAATGTCTCGCAGCCCTTAATTTAGGAAAAACCAAGACTCGAACTTTCTCGTTTGAGGATTATATCCTTGATATCGACATAGCAGATAAATACGATCCGATAGAAGCTGGAAACCTAAGTATGACTAATCAACAAACAAAAAATAAATTTTGGTAGCTCCAAAATTAATATATTTAATTTACCCTCTTTTCTTTTCTTTTCATACTGCTTGTTGCTGCACAGATGCGTTATATATTTCTGCGTAGAACAAATCTAAATATGTGTTTATAATTTTGTATATGACTTAACGGTATAATAACCTGAGAATATAGCATCTTTGCCGTTCTTTTTCTCCCAACTGTCATTTTCCTTCCGTGAAGTAAGGTGTTATTATATCATGGATGTAATAATGCTCATAATGGGTAAATACAACGGTAAAGTAAACAATAAGACTCAGCCACTCCAGGAGGCACATTTACAAGTTCTGCTACAGGGAGAACAGACCTTCGCGGAAGAACAGATTTCTGAGGTGGAGTTAAGCATCCACAAAACGAATGAGACGGGAAATCAGATCTTTAATATCAGGATCATTATGGAAAAAGAAAGGCGAGTACAGTACCCGCCAATATATAGCCTTCATTGATTATAAGAAAGCTTTCGACTTAGTTTGACACCCAACTCTGTGAACCGTGTTGAAGAAGAAGGCAGTCAACTGGGTAGTAGTTAACCGAATAAACAAATTATAGAGTTGGTTGGGATCTTTGACAGAATATTTTACCATTCGCAAGGTCGTGGAAAACTCACGTCCATCGTAAAAGCATTAATTTGAAGCTCCTGGTTACGCTAGTGTTGTCGGGGGTACTGGATGACTGCGAAACCTGGATAATGAGAGGTATTAACAAACTAATGTTTTCGAGACAACATGTTTCAGGCAGAAAATGCAAATTAAATGGACGGACTGCAAAACAAAAGAGTTACGTTCTGGGGGAAGTTGGAATAGAGAGGTAGTTGGTCGCTGTCATAAGAAAACGAAAAAGGCAATAATTTGGCCATGTCATCAGGGTACAAAACGTCTGCACTCACATATTGGACTGGCGCATTTATGACAGGGAATTGAGAGTCAGACACAGGCGACGCCGGATGTATGACATCAGGAAAATGAAGAACGCTTACGGAGTGCAGACTATTGGTGGTGAATAGGAGAGAGTAGAGAGCAGGGTGAGTTTGTCTACAGTCCCCAACCCACAGCAGAAGGTAAGTAGAAAGAAATAAAGATTACATTAATATTGTAGAAGATAATATTAAATTGCTATATACGACACAATGCTAGGAAAGCCTGAAAATACTCGAAGTTATTATTATAGGAAAGGAAAAAAAACTGCAATAAAATATATTTCACCACTGAAAATATTTAATACACTTATAAAATAATAACTCATGTAAAATTTTCGATACATTAAATTTCCAGAACAGGAAATCTGTTAACCTATTCATGACGTCAGTTAAAAGATACGCGTTTATATGAATTTGAAATAACATTTAACGTAATTTACAATTATTATTTATTTTATTTCATTTATTATATATATTATGATTATTATAATATATTGGAAGTTATAGATGTATTCTTTATTATTATTTCATTCAATTCAACAGTTAACAGGTATTTCTTTATTAGTATTTATTTGCTTTTATACAACCATTCTGAAGATTGTTTGTCTTTCTATTTTTGTTTACCTAAAACTTTATTTATCGACTTTACATTTTCTACTCTAGTTTCTTTCTATTTTTTTGTCAAATGATCGTTTAGGTATCAGTAATGTCAAAAATTCAGTATAAATGATTGTATCGTATGCTAAATAATGATCTTATAATATCCGAGTATTTTAGGCTTAAATCCTGATATATATTTTCATTTTTTGTTTATGCTATATTTTTTATAAACTTAAAACTTTCGAGATTTGAATTTGTTTATTTATGTACTATTTGATAATTTGTATTGCTTTCTATTATTTTTGTTTACATAACGTTTTATATATTAATTGTTTTTTAGATTTGGAAACATAATATGCATAAGTATATGTCTATATTATGTTTCAAAGATTTTCATAGCTGGAGTTAATATTTTGTACAATCTCCAACTGTTTATGAAATGCTTAAGTGACATATGTCTGAAATAGCCTCTGACAACTAAATCCAGTTCCAAGCTGGAGAATCGGAAAAGGAGAAAACTGGCGTATCGTAACTAGCTGATTCGAGTAGATGGAACATGACAGCCCAGGAAGGCTGTCGATCTAGAAGGAAAAACATGATTTTAAATTTCCACTACCTTGCTGTCATATGCAAAACAGGGAAAAGGCTACGAAAATAAATCCAAATAGAAAACCGGGAGTGAATCCCGAAAGTCAGGTGGCCGCAAACACTGACCACTTTCCGGCAATTCCTGCAGCCAAGACGACCCCAAATGTAAAACCCTGTATTTCTTAGGATCTTGTCGGTACCGCCGAGACGGGTGCTAGTAGTCAGGGCAGCGCATGGCCTCCATATTCCTTAACCAGTTTAGGAGAGCAAAACTAAATTCAAACCACCTCATTCCTTGTAGGTCTGGCCTCTTGGACTTCTGAGAAAATGAACGGGATTATCTGAACATCTCCGCTGCAAAACGAACCTGATGGCCATTGCAATATTCTGTCTTAAATGTCACTATTAATCAGAATTGTGAGATGGAGAATAATGGTACCACAGTCACGCAAAATACACTAATTGAATGAATGTAATGAAAAAAAATCACGAAAGGTTTACCCAAGAAATGAGGCATTTAATTATTACTCCTTATGAATTTGATGTTGGGAACAAAAGACCAAATACCCAATACTGAAAGCATTCAAAAATCAAATGAAGAAGAGGTAGAAGGCCAGAGTTACCCACCCAAACTTCCTTATTCCCAGCTCTATGGCATCTACTGTCATATCGCAGATTTCTTACTTTTGGTGAAAACATACGGTTAAGAAAAAAATTACCGGTCTTGAAATGGCCGAATTTAATCACTTTCAAATTAAATGCAATGTTTTGTCTTAATTTAATACTTTTTATCTTGATTCTGTACAATGTTTGAAAATTTATATATATATACATATATATATATATATATATATATATATATATATATATATATATATATATATATATATATATATATATATATTCACATTTTCAGACTGATAACGTGTTTGTTAATTGTCATATATGAATGAAAATGAAAAGAATTACTGCTGACACCGAAGTTTGAGCGTGAATCTCTAGACAAAATGTAGGCCGCCATCTTATATATAAAGTAAGTGTATGTGTGTTTGAGTGTGTATATGTCCAAGCAACTCCTCCACTTCCACTGGTTCGAATTCAATGATTCATAGCTCATTCAAAACACTTAGAAGTGTTAGGCACTGGGAAGAATTTTCGTTAAGCTCAGATTCAGGGTTGTCCGATTAGGCCAGGTTAAAAATATATATTAATATAATAGCCATGATCTTTGATTTCATAGTTCAAGGGGAATCAGATTAAAATTTTAAGCTACCTAAAATGTTAAGCTTATTATAATTAAAAGCTGCTCTATCGGGCGGCATTTGAGCTAGCTCCTATAGAGAACTCTTGGTTTGGCCATCATCACATTAGCTCGGGAGAAATAGATGCGATAGTCATCAATAAACTACAGAAGAACTCAAAATTGATCGCTACATTTATGTATTAAATTAATGTTTGAGCTTACCTTTTAAAAATGCATCTATAATTTTATCTGCTGGCACTTAATTTAAAGAAGATTTTATGTAATTACATCCTTATTTTCCGTACAAACAAATATTTTTATGACAGAACAGGAGACAATTTAAAAGATAAAATGAATACAGTGTAAAGATGGGAAAATAGAAATTAGAATTAGTTATAGATTCAACATTTGAAGAGTTAAAGAAACATAATAGCTAATTAAGTAAAACCTGTATTATGGTATCTATATGAATAAATGCGAAATTGGAGCTCATTTCTCCCACGTCAGTTGCGCTGGCCTCGGTGCGAGCACACGATCCCTTTCTCTCCTGCACTGAGAGGGCGCAGCCTCGGGCAGCTGTTCTACAGGACCAGCAGCTCTCAGTATAATTTTCCGCAGTTGCGACGCTGTGCTTCGACGGAGCCGCCCCTAAACTGCCCAATAAGAGAGTCGCAACTGAGAGATGATAAATAAACGTGTTACAAACTACTCGAGAGCAATTTACACCCGGTATTTACTCTGTCTCTTTAATAAGAACAAGACTTGCGATTCAAGGTCAGTTTTTAAGGTGGGGACCCGATACAAACCCCTCGAGAGAGCAATTTGTATTTACTCAACTGCCCACGAGGCCATGTTGTGACACAAGGTCGGTTTAATGTGGGGATCCCGAGTGCGTACACCCGAACAAAAACAAAAATTCCCCGAAACACCGCAGCCGCCGGTTGCGCTGGCCTCGGTGCGAGCACCGATCCATTCCGCTAGTGCTAGCCCTGTTCCCCAGGTCTGGCACCTTTTACAATAATTTTCCTCTGTCCTTTGACAGAGACGCCACTGAGCACACACTGCCCAAAGACAGAGCCGCAACTGAGTGATGATAAATGCTCTGTTAAAAAATACTCGAGAGAGGTAGCTTCTATTTACTTGAACCTCCACGGAGTCAGGTTGTGAAACAAAGTCGGGTTTTAATGTGGGAATCTCGAGCCGCTGATCTTAGCTTGTCATAGCTTATCCAAGTTGGCCAGTGCTAGTCTAAGTTAGTTATAGCCGCGATACTACCAGCGCAGGGACGGTAGGTATCAATGCGTTATAAACTACTCGATAGCGCATCTTACGCAGTAGAAGCTCAATATCTGTATTATATATTATCTACTTCTAGGCAATATCACGCTTTATGTTTAATTAATTTGCATATTGATTTTTTTTTTAAAGTTTATTTCATTAATTAACTGTCATTCATCGTTGTTATTTTATTCGAAGATTGTTTTGATTTTCATGTCAAAATTACTTCTATTTAAGAACATCTTCTTATATAGTGTAGAAATTGTTTACAATTTGCAGTTTCTTGGCCTTCAACAAGATGGTATGTATTTGTAAACCTTTCCTTAATTATAACAAGCCAATTTATGAATTATTTTAAAATTTTTGTGTCAAAGATTTCAAGTAGTGAGTATATCTTTGCGAAGCGATAACGAGCGAGCGGGGCTTGCCAATTTAATATATAGAGAGATATCATGCCACTGACTGGGTGATTTCAATTACGTGTTATAGAATCACGCGTTGAACTCTCTGCCCTCGGGCAGTGAGGAACCCAGACGGGTCTATGCCTACAGGCAGTTTCTCGTTTGTTGAAGTAGACTATCACGATCCCGTATATGCGAGGTCTATGGGGAATTTTTGCCCGAGGTTACGTCCTCGGAATCTTGCTACTTTAAATCAGCCTTGTGCCACATCGTGCCTTGTGGGGAAGCTGGTAAGTACTGGTTAAAATTACTTGTTGATTATTGTGTTAACCGGGATGCTAAATTTGAGTGTCATGCGAATCAAGTAAAATTAATTATATGCAGTCGTGTATTCACTGCTAAGCAATCCATAATCTTTCCGTTGACTCTTTACTTCTTTGTTGTTAATGTATTTTAATTACATTTGGTAATTATTTAATTTTTATTATTTTATATTGAATAATTTCTGTTATTACTTATACAATGTAGGTGTGATGGATTACAAAATTAATAAAATGTGAATTGATTGGTGTCTCAGCTATTATAATTTTTTTTCTTTTTGCTGGTGATTGCTGTTATTCGGACATTTACTAAGTTAAAATGTAATTTAGCACAGGTACGTATACATCTTTGCTCTGCGGTGTCTCTGGGCCGCAGGTCGACTCTCCAAATCAGTTATCTGAAAGCTCATTTTTGAAATAATTTATCTGGGATTCAAAGACTAGATTGTTTTCTGTTTTTGTTTGATTTTCTTTTCTTTTAATAGGAGTAGATATATGTTTCTATCGTCCGGTCCATACTCCGCCTTTCTCTTGAAAGCAGTAGAGGCTCATCCTTTGTTTCCTGTTTAGGAATGAGTTACCAGTTCCTTTTCATTTCTCTGGTTTTAATAGTGGTTCTGTTAGAATTTTTGTCATATGCGTGGATGGTGGCTACATCTGTTCATAATGAGGCTACCGGGTTGGCAGTTTTCTGGTTTCTGTTCCTGTCTGGTAGTTAGGAGCCCGAACTCTAGCTTAGCATCTTGTGAGGCTGCTCAGATGAACAGTTGCATAATATCGGGTTTCTTTCAGTGCCATGTCGAGCATGGAAGGACATCCCTGCAAGCACCTCCGGTGGGCAACCCCAATACCACACTATGTTGCAGTCTGTGCCAATTCCCTTCCTGCACCTTATATTAGTCGACCAACAGCTAATACTACTGTAGATATTTTCTTAAAAATAACACATCATGACTCTAAACAACCGAAGATATAAGCCTAAACCAGCTAAAAAATAACACCTAAACATTTCTTCCTCCAACAATCGTGGTATTTATACCACATGCAGCAGTGTAAAATCATTTCTCTTCGAAAAGTCTCTGAACATCCTAGCTCTCTACGAAACTGATCTTAACTCTTCAAACTCCGCCTCTGATTTCTAAATTCCTGGCTAATTTCTTCTCCTTAGAAAGCACACTAATATCCACAGGGCCTGGGAGTTTATGTCCACGAACATCTCCTGTTTGATAGGGAACCATCTCTTGAATCTCAAGACCATTCTGAAAGTCTTGAGAGAAAGTTGAACGGTAGAGGAAGAAGAGAGCTTACTGATGTAAGTAGATAGACATTATCTTAGCTATCTCTTATTTCTCTACCGTTCCCCTTTGTTTTAAGACTGTTGCGTGCTAGACAGAATTTCCGATAATATAGAGAAGGTCATCTCTCTACAGTCGTTTGCAAATATATTTCAATCTCTCACGCAAGTGGTTGACTTCCTAAGCATTTCTCAAGTAAGCATGTGGGAAACGCTTCTTTGCACGATGATTTTTTTTAACCCTATCTTTGATTCTTATCTTACTACACAGTTCTGCCCTCTTGGCAAATTGATCATGCAGTAATGTCTGTGAACATCTTCCGCGATTTCCTTATTGATTTCCCGGGGAATTAAGTTTTTTTTTTAATTATGCTGTTGGAAAATTCGCGTCTGAGTTCTCCTTAGTGAAAGCTGGAATCGATCGCAAGGAAATACCAAGTTAAACTGCGGCAATCTTCCTGGTTCTCACCTGCATGCTCCGCCCGTATATTCCACAGGAACCACTTCTCTTCCGGTTGTACAAGAACGATACATCTGATTGCAAATTACGTCCCTTTTTCTCTGCTCGTAACAAGAGCAAGCGTGTCTTCAATGAAGCGAATTTAATGTTTGCTGATAGAATGAAACAACGTATAACATCTCGCAAGTTCGTTTCTAGAGATTATTGGCGGATATGCAAGTATGTGATGAACAACAGAAAATGCCCAATCCTTCCTCTATTCAATAAATTGGAAGTCCTGACATATACAGCAGATAAGGTTGAATGCCTCTCTTGGAAATAATCTTCCAACTCAGCGTTCGCCTCATTTAGAGTATTCACACCTAATTTTCCCCTAGAACTGAGGCTCTACTGAGTGATATGCGCATAACCCTGTGACTGGTTGCGAGCATCATTTCTAAATTAGACTCCCATAAAGAAATGTGCTCCCTAGCTGTCTCCAATTCTCTCCAAACTCTACAACTATTGCCTCGCTGATTCCTGCTTTCCAGATCGCTGGAAGTCCTCCACTAAAATTCCTATTTTAAGATCTCTAGAGAACATTCTGATCCCTCTAACTGTTACCCTATTATTTTCTTACCACATTTCAGCAAGGTTTTTGAAGGTTTAATCAATGCGGAAGTGTTTAAGATTGTTACTCTCACGACTCACTCTCTGTCAAATAATATGACTTCCGTTCTGTCCGGTATATCGCTGACGTTCTTACGCCTATCGCTGAATATGTATATCAAACTCTTGATAATAACGGCGAAGCGTGAGCTGTGGTTCTATATATATCAAAGGCGTTTGACAGGTCTGACATGCTGGTCTTCTACGTAAACTTCATGGCTACCGTACTACAGAATGATTGCTTGGTTTAATCCATTCATTCCTATCAAATCGTGAAATGAAGGTCGTTCTGAATGGGCTGGCTTCCAAATCCTTGCCAACGAGAGATGTAGCTCATGGCTCTATCCTAGGTCTTTCGCTCTTTCTGAACTTTATCAATAATCTTCCTGGTGTTATTTGTTCCCAAGTAGGCATTTATGCTGATGACACTATCAGTCCTGTCTCCATAGCAAATCTATTAGCGCTGACAAAGTTAACTTGGTCGCTGCTCTTGAAAAGTACTTCCAATTAGTGGCTAAATGGGACAAGAAATGGCATGTAAATTTTAATGCATCTAAAACGAAACTGCTCACATTTAACCACCATAGACAAGCTTCCCTACCCACCATCAGCATGGCTGATGTTCAATGCGTAGAGAACATCTCACTGCACCTTCTTGGTTTCCCATTTTCAATTTACATGAAGTAGATCAACTACATTGTATCAAGAGATGCATCACCCTCACCCCGATATCGGACATTTTGCCACGCTCCGCCCGAAGACGGAGGTCTTGTCACTGTTGCTCGAAGGCAGAGGTCTTGTCTTGTTGACTCCATTTTAACTGTTATTTACAAGTCGCCCCACTGCGAATTAGATGAAACAAAAGATCAGGTTTTATATGGGGAACTCTATCGTTTCCCACCTGGTCACTGGTCAGAATTGATCCAGACCACAGAAAAGCGTGCAGGGGCACAGTAATTGTTTGTTTCTCTCATGCGAGTCTACATCGAAAAAGAAAGCCCTTCTTCTTGAAGAGAGAGAGAGTGAACTGACTGACTCCAAATTGTCTGTTCTCCTCAGTCGAATCACTATCCGAAGATAGAACACCGACTGAGTCACTCTCCACCGGAAGACGGAGTTCTTGTCACCCTCTGCCGGAAGACAGTTGTCTTTTCTTGTCAAGAGACTGGGACTGACTCCGATTAGACTGGTATTTACCGTTAGACGCAGTGCAGACTAGATATGACGCAAGGTCAAGTTTTTTTGTGGGGAACCGAGCGTTTCCATCCGGGCCACCGATCAAAATTTACACAACCCTCGCAAGCAAAAGCTGGTACAATAATTGTCTGTTTCTTTTTCAGCCGACTCTCTATCTAAACATAGAGCCCCAATTGGGTCACCATCTGCACGAAAACAGTGGTCTTGTCAGTCGTAAGTTAGGTAGGTTAGCCTACAGGGTAAAAAACAATAAAATTTAAAAATTCTAAACCTGGGCCAATTCAAATGATTTCTTAAAAAGGTTCCTTCAAATAAAGTGTAATATGAAATAAAATTCAAATAAACTATACAAAAGCAAAAACCCGGCGAAACAAAAAGTTTTCTGGTAATACTTACGTCCTACCAGAAAAAGTTGAAATGACGGACGAAGTCGAAAAGGAATACGAAATAAAAGACTGGAAAATCGAAAAAAATGGAATGAAACAATTGAAAATAAAATAAACAATGAAAGTAACAAGAAATGTTTAAAAATCCAAATTTCTTTGCAGGAAAAGTCCAAAACAAAAATTCTTTTCAGTCACAAGCAATAAAGGTCATAATAGTCAGGAAAGAAAACTTGACACTGACTGACTGCGATTCAGCTTCTTTCGACCTCATACCATGGAACACTTTATAGTATTGGACAAGTTCATAGAGTCACCGAGGGTGTCTTGTTTACTCAACAGCTGAGGTATCTGACCTGATGTCCCTGATATTCAACTTGAGGTTCTCGACAAAATCCAAAGAAGAACATGCAATGTAATCGATCCTGACTTGGTATCTCGACACCAGTCACTTTCTCACAGATGTTATGCAGCATCCTTTTGTCTTTTTGACAAATATTTTCTTGGCAACTGCTGTGACGAATGTTTTCCCTGGTGCCCCGACTACAAGAATGTGAGCGTAGTTCATGTTTGGCATCTAGGTCTTCTCCTTTTACTGTTGAAATAGTTAAATGTGACTGCAAATTCTACTCCAACAGTTTACTTGATTCCCTGAAAACTACAATCTTCAAAAAATTGCATACAACGTTAATCGCCATCTTCTGTCGTCTTGAACCCCTTCATCTTTTTTAATTTCCTCAATCCCCCCTATACGCAGCCCTTTCTCTATCTTTAACCCTCTGTAACCACCCCCACACAGGTGTACTATTGGTATTCTCGCCTTGCATGGGGGGAACTTAGCATGTGTCTATCATCATCATTATCATCATCATCGGGGAGTGTCTGATGTACAGATCATCACAGTTCTTTCTCTCTAGTCTTTACGATTACACATTGCGGTTATTATGTTTTCAGGCTGGCATCCCCCGTGCTGACATTTGCTGAAATCTTAAGTTTTCTACGGTGGTTATATCTGTAACAAAAAAGTTAAGTCATACAACATGAGTGCCTTTATTTAAAAAAAATTAGGAAAATATTAACTGTAATCTAACATTTAATTAAATTTTGGATATATTGGTTGCAGATTTACGCTAGTTTTTGTACTATTTCGGATAATGTCGTGTAAGAACAAACCTATCTACAAAATTGGCACCGTTATACATATACATGCAAAACCAATTCAAAATACTTTATAGATTATTGGTGTCTGAAGATGTGTACTAAGTTTTTCAATTTAAGATTTGTAAATATATTTATTCTTAATAACAATATCACCTAACAGGGACAAATTAATGTAGAAATGAAAAAAATTGAAACTTTATAAATTATTCTAAATAAAATTTTATAAATATGAAAACAATTCTTGTAAAAATTGTTTAACGATATTTTTTGGTTTAAGGCAGTAATTTCTACAAAACAACTTATTCATAAAATCAATTAAAGATTTTCTATTCAATTAATGTCTTAATTTATTGCATTTTTTATTTTAAAATTAATAGCAGATTTTCAGTAACTGGTGTTACTCGTTTACAAAAGAAAAACGAGGGTTTTATTTCCTTCAAGATGCTCTGCTTTTAACTAATATAAACATTAACAGAAGAGAACTTAATGTATCAAAATACAGAGCAATATTATATACATCAAAGAAAAAACTCAATACATCACTAAAGAGTTTGTTAATAATTTATTTCAGACAGACAACTGCTGCAGGAGATCGGAGTTATAAAATGTTTAAAACATCCAGACAATTTATTAAAAATTACAAAAAGAAATGAATAAAAGATATGACGTACAAAAATACTTGAAGAGATGAGTAGAAGTGTGTGGAAGCCCAAAAATGTGTCAACACAACAAGCAGGGCTGGTAGAGGAAAATGTGGGTGCGTGTATATATATATATATATATATATATATATATATATATATATATATATATATATATATATATATATATATATATATATATACACACAGTGGGTAGCAAAAGTATTTAACACATTGGTTTTTCTTACATATCTCAAAAAATAACATCAATTTCAACGAAACTTATACGAAATATTTAGACGAACATTGTCGATCGAAACATAGAAGAAAAATTTAAAACCACTGTTTTGAGAAACATTTATTAACAATAAATAAAATAACCCATATGCCAAAGTATTTTTCTTATATTTTCCTATATGTTTCGTTGAAATTGATCTGTTATTTCTTGAGATATGTAAGAAAAATCAATGTGTTAAATACTTTTGCTACCCACTGTATATATACTTGTTTTCATGTACCTGGGGGTTGCTGAGCGACTTTGTTTTCGAATGTTTTATTCTTTCAGTTTTCAAATGAATGCATAAAAGTTAATCAAATATAAAAATGAAACCGAGGCAAGTCAAATACAGATGTTCTAACCAGTACCTCTCTGAATCTAACAATGTATCTCGGGTTCAGTTTTAATAATACCTGTTGTACATACACAGATAAACTGAATCCAACCTTTTACACTCTTTACAATAATAAACGTTTGCGATGGTACTATGATAAGCATTGTTTCACGCTGAAAAATCTACCATTTCATCTTAATGTTTTCGATACATATTTTTAACTTTCTCTCACCGTTTCTCCTTCATTTGTATCGACTTTACATATAATTGGCTTAAATACGCGACAAAATATACAGATATCCTTTTGGAAACGTACAGACATAAGCAAACGGAGCCAAAACCGTGTGTATTGAAATAGTCGATTCCGACAAAACCATATAATTGCATATATTCTACACTATATTTCTCTGTAGTAATATTTGTATTACACACATACATTTAGGTAGACTTTTTCCAATAAATAAGCGTTGACAGAAATAAACTCACTGTATGCTGACTACACCCACGGCTGTCATACATGCAGTCACGAGATTTGACTCAATTATGCGTGATCAACTGAAAATCTCCAATCACATAACGCTAATAAATGTCTTTATTTCGAGACTTGCTTTTACGAAATAAAATTATAGTGAAGAGTTAATATTCGTAGCGGGAATTACAGAAGGCGATGTTTGACAGAGCTCGTGGTGGTTACCGAACCGGCCTTCTCTATCGTCTCGGCAAATTCTCACAGGACACATTATAACAAAATACTCATTATTATCACATAGTATGGGGCAACATAAACTTAGATGTAACGCCTCTTTTCTTCATTGGCTTGTTGGCTCGGCTGGTATCAACAATGTTAATCGAGAGATACTTCTGCGTTCAATTTCATGTTAATTAATTCTCTTTATTCATCACGATACTGATGCTTACGCATTAAGAATTCACGTATGAAATACAAGAGTATTATGAACGATTGCTAACATATCCTCTTTGAACTTCTTATCACAAACCATTGAAAAAGTAGGATGTATTTTAAGTCTGTCTATATTTCTGAGATGAGGTATTATGTACAGTATTTACATTAGTCGGACTATTGTCCTCATCTTTGTCGCCATATTTGTCACAACTTTTCGGCCGTTGTACGCTCCGGCCTTCTTCAGGTGGTTGGAATTTCGAACCGAACCCTTTATTTTGATCACTGGGGTAGACTGTTCTAGTTCCACGAGCCATGTTTGATGGATGCCAGTTATCAGTTATCTCCTGCTAATTTTCCCTCTGAAAGTTCTCCACTGCCTGAACCGGGTATTGAACTCACACTCTTTGGGTCTGTCACTGGATCTAACCAACGCCTTTATCCACTGTGCCATGTGTCCTTAAGTTCTGGGTATGAATTTCTGAGTATTATAAACCTAATTTTTCAGCAATCATTTTTTACCAGTACTCATATTGCAATTTTGCTGTTATCATTGCATGTTTTTAACAGATCTCATATTGCAACTTTTTGTTATCATTGCTTTTCTCTGAAACTTCTTATTACTGGTTCCCATATTGTATTTATTTCTATGCTTGGCCGACTCAGGAGATTTTTGTGGCCTAGCATATGTGCTGATTCGTTAAGTTTACGCATTTTCCAATGGTGTTCCCTGTCTATGATCTCAACCTGATCCCACAGGGGACGATGATCTCCCTTCTCTCTCCATATGTGGTCAGCCACGCCTGATTTTTCTACTTCCCCTCGCGTTACAGCTTTCTGGTGTTCTTGAAGCCTTACCTTGAGGGCGCGGCCTGTCTCTCCTTTACATTCCTTTCCGCAGCTGCACGGGATAGCGTACACACAGTCTTTAGTCCTGTTCTCCTCTATGGGGAGTCTCACTTTGAGAGAGATATCTGCGAAGTGTTGTCACGCTTTTGAAGGTTGTCCTGATGGACCGCAGATCCTTTGTATTTTATCTGATAACCGCTTCACATAAGGCAGGCAGACTGTTTTCTGAGAGTTGTTGTCCTCCTCCTCCTCTTGTACCCACCTATCCCAGTTTTGGGGGCTGCTGCTATGTACCCAGGGTAGTTGTTACGTTGTAGGGTACTACTTATACTGACCAATTCCTTATCTAACGTCTCTGGGTCGCCACTTATGACTTTTGCTCGGTGTTGTAAGCAACGGACGATCCCTTTCTTTATGCTGTATGGATGGTGGGAGTTGAAATTGAGGTACTGTCCGGTGAATGTTGGTTTACGGTATACGGATGTCTTGAACCCATGCTCTGTTCGAGATATTAGTACATCCAGGAATGGGAGTGTGTTGTTACTCTCTTTCTCCATTGTGAACTGTATTGAAGGTCTTATTGAGTTCACATGGTCCAGTAGAACCTGGACATCTTCCTGGTGTGGCCAGAGTATGAAGGTGTCATCTACGTACCTTAACCATATAGTTGGCTTTAGAGATATGGATTCTAATGCCATTTCTTCAAAGTATTCCATGTACATATTCGCCATTGCTGGTGATAATGGCGAGCCCATTGCTAAGCCCTCATCCTTGTCGATATATGTGTGATCCCATTCCGAAGTGTGTTGTTTGTATACAGAAAGTGAACATCTCCATCAGATTATCTATTGGAATACTGGTCCGTTCTTCTAGGGAAGTGTCAGAGGTCAATCTATCTCTGACTACCGAGAGTGCCTCCTACGTGGGTACCTTGGTGAACAAACTCACCACGTCCAAGCTCACCATCTGGTTGGATAGGATGGGAGCATCTTTGATTATTTCCACGAAGTGGGCTGAGTTTCGGACATATGAAGGAGACTTTCCGATCAATGGGTCAATTATATCTACAAAGAAGCGACTCAGAGGGTGGCACACAGAGCCTTGGCAACTAACAATTGGCCTGAGCGGAATACCGTCTTTGTGAATATTAGGGAGACTATATACGTGAGTTAGCTTGGTGTAACGCTGCGATAACTGCCTATACATTTTGGGTGCGAAGTGATCCTTGGGCATTGATTAGGATCTGTGATAGTTTGCGTTCCGTTTTCATAGTAGGATCCTTTTTCACTTTGCTGTAGCTACCATTGCTAATGAGGTCTTCCAGTTTTCTTGTATACTCTGATTTGTCCATCACTACAGTCGCATTACCTTTGTCAGCCGGTAGTATGATGATGTTTGCGTTCCTCTGTAGGGATCCAATCGCCAGTTTCTCCAGTTTTGTTATGTTAGACCTGGGCAGCTTGGCTCTCTCCAAGGTCTGTCTCACTTTCCATCTCAGTTCATCTGCTAGGCCACAAAAATCTCCTGAGACGGCCAAGCATAGAAATAAATACAATATGGGAACCAGTAATAAGGAGTTTCAGAGAAAAGCAATGATAACAAAAAGTTGCAATATGAGATCTGCTAAAAACATGCAATGATAACAGCAAAATTGCAATATGAGTACTGGTAAAAAATGATTGCTGAAAAATTAGGTTTATAATACTCAGAAATTCATACCCAGATGTCCTCAAGGACACATGGCACAGTGGATAAAGGCGTTGGTTAGATCCAGTGACAGACCCAAAGAGTGTGAGTTCAATACCCGGTTCAGGCAGTGGAGAACTTTCAGAGGGAAAAGTAGCAGGAGATAACTGATAACTGACATCCATCAAACATGGCTCGTGGAACTAGAACAGTCTACCCCAGTGATCGAAATAATCAAATTCGAAATTCCAACCACCTGAAGAAGGCCGGAGCGTACAACGGCCGAAACGTTCTGACAAATATGGCGACAAAGAGTTCGACTAATGTAAATACTGTATTTTAAGTCCTAAAACTGAAGGTAAGTAAGTCGGCGTACATCACGTAGTGTATTGTCGATAAGTTTTAAACGAATTGCACCGTAAGTTTTTAGAACAATCTTCGATCCGTGAATCTTTGGTCTATTTTATTAACAGTCTTTCTATTACACGCTTGTATTACGTGTTTGTTTTAAAATATTTTTCAAAATCATTACTAGTTCTATCTAGCTCTAATCTATCGGAGTAATCATAACATCTATTTTAATAAGGCTGACTCACTTCAGCTTTTAAGGAATCTTGTTTTTCTGCGGAAACATGTTCTTTATTATATTGGCATTGATATGACTTGATATGAATTATAGTAGGTTGGTTTCCAATTGTCCTTTTCCTAGACTGACTGTTAACCATGCCTCTTGAACCTCTCTTATATTCTTCAATCAATAGCTGGCGGAGAGAAAACTGGAGTCACGCATTTCCAAAGATCATTGTTATGGAACATGAACCCATTACGTTGCTGATACCATTTTCTGTTGTGATAACCGGTACGTTTTTTACGCAACCCGTAAATAACATAAATGGCAAGTAAAATTAAAAGTCAGAAACTAAGGCGACTGAACAAATTCTGAAAATAATAAAACATTTGATTAATATATCCCAGGCGAATATAATTAATATATGAAATTAATTAAATTTTACCAAAAAATAAAAGTCCCTCTCCATATTAATAACAATGATTTAACTAATAAGAATGAGATTTATTAATGTAATTAGCGAATCCTATTACCTATTTGTGAACTGTTCCCTTTATGATAAAAAAAACGAATTTCGTACATTGGACTAAAGATTGTCTACCCTATTCTTTGAATTAACCATTTCTCCAATATTCATACTCATATTAATTAGTAGAGGCTTACTACCATATCACGTTGAATAAGACCGTAAGCCATGTCGAATATGGTCAGGTTATACGGGTGACCGCTTCAGAAAATCAAGTTCTGCAAGATGGATGTATGGGTGATGTAATAGATAAATCCATGGAATTGTTAATTGGAGAGCCGAGTTCAATTCTTGTTGGGTTCGTTATATTCACAAATGCTCAAATACCCTTGGGAGAGGTCTGAATCCACCTCCTCACCCACCAGCTCTGGGTTAATCAGTACAACCTCTATCACTGCATCACCTTTATCTCCTCGAAAAATCAATTCAGGGAGAGATGGATAGGATTTAACAGTTCTACTAAAATAGAGCAAATAGTTGTCGAAATGACAGGTATAATACCTAATATTAACTCTAAAAGAATTTTTTGAATCTCAATGGTCTTAGGATTAGCTCAAACATTTTGATTCTAAAGAAAATCTCTTTCAGTTTTTGAACTTGTAATTTCAAGGTATTGACAGAGGAAATATTTAGCAACGTGAAGAGCCATGGATAGACTATTTGTGTTGAAACAAGAACATTTACCTTGGAAATTTAAAAGAAATCACGTCTTTTTCCTGTATTCATTATTGTATTTGCGAATGACTTCTTGCTTAAAACATACCTCGATATATATATATATATATATATATATATATATATATATATATATATATATATATATATATATATGATGAAGTTGAAGAAAATACACACGAAAAGGAACATGTTTGAAGGAGACAGATGATGATGACTACGTCTACAGTCGTGAATACGATGTCCCAACGAGGAGAGCTCATCACAACAATAACCATTAAAATATCTGCAGAAAAGTTACAATGAAGGTACTTTACCGCTTTTGAAGGTGTTTGAAACCGAAGAGCCTGATGAAGACCTTTTAACATTGGATATTCTTATTTGGTTTTGTCATGACTATTTAGATATATGTCCGAATCCCCACATCAGATGTGGCATCAATATTCAATGTATGAATGAATGGTAGTCTTATAAATGCCGGTGATTCATGTGAGAATAATTTTCTAGCACGAGTAATGAACAAACTTTCGTCGCAGAAATCTTAGCAACTGACTCAACTGCCAAACGTTAGGTGCAATGAGTTTATCTCCTTGATATTCTCTAAGTACTAGGATTAAATTAATTTTGTAATGAAGTTATTTTCTTACATTTCTAGATTTCAGAAGAAACCCATATATATTGGTCAGTGTGTATACCGAGTAGATTTACAATATTAAAATACGTTGAGCAATATGCGTGCGTACGTACTTGTTAGTTTTGTTCTAGTCTGTAGCATATTTGTCTCTCTGAGAAAGAATAACACCGTATTTCAAAATCGTTGGTTCACAAACATAAAGCATCAGCATCTCTCGTTATAGAGGTTTTTCCCACGATTAGTTTCAGTGATATGTGTTAGAATAGGTTTTCTGATTTCCCCATCCAGCTGTTATTTACCTAACGTTTGAGTGACTTAAAACCAGGCTAAGCAAGCAGACCCCCTAATGCAAATTCTCTTTTGACTTTTTCGATCATAATTGTGTGTTCCATTATCGTGTTTATTATACCAGGCGATGGACGTGTTGTCTCAAGCACAACGCAATAGCCAAAGATGCCGTCCAAAAGCTAAAATGTTGATTGATTGATTTTTTTTTAACGTCTTGTCAACCTCTTGCAGATTATTTTAAACCCAGAAAATATTTTTTAAATTGTACAAATATTTGTAAATAAAGATTTACTGATGTAATTCTTACTAATTACCTAATAGCTAGGGAGAGAATAGGTTGGATCATAGCTTCCAAAAGCTATTTGCACGTAAGAGAATATAACGAACAAGACTAGAATTCAAACTCGGCTATCGGATTTCGTATTTCGAGCCATTATCCATTACACTAGCTGCACATCTAAGCTTATAGTATCTGGTAAACCCAAACGATAACCATCTTAAGAACTGACCAGGCTGGACGTTGCTTATCTTCGCTTATCGTACGAGAACCGGTATTACAATATGATATGGTATTAAGTCCATAGTATTGATAAAGAGGGACATGTAACTAAAAAAGAACAAAATAATGTTTATTGAACCACTAGATATTATAAATCCATCCATATAGCAGTGGATGCTGGACAATTTTCAACAAATAGAAAAGAGTTGATACAAATGAGATGTAACTCTACAGGGAGATGCTGAAAATAGCATGAGTAGAACGTATGATCTAGAAAGAACTTTCAAGCAAAATGGAAAAAATATTGGAATCAGAAAGGCTTAAAATTCCTGGGACACGTAATGTGGAAACCGGCCTTGTAGAATTAAAGATAACAGGGCAGAGGAAAACAGTAAGAAACCTACCTAGCAACATTGTTTGCGTAGATAGCGAATATTCGCGACCGATTCTTCCGAATGATTTTGTATTGGTATCTACAAATATCATCTCTATATGCATATTTTGAAAATATCTTTCCAAATAATAACATATGATCATCGAACCCGATTTTGATAGGGATGCTTATTATGTAATCAAGCTTCGATTTTGTATCTATAACAATACACATATTCCATTTTGAAAATATATTCATGTTTTCAATCACAGATTTTTTATGTCGGATTTATTTTCATTGGAATGTTCCTGCTATCTGTAACATGCATTCCAATAGTGTTGCCTAAAATTAATTCCTGCTAGTTAAATAAAAATAAACTTACAAACCAAATACGATTTGTTGTTGATTACATATATATATATATATATATATATATATATATATATATATATATATATATATATATATAGCATTATAGCGATTATACAGTAGTATAAACCGTCTTTGCCCAGGTATTTCATTACTAGGAATTTTTGCTGTTCAGTTGCTACTTTATGTTTAAATTCAGCCCAAAATCAATATCAGTAAGAACAATTGGGTGCAACTGAGGCACATCCCCAAATGGGGGGTTACCAATTTGAATGGGAGATAGTAGGCATTTGAGGAGGCCGTTCTTCTTGGCCTCCTCAAATGCCTACTATCTCCCATTCAAATTGGTTCATTGATCAGCAGTTTCAGCCTCACGCGAGCAGCAGTTGAAGATGCATTTCTCCTCAGCCGTTGTCAATGGAATGCGCGGGCAAATACTAGAAGAGAACGTTGTAAAGCTAAAGGAATCACTAAGCTTGAATAACTTTAAGAAAATTTGGAAAAATAAACGTTGAGTAATGCAAAAGGCAAGCTTAATTATTACTACGGTGAATGCAATACAAAAATTGGCAGGGCCATAAAAAATAACTGGGAACGGCTATAAACGACCAAGAAAGCAACGCCTTAAAATTTTATTTTTCTAAAGTTTTCACTCAAAGCAAGGCGGGAGTGCCACTAGAATGCAAGCGGTTACAGAACTTGAGAGCAAGAAGGAAAAGGCGTGAAAGAAGAAAGGATGAAGAGAGAGATGAGGAATAAATCAAGGCATCTGAATTGCATTTGAATAGTTGGCGATTACAGCTATCAGGGAAGCAAGTAAGAGGAAGGGAGTTCTACAGACGTGAATTGAGAGATATGAAACTATTGGAGTAGAAGAGACGGCTATATTTAACCGTTTCAACAGTGAAAGGGTGGAACTGAGATGCCGACCTAGTGGCACGTTTGAATTCATGCAGTTTGGGAACTAATAAAAATAGCTCGTCGGAGCAGTTATCGTGAAAGTATTTGTAGAAACGACAGAGGGAGGTGATGTCACGTCTCTGAGTGGGCGACTGTAAACGAGTTGCCAGATGAGTGCCAGTCACATTGCGTATTTGTCTCTGGATTTTGTCGAGGTCCTGGGGATTCAAACCATATATGGCAGCAATATTCCATGCAAGGGCAAAAATTGATTTATAGATTAGAAGGATGGACTCGGGAAAGGAAAACTTCCTGGCGTGACACAGAGAACCAACATTCCTTGCGATAGAGGGTATTATTGATTCAATGTAATTGCTCCATCTCAGGTCAGCAGATAGTGTGGGACCAAGCAGTCGCAAAGTGGTGCTCTCGTGGAGTTGAACATCAGACATTCGAATGGGAAGCAGTAAAAGTTTCCTGTGGTGAGTTATAGAGAGCAGTCTTGTTTCTGAAGCATTAAGGTTAACAAGTCATTTCCTGTCCCAGTCAACCTAATAGTTGGCCTTTTCGAAAACAATGGCGAGGTTAGATTTGTCAGCGATACCAAATTTGCTATTTAGGCCGGTGAATTTAGTGGTGCCTTCTGCATAGATGCCTACTTGGGATCTGATGACATCGGGGAGATCGTTAACGAAGATAAGGAAGAGTGTAGAACCCAGGATAGAGCTTTGGGGAACATCTTCGTTCGTGAGAAAGTAACTGGAGGAGAGTCTGTTAAAGACGTCATTCATTACATAGTTTGACAGGAATGATAGTATTAAGCCTAAAAAAGAATCCTGAAATGCCGTATCTCTGAAGCTTGCCTAACGCTATCTAACTTTTGGAGATATCAAGAGCCATGGCGCGAGCTTCTCTGTTATTTTGAAGTGTTGGTAAATAAATACAGTTATGGCCGTGAGCATATCAGCTGTAGATCGAGCGAAGTGGAAATATTGCTTGTCAGAGAACAGATGATGGGATGTAAGGTGCTTAACCTCTTCGGCGTTGTTTAAAGACTTTGTCGAAGAGACGACTACGGAATCCCCTGCAACTCTTCTGGGCGGACCGTGTTGATGAATACTGCCATGATCTTTGCCTCGGGTTCACTTTGGTGTTACAAGATTTGTTGATCACCTACGCCCCACACTAAATAATGCAGAGGGGTGCAATCTGAGGAGTTAGCATGGCCAGATTTAACGGGTGATGTGGTTGCAGAAAATGTACAACAACCTTTGAGAGGGGCCTCCTGCTTGTGTGGCATGATGCAGCGTCCTGGTGTCAAACATATGTCTTCCAACATGTAACCTCTTGATCCAGGATAGCACAAGCTCTTCTGATGTTGGCGTCCGTGTTGAGACTGAGGCCCTCTCCAACAAATCCGGAACTTATTTTCCTATCAGAACGGCCAGAGTGAGTTTTTCGAGGTGCCGTACCTTCATAACGACGATTAGACTTATCCAACTCTTTCCGAATTCTCTGCACTGTCTTCCGATTGACACACAATCATTCCGATATATTCGTGTTGTAGTTTCCGGCGCGAATGCTAAGCAGTGCAGCCGGCTGTCTCCAAATTTCTTGCGGAGTGAATCACGTTATGGTGGTCTTTTTCTCACAGATGAAGCCCAACTGTCCCTTCTATACTGTGCAGTCGACAAAAAAATAAACAAAGATGCAAGTGCAAAATTAAAAATATAAAATTTCCCATCGCATATATATATATATATATATATATATATATATATATATATATATATATATATATATATATATATCATTCACAGACAGTACTGTTTCGCTGTATAACAGCTCCTTAGTGCGACTAGACTTTCGAATGTCTCTAGCCAGGATTGAAACACAATTAATTTGGTGTCAGCCAGAGCTATATTCACTCGGTAGAGTTACACAACTAAATCTAGCGTATTGTTTTTACAAATGTAAACAAATTCCCATCAGCCAAAGTACTCCATTCAATTTACTGAAGAGATTTGCATTAGTGCAGGTGTCTGTTGTTTATAGAATTAGCTTATCACTCAACAGTGCTCAATTGAAACGTATTTTCAAGAGCTAAATTATGTCGTCTGCAGTCGCTCTCTCACAGACGCGCCGTCTTTTTTACAAATACTTTCACGGTAATTGCTCCGATGAGCTGCTTTCGCTGGTTCCCAGGCCTCATGACTTTAAGCGTCCTACGAGGCTGGCATCCCGTTCCCACCCCTTCACCGTTGAAACTGTTAGATGTAGACGTCTCTTCTACTCCAATAGCTTCATGTCTTGCACATCTCGTCTGTGGAACTCCCTTCCTTATTCCTGTTTCCCTGAAAAATAAAATATCCAACTATTTAAGTGTAACGTCAATCGATATCTACAGTTGCCTTGATCTATCCACTTCCCTTCTCCACATCCTTTCCCCTTTCATTCCTATCTGGTCTCGCTCGAAATCTTCTGTAATCCCCTTGCCCTGATCGATCCACTAACTTTCTCCACATCCTCTCCTTTACCACTCCTATCTGCTCTTCCTCCAAGCCGTCTGTAACCACTTGCGTGCTAGTGGCTTCCAGTCTTGCTAGGAGTGAAAAGCTTAATATATATATATATATATGTATATATATATATATATGTATATATATATATATATATATATATATATATATATATATATATATATATATATATATATATATATAAGACAGTTATTGGTCATTGTTAAATTAGACCAAGAAACAGTTGTATTAAAAAGTCCTCTACAAACATGAAAATAATAAAAATGTTAACGTGCATAATTTTCAGGTTTAAAAATTTGGAGATCAACCAATTAGGCTACAAAGGTTTCAACCTTTATGTGTCCTCAAGCGGTATATCCCACCCTCCAGAAATTATTTTTGTCCAATATAGCCTGAGGATACATAAAGTTTATAATCATGGTAGCGTAATTGGCTAATCTATCACATACATACACACACACACACACACACATACATACATACATACATACATATATATATATATATATATATATATATATATATATATATATATATATATATATATGTGTGTGTGTGTGTGTGTGTGTGTGTGTGTGTGTGTAGTACAGTGCAAATCTAAGTGAACACCTAATATAACATGTATAAAAATGTCTCTTTTTTCCAGATGATCAACAAGTCTTAATTTAATTATACGTAAGAAAATATGTTATTAAATCAATTACAACCACTTACGAACCATTTAAGCAAACTGGAAAAATTAAAAATTAATATTTGAAAATTAAATTTTGACCCATCGTCTTGGCGAAACTCCCAAAATTACCTAGGATTCTTGCATGTACTGCCTTCTTTTTACCAACCCATTCTTTTTGTGGATTTGCTTTTGTGCTTAAAAAAGTTCCATCACTGACATAAACCCAACTTTTTAACTGATGGCAAGATACCTTCGTTCAAAATTGCATGGTATCATGTAGGGACCATTGTGCCATTAATGCTTACTATGTTGCCTATTCCTGCTTAGCAAAACACTCCAAAGTCATAATGTTGTCACAGAATTGTTTAATGGTTAGTATGAAATTCTTCTCTTCAAAAAGTCGTATTAAGAGCATACCTGATATACCTACCATTGTTCCTCCCAGAAAGGGCCGGTTTGGTCTCATCCAACCATAAAAAAATTGCCAGAATATTTTTAGCTTATTATTATGATCTTTGGCATAGTTGAAGCAAGCATGCTGGTGCTATGTCTTATGCATTGTTTTTCTAGGTTTTCTGCCATGCAGATCATCATTATTCAGATTTTATCGCACTGTAGATATATGCACATTAATTCCGACATTGGTCAGTAAGCATTGGAGAACGGCAAAGGTCACAGCTGGATTTGCCTGGGCTTGTTGACCTAGATGTCTATTTGTTCTTGCTTTGATTCATTGGGGACGGCCATATTATGATTGTGATGACGTCATACCAAAATATTTATATTTATAAATAATGTGTTGCATCGTGGATCAGTGCACCCGAGATACTTTTGATTGATTTCTGTAGCCTTCTTCAAGATTTTCTAAAGTTTCATAAAGTTCCTTTGATATTTGCACATATTTTTTTCTAACTGCACAAATTTGTATACACAATGGGTTATATTGTTGATTGCAGTATGCACAGCTTACCAACAAATAAACACGTATCATTTTTGATTTTTCATGGACACAAAAATTATTTGCTCTGGCAATAATGAAAAAATAAATATAAATAGTGTAAAGGTTCACTTACTTTTGCACAACTTAAAAAAAAATAAATTAATTAATATTTTTATTCCAGCTTGATAAACATCTTTTAATGAGTTTGTAATCCATTTAATAATGTTTTTTTTTTCTTAATTAATAAGAGTTTAAATAAGATTTGTTTATTATCTGTGAAAAAAAAAGTCAATTATTTTAAATGTTATTTGGGGGTTCACTTAATTTTGTACAGCACTTATACACACACACACACACACACACACACACACACACACACATATATATATATATATATATATATATATATATATATATATATATATATATACATATATATATATATATATATATATATTCTTAAGATAATCTACATTTACTTATTAAACGTCTCCTTGTTAAACTCTTGGCCGTTTAGATCAAATACTTCAAAGAAATCACTGACGTCGTTGGGTGACTTGACAAAGTGGGGATCTTCATCCAGGATATATTAAGTTTGCATCAAAAGAATGAAGCTAGCAGAATTCCGTTGTTGTAGAAATCTGGTACAGTACTGAATATTTCACCGGATATGGAACTTTACCTATAAAACCCATCAAATCCTGACTGATTTTATTTGGATTAATCTTAGATTCTCAACGGTAAGCCTTTTATTTACATTTATTTATTTGGCCAACTGAGCAAAACACTAACTTAAATTAAAATTTATTTTAACCACTAAAAAACCTACGAGATTGTGATTTTGTTCCCATTACTTTCTTTATATTTTTCTTTTTGTCGCATAATTAAGAAGCATAAAAAGATAGTGAAAGCCTTTATTATATAAAGGGCATCTTAATGGGGAAAAGGTTTTCGCTTCATGCGAATCTCGATGAAGATTGCAAGGCCTTACATCAAATAGTAGTTCCTGAAATATATCACCAAGGTATATTGAGTATAGCTTATGATACTCGTATGTCGGGTCATTTAGGAATTAATAACATTTTAAAAGATTCTCAACCACTTTTATTTGCCTAAGTTAAAACAGAATGTAACTCAATATTTTAAAATTTGTCACAGTTGCCAAATGTGTGGTAAACCTAACTAACAAACTCTGCTGCCCCCATTAATCCTATTCCAGGTTTTGAGGAACGCTTTAATACTGTTTTAATACAGTATGAAAGTCGTCTTCCAAAAACAAAACCGGGAAATCAGTATGTTCTCAAAAATATTTGTAATTCTACTCACTTCCGAGAAGCTATTCCTCGTAGAAATATCAAGTCCAAAAATATTATTAAGGCTGTTAATAAGTTGTTCAGTTTCATTGGTATTCCTTCTGCTCTTCAATCAGAGATAGGTTCAAATTTTATGTATGGATGATTTCAACAAGTAATTCATGGGTTAGGTATTAAACAATAATGCGCTCTTAATGCGGCTTTTGAATAGAAGAATTTGGTACCAACACTTGAAAATGTCATCGGTAGTATTATGATTTGGGGATACTTTGCTGCAGCTGGAACATGTAAAATAGTCGGCATTGACGGCACATTGTACTCTGAAAGATACCAAGCAATTTTCAAGTAAAGTGTCTTACACGCGATCGCAAATTGGGTTTAGGTCGTGACTGGATCTTCAAAGAGGACAATGATCCGAAGCATCAAAGCAAATCGATAAATGAATGGGTTCGAAAAAAGACATTTCAAGTTTTGAAATAGCCTAGACGAAGTCCTGCTCTAACGTCAATTGTAAATATGTGGTTCAATTTAAAGAATATAGTAAGTGCAAAAAACCCAGGTAATATCGAGCAATTTTGGGAATTTTTGCCAAGAAGTATGGTAAACTATTGATTTGCACTACTTTTCAGAAAATTCTGTAAAATTATAGAAAATGTCTGGCCGACGTCGTGACTTCAAAAGGAGGAGTTCGCAAATATCAAATGTAATGGTTCACTTGTTCACTTACATTTGCACATCTTAATTTTTAATTTATAAATAAATAAATTTAATCAAGTTTGAAAAATTAATTAATATTTTGTAATTCTTTTAATATTACTTCTAAGGGTTAACTTAATTTGCGCACCACTCTCTCTCTCTCTCTCTCTCTCTCTATATATATATATATATATATATATATATATATATATATATATATATTAGTAGGCATCCATTTATCTAGCAAAAAAATGTAGCGCCGAGTTTGGTCAAAATTAGGACCATTAGTGGTGTAACGGGAGTAACCTCCCCAAGGCACAGACTTGGATGATTGTATCTGAAAGCCGTTCACTGCCCAGACTATATGCTTATAGGCCACCCTCCCCACCGTACTGACAAGATCAAAACGAATACAAGGCATTTGTCAGTGTGGTGAGACAGCTAACATTCAGGCACTCTTTCCGGGCTTTTTTCTGCATTAATTTCCATAAGAACCTCCACGAGATATTCAACAAAACACAGTATTAATCAGCTGCAGTTGCACCAAGAACATAATACAAATAGTAAAACTGTACAGCAACAAAAAAATAACAAAACAAACGAACAAATCATAGCCACGTGTAACTGCAGAACAAGGAATGAATGTCCCTTAAACGACAATTGCTTGCAGGAAAATGTAATATACCATCCATATATAGGAGATTAAAAAATAAAATAAAATACATAAATCACACGTAAAATATCATGAAAAATAAAGAAAACAACATCAACCTATAACAATAAATCCAAAAACCATAAACTTTGACTGGATAAAGAAACGGCTACAATCCTCTACCTGCACAAACTGCTAAATAGACTTTTCATGGATATACTTCATGGCAGAAAACTCGTTCAGCAACATCTAAACTGACAGCTGTATAGAGCCGCTTTCTCACATCAATAATTAAAAATACTGCAAGAGGTGGAGCCTGCAATGGGAACCATACTTCTACGAATTTCATGGACTGGCGTTAGAGAAACACTAACGGAAAACTCTACCAAATAACAGAAACCACATCTCTTGAAAACTTTCAACAACAGACACAACCGAAATGGATAACTAGACAGGGAAAATGTTTTAGGATGATGAAATTCCGCACTAATTCAAACAAAGTAAACAAGTAATATTCAAAGAGCAATAATAATTAATGGAATTGATTAATCTTCCTGAAATAGTTGTTTCATTAGAAAAGTATTAGAAATTTTAAATGTGAAGTAGGATTGGCTGCTCACTCAATAAATGCCGAATAAGCTAGATATTAATACTCCCAGATATCATCAGATTTATTTTTGGCAAACAGCACGTAAAAATGCAAACAATGAATCTTTAGAAAATAATCCTAAAGTGTCTATTTGTTTACCGAATATGCTCTGCGAATTGTTTCCTACTATCTGTATGATCAGCTGTTAGGAGTTGGTAAATAAAACATCAACAATGAGATGAATTCAGAAAATAGGATAGCTACGGTATGTTTTTTAAGTACGTGTATCATTTTTTTCTATCCTCATATGCGGGCAATCGCCATATATTCATTCAATATGCCGAACATATTTTGCCTTTTAACCGTCATTGAAAACCGAATGAAACAATTATAAAATAGTCTCTGTCCTTCTCCCTCATTCTCCCTTTTCTTTCAGTGTCAATAGGTGTGTGTGTGTGTGTGTTTGTGTTTGCGCGCCAAATATATAGCATTTTGTTATCTTTTATTCTATGATCCATCCAATACAGTGCTCGATGGCCACTCAAGATAAAGGATTGCAGTTAAAATGGTAAAGATGTATAAGACGTGTGATATGAATGAAAGCGTGAATACAATGAAAATAATAATTATAGAACATGATGGATTCTTTATTTAAAGACATCATGATTGCAATGTTCGGGGGAAGCAGCCAATCAGAGATCTGTTTCACAAAATGACAATTCTTAAGAATAATGTGAGTGCAATTTTCATCTTGTATTTATATATGAGTATAATTTGTTACAGTGGAAATCGCAGGTCATGTCGGATCCGTAAAGCCTGAAATAGTGGAACTAAATCTAGGACACATGTGAAATATTGTCTTTCACTGTCAGTAACAAAATAAGCTTCACGAATAATGGCATATTAATTTATTTCACTTTAACACGAGAGTGATTCTCCGAGTAAGTTTTTATTTTAATCTATATGCTCAGACTGACAGTCATTATTTTTTAGTGAAAATTATGCAAGCTTCTTATTTCAAATAGTCATATTTTCGTTAAGTGTCCTTTAATCAATACGTTTTCTAGAAATTGTATTCCCAAGAAAGATTTTTCCTGTCCAATCATCTAATTTATAAAGTAATTCTTTTGTGCCATGTCCCTACCAGATATGGTTTATGATGATCTCCATTACCTCCTATCCTCTGTAGATTTTACTTAGCTTTGCCTATTCATTATCTTTCACAATCACTTCTGCCATCCATTATCATGAACTTGTTAGGTATCTTACTATGTTTCCTTTTGTCCTTCCATATATCATATGAATATCAAATTTTTCGCATTATTTTCCCAGATATTTCAACTGTTACCTTCTTATTGTAATTGTAAATATATTTTATGTTGCTGTTTTTCGTAACACTTCCCCAATGCTCACATGTTCAGTCCATGGTGTTTTCATTTTCTGTACCCTCATGTGATCTCTCACCTTATTTGTGATTGTTCACCATTCACTTATAAAATAATAATAGCAAGTAGGAAAAGTTATTCATATATATCCCAGAAACTATTACAGACACTCACCCACCAGGTGGTACGTAAGAGGACAATTACTTTAAAAGATTTACATATTCATTCTTTCACATCCATTAATTCATTATATTATTCATGATAGCCAATTCATCGAAAGAGGTTATTGTCACAAAATGTTAAATCGGAATTGTTTTATTAATTTTTTATCGATCAATGCATTTTACAAAGTAAATTCAACAAACGAATAATCATTTAAATGTATGAACAGGAACTGGTGAAAAGATGAAGATTGAAGATGAAGATGAGGATGAAGAGTGAATTTGTTTATGCTCACTTAAATCAATACACCTACAAAGGCATTCAATAATTAAATATGTGTGTATGTGTGTTGTCTCTGTGCAATAATGATTTCATATTTTTTACTTTTATATTTCTGCTGTGCTCATTTAAATGTGTGGATCAATGGTACAAATATTAGCTGAACTGTTTCCTGACATCTCTCACGAAATATTCGATAACTGGATAACCGTTGGTCTGTGCATTGGCAAGAGAGCAAACCATGTCAGAACCTCAGACAAACAATCTATAAATGGATCCCTAGTAGATCATGTACAGGATGATATTCAGGACACAAAACTGCAAGACAAAACAAAGACACACATGTCGAGTTCATTTCTTGAAGTAATACAAGAGAGGAGCAGATAAGGCAAATTATTAGAAAGAATATAGGATATTATAAATGAACGCAAGCAAGCAAATGAAGAATGGCTTAACTTGAAATGGCAAGGACCGAAAAAGCTGCAAAATACAAATATAGCCAGAATGCAAATATAAAATATGAATTAAATAGCTGGAAAGAAATGTTCCCTTAGGAAGGATAAATCAAAGCTAAACATGAAGAAAATGTAAGAGAATAAAGAACAATTGACTACAAAGATCAAAAAAATATATCTTGTGAGAACTTTATTAATAAAAGAAAAGTTTAGAAAACACGAAAATATTACAGTGAGTGTAATTCTAAAATTTAATATTTGGGCATCTTTGACCAGGATGTAGAACAACGCAACATATCTGGAAGAATTTTGAATATACATGTCGATAGTATTTGGTTAGTTTGGGATTTATGAGTTTACCAAAATGGTAAAGGAAATATTTGCTCTCACATTTATTATCGCGTAGATACATGAACGTCGTTGCAATGTTCAGATTTTCTCATGTACAATGCTTGTTCACCGGCCTTAAGCCCTTTCTGATTTACATTTATAATCTATCCAGGATCTTTCTCATCTCCCTATATATATTTACTCAGATAATACCAGAGTGAATAGGCGTACGTCCAGAAAATTAGGGCTGGGAGCTGATCACTCTTCTGGCGTAGCTTAAACGGTTCGATGGGAGAAAAAAAACTGACATAATAGTCAATGCATTTCAAACAAAGTCAGCAACATTACATATTCACTGAGAATACCCTGATTTTCCCAGTTGTGATGTACGGTGTTACTCTCAACAAGGCTTGACTTGAATGCCTACCGGAAATCAAGGACGCCCCTCAACTCAATTTGATCTTATTTCGATTGAATCAATCGGTATAGATGATAGAATAATTGTTCGCGCCTTGTCCCGCCCCAGAAAGTAAATTGCTCCTCCTCTTATGATATATTTTTACAAGTGTCAAATCACGAATGAAATGTAGTATTGCTACCACATTCTCACTTTCCAGCCTTGAGAGAGTTTAAAAAATGTTATGCGTCGTTGACGGTGACGGATTATTTTTAAACATACATTTCTTTACCAAGACAATATATTTAATATCCTAACACAATTACTGTCATTACAATGTCAGAAACATGAGAAAAATGTCAGAAAATCAAATATGCACTATGCATCGGTTTTAAATGCTGACTCTCACTGTATCGGTAACGTTTCGATGTAAACAGAAAAAATGATTTGTTTTATTTCTATTGCATTTATATTTTCATAGATAGGGTTGATTCAGTCACTACTCAATTTTCCTTTTATCATATATTTACTAATTTTTATACTGATATATATATATATATGTATATATATATATATATATATATATATATATATATATATATATATATATATATATATACGTTCTGTTGCGGCCAAATGTTCAGAACGACATTGTTTTCGTCAGAAAAGTATGTATAATTTTTTATTAAAGTTGCTTTATATTCTATAATTTTCACAGACAGTAAATACGATATTATTTGTTATTGTCTGAGATTTTGCTGTAATTTGAGAGGATAATACAACAGTTATGGATGATTTAGCGATTTACTGCAAAACCCATGGCGGACAAAATGATCAGAACGGTTGGAAAAATAACAAAATAATAAAAAATGACAGAGAATACTGGAATTATTTAATATTCAGTGTGAAGCCCTTTAGCTTCAATCACACTTTGACATCTTAGACTGCATGAGAAAATTAAATTTTCAATTTCTTGCTGGGTGATCGTATTCAATTCTTCCTGAAGGGCATTCCATAATTGCTCGGTTGTTTTAGGATTTCTGGCTTTCGAACGTTCTCCTAGAATATTACACACATTTTCAATAGGATTGAGATCTGGGCTTTGTGCAGGCCAATCCATAACAATAACCTTTTCAGCCTTGAGGAAGTTGATGACCACCTTAGCCTTGTGTTATGGGGCATTGTCCTGCATGAATATGGGTGGTCGCTTAGTTGAATTTCTCAGCACAGGCAAGACATGATCTTTTGCAAGTTGTTTATAAACTCCTGCATTTACCTTTCCATGTAATCGCACCAAAGGGCCCACACCATCTCCAGATATCATCCTCCAAACCATTACACTTCCTCCACCGAATTTAACACTAGTCTTAAGGTATTTAGGCGACAATGTTTCACCTACTTTTCGACGAACGTATCTTTTCCCATCTGAGCCAAATAACATAAACTTAGATTTATTCACTGAAATGCACCGTTCGCCATTTTTCTTGAGGCCACAACACATGTTCGGTTGCAAAGGTAAGACGACACTTTTTATTCTTGGAGCTGATCAGTGGCTTCACTGCAGGTGCTCTTGCTTGTAGGTCATGTTCAACTAAACGACGAGACACAGTTTTTCGTGATAAAGTTTTCTTCAGAACAATGTTCATTTCCTGAGAAACAGCAGCAGCTGTTTTAAATGTCCTTTTTAACCAACTTTACCATAGCACAATCTTCTTACTTGGTTGTTTGTCTTGGCCTACATGTAGACTTTCTTGCTTCACACGAACCACAATCATCGTAGACCTTAAGAATACCGTGAACAACACTTTTTGACTTGTTAACAATCTTTGCAATAGACCCAATACTTAAATTATCCTTCTTTCGAAGCTTTATAATCTACTGACGAATTGGTAACGGAGTAAGTGGCATTATATTAACAAGGTACACTGCAGATATTCTCACTAATGTTTAGTAAACGAACCGTCACGTAAACAAATTAAAAAAATTAGATTTCGCTGGTTAAATATACTAAAACACGGAGTAAAAACAACCGTTCTGATCATTTTGGCCGCCATGGGTTTTGCAGTAAATCACTAAATCATCCATAAAGTTTGAATTATTCTCTCAAATTACACCGCAATCTCAGACAATAACAAATAATATCGTATTTATTGTTTGTGAAAATTATAGAATATAAAACAACTTTGATAAAAAATTATATCTACTTATCTGACGAAAACAATGCCGTTTTGAACATTTTGGCCGCAACTATATATATATATATATATATATATATATATATATATATATATATGTGTGTGTGTGTGTGTGTGTGTGTGTGTGTGTGTGTGTCAAGTTGTGTTATAAGTAACCAATCAATATAATGACAAATGTATCAACCTAAACAACATTTATTTAAATATATTATGACAAGTGTTGAAAAATGTGTTGCATACAACAATATCCAACGCAAAATGCAGTTATATTTCAGACTATTCAGCTGATGAACTCTGTAACGCTGATTGAACAAACTATTTTCTATCAGTCACAGGCGGTAATTAGAGTGGAACCTGCTAATGATGGTAAAATAGTCTACACTAAAACTAACAGCACAATTATGGCTACTTATAAGGTGTTCTCTGATGTAAGACACGTATGTATTGGTCAAAATGTCCGAGGGAGTGTACTTAATGTTTCGGATTTTCGCTGGAACGTGTTGCTTTATTCTCGCATCCAACTTTTTGTGTCGTTCTCCCTATGTAATGCGAACCACAACTACATTTAAAGGAATAAATTAACGGATTATTATGATGTGGAGAGAGAACATCCTTACGCATAGACGGAAGGACAAGCTTCGCAGAGAAAACAAGACGAGTTTCAGCGGCAAAGAAACAATGTAGAAACCCGCTTAGAAAACCTATCACTGATAAAACTGTACTATTACTGATCATATATATATATATATATAGATAGATAGATAGACAGATCGTATATATATATATATATATATATATGTGTGTGTGTGTGTGTGTGTGTGTGTATTAATATTTTAATATTTCAAATGTTTATATATACCCAGTATTTTAAGACGTACATTAATTCATATTTTATCTCATATTCAGAAATGCAATGGATTCTAAACTATTGGTTTTATTAGAAATAGTTATTTGTTGTAGATAGGAATATTCAAATAAGAAACAATTTATCTATTATCCATTATGTATTGTAAAAATATGATATATCTTACATTTCGTGTTATGATGATTTTACCTCTCAATTACACTATATATAAATTTCAGAGTAAAATGTAATTTATGCAGTTTGGCCAAGAATCAGGATATCGTGTATTACATATAATGGATATTTAACGAATTCATACAAATATTTATAAGTTAAATGACACCTTAAAACCAGAAACCCCTTACTGACTATTTTATCGGCACATTGTGTTAAATTCGCGAATTTCTCAATCTGTCTCCCTGTCTATCTCTATATCTGTTAATAGCTAGATAAGGGCTTATATATTTAATTGTTTTATGAGAAAAAATAAAATGTTTGCCTATTTTCCACTTGGAATACATTAATATCATACTAACATTTGTTTTCTCGTAGTTTTACAATGTTATAGGCAATGTCATAATTCGATTGTCAGACCTCTGTTTTTACTATTTATATCCAAAATTCTGATTACATTTAGCCATTTATCAATGATTTAACAGTAAAAACTTAGTTATGGTCAGGATTTAAAAATCGAAAAATTTATGATGTGAATGAGCATTTAAGTCGAATACAGAGATTGCGTAAAATATTTAGCGCCAAAACCTAAGCGTTCGTGATTACTCCTCAGTGATAAATGCAGTTCGTGTTTTTGTATCATTGAATATGAGTTCGTTTGTCAAATAGTTACGGCTACTTCATTCTGCCTAATAAAAAAGCGTTAAATATTTGAAGCGATGTCTCAATATAGAACAACTTACAATACTTTCCATATAAACGGGTTCCCGTTCTCATGATGAAAACCTTTTTGTTTTGGTTTACTAAATTGTGATTGCATTTTTGACTTACTCAGTTTTGTTCTATGTCCAGACTCTTTTAGTTAAAATTCGCTTGTCATCGATCTTCATACCGGCTTCACAAATAGAATACTTACGTTATTTTAAACCGTACACTGTAATACAATCCGTAGATATCACTTCTTTTTTGTATCTGGGAAAGCCCTCATCTGAGCAGCTAACATACCCACGCTGGATATTTCAAGAATATTGTATATACCCGCAGGGTATAATCTTGATTTGACAAATGTCCAGATCAACTGCAGTATTTAGTTCGCCAGGTTCATATATATAGAACTAGGAGTCGCCATTCTCCGAGCAGGCCTCCTCTGTATTCCATTCGTTAGTAGAAAATTTCAGTCACATTATTTTAGCCGTGAACGGCTACTCAGTGCAAGAGATTCCCTCGTGGATGATTCCTGAACACTACAAACTTAACCTCCTTAAGTTAAGGACAGTTTTTATCTATCTTCATTATCCTCGTAATATTCACTCACTTTGACTTTAAACTTCTACTACACCGGCTCTGGAGATTTGTCTTGGGTGTATTTTAGTATAAATTAATGTCTTTATTTAATATCTACTACCTCAAACTACGAAACTTGTGATAAATTTAAACTAGGATTCTTCAGTAAGAATAATAGCAAACCAATCCGGATATAGTTAATCATTTCATATAAATATGGTAAACAAGTTTTGCTGTTCTGTAGGATATTTATGATTACGAAAGTAAATAACAGCATTAATCTTTTTAGAATATTGTTAACATAAAGACGCGTCCAAAATCATTAAATAAACATTAACAGAACGATCTATCTATCTATCTATCTATCTATCTATCTATCTATCTATCTATCTATCTATCTATCTATCTATCTGTGTCAATATATATATATATATATATATATGTGTGTGTGTGTGTGTGTGTGTGTGTGTGTGTGTGTGTGTGTTTGTGCAAGTGAGTATGTGTGTATGTTTGTGCACGTATGTCTATCTATTTATCTTTTTCATATGTAAATACGTGTATTTGGGTAAGTGTGTATGTGTGTATATGTGTGCCTATCTATCTATCTATCTATCTATCTATCTATCTATCTCAGTATGTTCTTATGTATCACGCCCTCTTTGCATTTATCTTTGTCTATATGTATATATATATATATGTGTGTGTGTGCGTGTTTGTGTGAGTGAGTATGTGTGTATGTGCGTGCATATCTCTCTATCTATTTATCTCTTTTATGTGCATGTATGTGTTTTTGTCTGCGTTTCTGTGAGTGAGTATATATGTGGGTATGTGTGTGCGTTTGTTTATGAATTGTGTGCTAATATATGCATAAATACATACATAGTTGCATGTGTTTTTCTTCTGATACTGTTTTTGTTCAAATAGAGATTATATTTCTGGAGTACCACGATTGTTGCGATAACATAATACATATATATATTGATGTGCATTTCATTTGAGTAATTTGTGAATAGAAATTATTAAATCTCCCAAGTTTAGGAAATGACTATAAAATGGAATAATCTATATCTTCTTTATTGTTGCTGTGTATTTTCTTTTTGCTAGAACGTGAAATTAATAGCGTTTTGACTGGTTACTCATTTTAGTATCAGCTGTAATATTACAAGTAAATGCATATAAAATGAGACTAATTAAAACCTAAATGGTTTTGCGAAACAATTTTATCAATTTCATCACAACTCAGCTCTTTTACAATAACCTTTATAACTGTGACCCACTATACCACATACAAAGGGTGAATCATCTGGATGCCCTTCGTATTCCATTAGCAAACATTAAAGCCTACTCAGACAGCTTATTTGAAAACCTGCTGCTTTGTGGAACAGACTATCGGCAGGTTGTTTTCAGTCTTGACCTCTTCAATACTAATATTTTTTTTCAAATTTTGCAGGTTATTTATATAGACAGAAAATAGTATTAGATTGTAAAACTTTTTTGGCGATAGTAATAAACTGAATATACTGAATCCGACTGGAAATGGAGCTCACTGTTAGCCATTACACGACCCATACATGCAAGCTTACAGCAACTGGTATTCCCAATCTTTAGCTTCATTTACTATAGCATTTCGAAATGTTATAATTGAGAAGCCAGTTTTTCTGTATTTTATTTCTTAACTTAAAGGTGTTGATGCCGTTGCTTTAATGTCTTTCGCCGCTTATAATAGTATTAATTTCTTATCTGTTTACATTAGCAAAATCAACTTCATATAGTTTCTTGCATATTAATCGACCTTTCTTCCTTATTATCCAATGCATTTTCCTCAAATCTTTGTGACTTTTCAAATACAGGTTCTATCATTATATTTCCCGGCTTCAATATGTTTTTTTTTTCGTTTAGTTTTTGTTATATGCAACATTTTCATTATCGGTAAATATCTTTACAATGTATTGCTTCGCTTTTATAATTAAAGCTTTCCCCGGACACATGGCAAGCCTTCTCTAAAATTATAAACATCTATTGTTTGATTCTTCATTCTTTGAATTGTAAATCAATCATAATGGATGTTTATTCGACAGTATTTCTTACAATAACAAACTTCATTTTTTAAGATAGCCTTGTTTGATTATGCGCGGTTTTGTGGCTACCGATGTTTAACAAGACGCCCTATATTTACTATTAATATGTGCTAATTATGTCTAAAAGCCTACGCATTCAAGCGACTTAATAAACAAACTATGCGCTAATTCGTCATACGTTTGAGCATTTAATACCATTTTATGTAGTAGGAAATTATGCCAGGTAAAAATATCCATTCATTCCTTATTAATTACTTTGTTTAGGTTTCCGATGCGCAAAATAGAGCGTGTATTGTCGTTCGAGATCTGAATTAAATGTGATGGGAATTCTTCATAAGGAAACAGAGTAGCTTCTGTTGAGCAGACTAAAGCACAACTGATTATTTCAAAGACACAAACGCGTAGAAGTAATTCCCAGTTTTAGAAAT
>OZ038478.1:109834617-109837117 GCA_964036315.1 Acanthosepion esculentum
ATTCGATTAACATTTTACTTGGCTATTATGTTGTTGGCAGTCATGTTTCTCCACAATTTCTTGGTCTTTCTAGCTCTTCATAATTTTTCAGGTTTTTTTATCTCTCTTAAACACTGTTCTCTCATACATTTACGCAAGTGCGCTTTTTAGGTTATGCGTTGTAATCCTATGCCTCCCTTCAGTCTGACTTGTGAGTATCAATTGTTTGCAACCACTTTTTCTTTATCATGTTACCTAAAAAATTCAACTACCTGTTCCTGATGTTAAATTTAAGCGTTACTTTTGTTTACATTTTCTCTAAAATTTCGTCTTTGCTCACATGTTCGGTCCATTGTATTCTTAGCTTACCTCTGTGTAAGCTTTCTTTTGCTTTAAATCTCTTCATCATTTGTGAGGAGATTACCTAGAATTCATTGGGATATATGAAGATTGATATTACGTTACAATTCAGTACTCTTTTTTGTTGTTTCTAACGCAATATTGCTGTTTTCTTAATACTTATGGAAGACGTCTTTTGCTATCCAAATGCTTCTTAGGTTTTCAGTCACGCAAATATCCGTCATATGTTAAAACACTTCCCAGATATTTAAATCGTTTTACTTTTATGATTTTGTTATCTCCCTTATTGTTATGGGTCCTTATCTATAACTACAGAATGAACTCTTCGTAACACTATGTATACTACGCTCCTCAAGAGAGAGGGACGAATCGAGTCGAGCCGATAGTAGTTCACTCCAAACCAGACTGACAGTCATACTAACACCTTCCACATCTTGTATTATTATTTCCTGTAATATATCTTCGTTATTTCTACTCTTGTTTTCGTGTTGTTCTTCCTTGGTCCTAACCTGGACCATAACACTTGTATATATGAGAATCTAGAAAGAAAACCTCATTTGAATATTTTTATTTCTTTAGAAAATTATTTTCATTTTTTTCAAAATCATTTTAAATTGAAAGTCTACTCATTATTAAAAATTAAATTTCTCTGCCAAACACCTTGAAGAATATTATGTGAATTACTCCCCCTTTGTCGTTGATATTTTCTAAGTTTAAATGATTCTAGCGCAAGGTCGTTTCATTGGACCACCTTGTTAGGAACAACACCACTACACTACCGATATTCAATCTGTACGAACTCTATATTTTCCTACAATCATGTGTGCTTTTGCATTATTTCAGAGTTTTACCTATATAAGTAAAACGTTTACATCGTCTATTCTATCTCTATATATAATGAATATTCTCGCATTCTTTTTAGCATGTTTCTGTTTACTTTGTAGCATTTGGCTGTAGTGATGAAAATGAGAGTTTCCTCAACACAGTTTGTTGATTTCGTTAATTCTGTTGAGTGGATGTTTGTAACGTTTTTCGGATTTCCGTTTTTCATAACAGATATATCTGCAGGCCATACTAGCGCTGCAAAATGATGATTCATACTGACATATATCAGTACGTATTCCTTAATTTTGGGAGAGTCCAAATATATTTCAAACTTTACAATCTCTTTTCTCCCAAGTGGTTAAACGAAGAACAAATTGACAGATTCTAAATTGGATTGGCCTTGTTGAAAAACGCCATAAGATTGATTTGTCATCTGTATAAATTTCAATGCAAAAATAATTTTACAATTTTAAACAACAGTTCAACTTAACTTCATTCTTATGGCATTTCTCAAAACGGCAAAATCATAGCCATTTGCAAAATAGAATAATAATGTATTTAACAAGAAAGAATAAATTGACTTGATAAATAATTTGTTGTCAGAATTTCCCGTTTGTAATATAAATATTGCGAATGAGAACGATATAAAGGAATCTATATTTTCTGTTCCTTTCCTAATGTTTATGCATTAAGCTGTGACCACTATTATATTATTATAATTTTTTATTACTGTGACCACTATTATATTATTATAATTTTTTATTACTATTTCATTATATTTTATTTGTATTTACTATTTTTAAATTTTATTTCATTTCTATGTTATTTTATTATTATTTTATTACTATCTTTTATTATTATTTTATTTTATAACCATTTTATTTTATAAGTATTTTATTACTATTTTATTCTATAGAAAGAATTATAGATTTGCAAATAATACTTTCGTAACCTATTTGAAAGTAGTCACCATGTATCAATTAAGAGTCCCGTATTACATTAGGGTATTTGGAGCAACACGTGTACCTCAAGTGGGAAATCACTTCTCCATCGAGGGCAAAATAGCCTGAACGCGAAAGCTCATATTATTTACGAATTAATCTACTCCAAGAATGGATGTCACATGAAGGCAAAATAACAAAGTATGCTATAATATTTAACGATAGCTAGAAGGTGTATTGATGGACCATTTCCAACCCGCGAAATTGAACACAATGAAGTTGGTCCGACAATTTATTTTTCAAAGTCGGTGAAAGTTACACAACACGTCTATTTATCTCTCTAAATATATAATAAACTCAAAGTAAACCTGAATGCGAAGCACTTACCAGAACAC
>OZ038478.1:109842117-109844617 GCA_964036315.1 Acanthosepion esculentum
GACAAAATTCTAAAAAGTATCTCTAATGTAATCAATCCTGAGCTGGCATCTCGACTTCAGTTATGAAGTCAAGCTGCCATGACGTAGCTTGACTCTATTTTTCTGTAAATATTTTCATGGTAAGGGTTCTGATGCTCTTTCCTCCTTGGTGGCTCGACTGTATTAAAGTGTGCTAAAAGACAGATAAATAGATCTCACCGATTTACTTTTTTTATAAGTAGTTATAAGTAATTGTTTGTTCTAGTCTAATAGATTTTATTTCTCGAACATCTTACCTGTGAAATTTCCCTTCCGATTAGTTTCTTTTCTGTCACCTAAAATCTCCACAAATTTAATTACAACACTAATCGCCAACTTCTGTCTTCCAGTATCCAGTTCTTTTATTGTCCTTTATTATAAGTAAAGTCATCTCACACTCTTTCACTCCTGGTAATTTGAAATCAAGAAATAAGTTTAACTAATCGCTACTTGTAATACAAGGGATGGGGTAAAATTCCCTAGCCTGGGTCTTTTATTGATTCACATTTAACTGAAATGCATATGGAGAATTAGCATCTTGAATGTAACCATTACGACAATGACTTGTTTTGCTTTCTCTTTTGTTTTCCATTTGATCAAAATTGTTCCTTCGTTTCTGTTACTTTTTCTCTGAAACGTTGTTTATTATGCATCTGTTCTCGATAGTATCACTGTCATTTCATATTCTTTTTATTTCTATCTGCTCCACCCAATTCTCGCTATTCTGTTCTCCTAAAAAAATATGCCAATTATTCTCTATCTGTCACCCGTGGAAATATTTCATTTTTTCCCTTGCAGTCCGAGATTTTTTTAATGATCTTTGCTTTAATTTTAAATTATTTTCATTTTGTGGATAAATTCTATTTGAGCGCCTATGAAACTAAATCGCATTGTCTCACTTCTGTCAAATACAATTTTACTTGAAGCCAATACATAGAGACGTACAATCTCTTTAAACACGAGCGGAAGGCGAGGGCGAAAGAAGATTCCGGCTTGTATTAGAATTTATTGGGTGAATGATAGCATTTTTCATTTTGTTGTTTTCCCTTTTTTATATAATTCCATTATAGCAGAAATTAAAACATTTTTAAAATTATTCTATGAATCAGAATTTTTTTTTTCTTTTTAAAAAGTGGCAATGTCATTACTGTGCATATAATTTTCCTGTTGCTTTTGTTTTACGTTTATTTACCATCGTCAATATGTAGAGATTTATTTTTCATTTTTATGTTTTAATCTTAAACGTTAAAACTGTCATTGATTACATGTTTGAAAATGTAAAATGAGAGATTTTGAGATTTACTAGCCATAGTTTAATAGGGAAAAAGACTTTATTTTAGATTTGTGCAAAGTGTCTATCGCATGTATTCGACCAACTTATCATTATATTCAGTCTGGGAGAAGAGAAATTTTGCCAAATAAAAGGAATTATAGCACTTTGTGTGGAATTAATTCGTATGAAGATCAGCTATAAAAAAATAAGTTATAATTTGATAGTTTTACATAATGTATAGACTTGAAATTCCTAAATGCAACTTTGGCTTTATTGCATTTAAATATTCAAACAAGTATGTCTGCTCTATTCTCAGAGTTCTTCCAATGTATTAATATCAGGAGGCAATCTCTGAGTATTATGAATCGATATATATATTTTATCAGAACGCGCATGTATAACTTTTAAAAAGATTGATTCAATACAAATATGTATAGAAAAAGACTTTTAAAAGATTGCGGGTTATAAAAAATATCCAGTAATCAAAAAACGAAATATGTACAAAAATATATTTACATGAAAACATCCTTGGGCCTAGATCTCAGAGTGATGGCTGTTCGACTAAATACAGAACCGCAAACATGAAGTCATGAGGTCTACGAGTGTTCCCTTGTCTCGCGCTCTAAGGGGGAGTCGAAAAAAGATGGTGAGGGCAGAATCCAGCCTATCGCTGATGTCACATCGTATTGCCGTTGATCGAACACTGCAGAGTTCCGAAGTGACTTTAACTGAAGATGAGACACAGAATTAAATAAAAACACCCCACTAGCGGCGCTATGATAAACACTATTGAAATGATGCCAATTATAATAACCTGACTTCATGGTTTATAGAAATTCAGCCGGACTCGCGTAGAAGCAGCGTGGCACACTTGGCACTTTCGAAAGTACATACGCATTGATTATCCATATATACGAGTACAGAATATTAAAACATAAATATGTGATACATTTTTCCAAACGTTAATCAATTTACATATGATGTCACTTATTTGAAAAAATTAAACTTTTAAACTTCCACTAAATTTCAGGATGCAGTCAACAAAATATTATTTACATTACTGACATGATTAAGTTTTTGACAATAATAGAGACGATCAAATACAGACCGACATTAAATTGGGACATCATATTCACAAATCTAATTCCATTATATGTAATTAATTTTATTCGAAAACTAGAAAAATTCAATCAAATATTAAGCATTCTC
>OZ038478.1:109847117-109857117 GCA_964036315.1 Acanthosepion esculentum
TATATAAACACACTGGTGTACAAAGCTCAGATTTGTGAAAATCATATTTTAATAATTTCGAAATAGGAATATTTCCATCACATTATCACCAATGTACGTTACGATGATAAGTCATTGTAGCTGAATATGAGCTTGCATTTTGACATTAATGTCAGGTCTAATATTTTTACAGAAACAAACGATTATGGTTATGATTTTAAAATCGAAGATGAGTAATCAAATATAGGCAGAAGATTGGGAATTTCCAGACATTTGACACAGACACAATCAAGACACATTAATAATAATTACGAATGGGGAGGAAAAGTTGGAACACGATTAATATAAATTTTAATTGTAAATATGTTCACGAATAAGAAATGATTAGGAAGTTCCAAAAGAGTATAAAATAGAAAGAAGACACTCACAATCCCTGAATCAACCTTAAGTAACGCATAAATGCTATTTTTGTTTGCATAGGCTTGGCTGGTGTAATTTGATATACACAACCTAGAAGACTCTGAGATGGTCAACCGAGCGAACACTATGTAGAATGAAAACATGTATCCTCATAATCGGCGGCACATTATCCAGCAAATGCTACCCAAAGGAAGAGTTGTGAACTGCGTGAGTGGTTATTAATATACGGTTTTGTCTACTTGATCGCAAATAAGCCGATATATGTTGCATAATCCGCGTTTCCAGCGTCTAATTCATTCGTCCTATGTAAAACGTAACGCATCCGTATTTGAATTTATATATTACAAGACTTTTTTGAAAATAGGTCATCTGATCATTTAGTTGACTTTTGTTCTTGGGGTATTTTCTAGTCTAGACAGCGTTCGCCTGACGTTAAATTTGGATTATTTTTAAAGAACTATTTAGTTTATCGTTTTATTTTTGCGTTTTCTTTGAAACTTGTTAGTTTTGCATTTGTCAGTTTGCTTTTTATTTTTATCTACTTGTTTTCTTTTTGTGAGCTTAATTTTCATTTATTCAGTGTATTTCTTTTTTGGGTTTTAAGACCCCTCTCGAATTGTTTTTTTTGGTTACGTTATTAATTGTTTTTGTCAAATATATTAGTTTGTTATTCTTTTGTGTCCCTTTTTGATTTTGCACGTTATTGTAAACCAAGTTTGATTTTCTGTTTCATTTATGTTTCATTATACAGTTGCTAAATAAGGCAAACTTTTATTTGTTTGTCCGTGGTGCTTTTGGGCTATCATGGCCAATGATTTGGAGTCATCACCGGCTGTGTCACCGCTTAAAATGACTCGGTCTGAAAATAGGCTGAGAAACAAGGATGCGGCGTACTATGCGATCAAATAAGAAAATACGATGAAACTTTTAAAGGCAATGAGTTCCTCAGCATCCCCGAAGTATTGCAAGCCGTTAATGCTCATACAAAATCCCTATTGACCACTGATGTAAAGAGTCGGATATTAATTGGGATCAGCAGGGAAAACATGGAAGAGTCTTTAAATAGCCTTAATATCAGTCAGAAAGTGTTAGCCCGGAGGTCCAATTATATGTAGGACATTCTCCTGGTATACCGAGACGGAATGCATGGGCAGCAAAACGACAAGAATCAAAGCGCATGGGGTGCCCGTGGATATCTGCGAGGACGGTATGGAGGACTTCTCACAAAATAATGCGAAGTGGAGAAAGTAAGTGCCCTCATGAGTAAATCTGGTATCTCCACTGGGGATATGGTACTAGGGACTTAGTCATAGTATATATAGGGCGGTAAAACTGACATACCCTATGGATGCTGACTGGATTGTCCTAGATGGACGGATTACGTTATAGGTTTGCACAGTGAGCATAGAACAATACGTCGGGAACGTTACCCCCACAGATTTCCGCCTGGTATGTTAATAGGGTGACGATTAATTAGGGTGACTATCAAGTTAGCCAGTCTGAATGCGAATGGCTTGCGGGATCGGAGTAAAGCTGCCCGCCTTCTCCGTGACTTCTTGGTGCTCGGTGTAGATGTCACCGCGATCCAAGTGACCCACTTTGATGCTTGTGTGTCGCCTAATGAACTTGTCGTCGTTTCAGCATATGGAGACCGACTGGCCATAGGTGTTTCTTTGCTGGTTAGACGCACCCTGGATGGAAGGGTGATCAGGCTGTTGAAAAAGGTCAAGGTTGTTGGGTGGGATTTAAAAGACTATAGGCCCATAATTCTGCTAAGCACAGAGTTAAAGATTTTGACCAAGAACTTGATGAAGCGTTTACAGTCAGTTTCCGAGACTCTGTTGGGACCTGAGCAGACTTGCGCTATGAAGGGCCGAACACAGAAATCTGCATCTTATCCACTGTCGCCCCTACTTTACGATTTGTCGTTGGAGCCTCTCCTTTGCCGGCTGAAGGAGTGGGCGAGCAGTCCGTCCCTACTTGGAATCGCTGTCCATGATGGGGATCGAGCCAGGGTTTCCGCGTACACAGGTAACGTAATTACTAGCGTGTCGTCATGCAGCGACATTGAGGTGGTACTGAAGTCGTCTGAACGGTATTAAAACGTCAGAGAGGCCAAAATTAACCGCAACAGGTTTTCTGGCTTGCGCTTAGGTGCATGGAAGGGGGTCGATCTTCCGGGGATCTTTGGTTAGACGGACGGTGCTGTCCGCATTCCTGGAGTGTGGTTTGGACCCGAACTTCAACTGGAAAAAAATTGTAAAGTACAGTCATAGGTCGGCGCGACGATTCGATTTGGCGCCGAAAGAGGTTGTCCGTGAAGGGCAGCGCTGGGGCGTGTGCCACTTATGTATTTCCTCTTGTCTTTCAACGCTTGTCTGTACATCCTCTCGGTATGCGATATTAGAAGGCAATCGAGCGCTTGCTATCCTCTACTTTGTGTATGAGACGCAAGCATCATGTGGTCAGAGAAGTCTGGGTCCAAGGTCCGTTTCATGGGAGGATGGAGAAGCCGCACTTGGAGAGTTACAAACTCGTTTTCCTATGCCGCGCATTGACAGGGGACTTGATTTTAGCGAGGATCATGAGGGACGCGTTCCCTTTCCTTACTATCACTCGTCCCATCTCGCCGTTATAAGCCCTGGGATCAATCAAGTTTCCTTCCCTTATCGGCCAGTGACGTTTATCGGCCTAGGAGAGTTTTCTATATTGAACTAGTGGATGAGGTCGCTAAGGATCCACTACGGAACCGACTCGGCTTGACGGCGAAAGAGTTTCGATTATTTTGGTCTTGGGCGCCAGCGGTGGATTACCTCAGCAACTCTGAGTTTTCTCTAACCTGGCGATTGATCCGGAATAAGCTATCTCTCAATGACAATGCATTTCTATGGTGCTCGGCGGATTTTCCAGGCTGTGAACGATGTGACATTGACTTAGAGGATAACGTTCAGCCTATTTTTAAGAAATAAGGAGTGTACCGTTTGCGTCAATTGAAAAAATTGATCATGAATTAGCTACACTATCAACACTATCACCAACAGAAGTTTGCTAGAAAGATCAGATCAACATTTGATGAATTGCTACCAAGTAAAACAAAACCAGTAACACAGTCCTACGCACCAAAAAGATAATTTCTCCCAGGAGAATAAGTTTCTTTTAAGCCTATAAAAATAACACATCTTACTGGGAGCAAGGCACAATTGAGAAAAGAATTGGAAAGATAGTTTACATAGTTCAGGGACAAAAATTCTCACACAGAAGACACGTAAACCAAATAAGGAAAAAACTGTTACAGGACGCTAACGGTCCACCTCAAGAAGAGGTAATGGACACGATTTTCGACACGTTTGACATAAAAAGACCACAAACAATGCCAAAAACAAAGAAAATCGCCTCAAAAAAAATTTACAGAACCTTTGAAAATAAATCCAAAAGAAAAAGAAATATTAAAAACCCCTGCTAAGCAAAAGTTTCGGAAGGGTGGGGGGGTATGGGAACCTACCCATAATAGTAATGAACTAGTCCGTACCCCATAAATACTCCACCTCAAGAGGAAGCAGGAGTCAGTCAGAGAGTCCTTTTTGGACGACTCGGATAGACGGTCGAACTCTCTGTCTCAAAGCCAGAGGGGAACTCTCTGCCTTTGCGCAGGGAGGAACCCGGACGAGGCTCCGCCGAAGGGTAGAGGCTCGTTCGGGGAGGTTGACCAACCCGATCCCGTTTATACGGGTTCTACGGGCAATTTTGCCCGAGCCTACGGGCTCGGAAAGCCCACATTAAACCGGCCTTGTGCCACATTTGACACACGTGGGCGTGTTAATGAACATCGTCAGTCAGTGAGTCCTTTTTGGACGACTCGGCTAGACGGTCGAACTCTCTGCCTCTGAGGCAGAGGGGAACTCTCTGCCATTGGGCAGGGGGGAACCAACCCGATCCCGTTTATACGGGTTCTACGGGCAATTTTTGCTCGAACCTACGGCCTCGGAAAGCCCATATTAAACCAGCCTTGTGCCACATTTGACACTCGTGGGCGTGTTAATGAACATCGTCAGTCAGTGAGTCCTTTTTGGACGACTCGGCTAGATGGTCGAACTGCCTCTAGGCAGAGGGGAACTCTCTGCCTTTGGGCAGAGAGGAACCCGGACGAGGTTCCGCCGAAGGGCAGAGCCTCGTTCGGGGAGGTTGACCAACCCGATCCCGTTTATACGGGTTCTACGGGCAATTTTGCCCGAGCCTACGGGCTCGGAAAGCCCACATTAAACCGGCCTTGTGCCACATTTGACACACGTGGGCGTGTTAATGAACATCGTCAGTCAGTGAGTCCTTTTTGGACGACTCGGCTAGACGGTCGAACTCTCTGCCTCTGAGGCAGAGGGGAACTCTCTGCCATTGGGCAGGGGGGAACCAACCCGATCCCGTTTATACGGGTTCTACGGGCAATTTTTGCTCGAACCTACGGCCTCGGAAAGCCCATATTAAACCAGCCTTGTGCCACATTTGACACTCGTGGGCGTGTTAATGAACATCGTCAGTCAGTGAGTCCTTTTTGGACGACTCGGCTAGATGGTCGAACTGCCTCTAGGCAGAGGGGAACTCTCTGCCTTTGGGCAGAGAGGAACCCGGACGAGGTTCCGCCGAAGGGCAGAGCCTCGTTCGGGGAGGTTGACCAACCCGATCCCGTTTATACGGGTTCTACGGGCAATTTTTGCCCGAGCCTACGGGCTCGGAAAGCCCACATTAAACCGGCCTTGTGCCACATTTGACACACGTGCGCGTGTTAATGTACATCGTCAGACAGTGAGGAAGACAGAGACACTGAGTGAGTCAGACAGAGTGAGTGAGTCGGGCAGTCGGCTAGACGATTACTGTAAGACATTGGAATAGTGATACTTCGAGACAACATAGTTCTCCCGTAACAAACCGGATTGTTACTACTAATATTTCTACTCTTTTGTACATATATTCCATTTGTAATTTATATCTGTGTTATTCGATACCTGTGTTCGTGTTATTCTCCATTGGTTTGAACCATCACTGTGGTACAAGGACCTGGACCATAACAATATATATATATATATATATATATATATATATATATATATATATATATATATATATATATATATATATGAGGCATGGTGGAATAATGGCTTGGATTAAGCCGAGTTCCAAATCCAGTCAAATCCATTACATTCCCTTATTTGCTAATATTCTTGGCCAAGTTATGAATGTTTTCATCTCCCTCCATCTATGGGTAAATAGCAGAGCAGACTAGGGTTTATAGCCTTAGATGGCAACTACTCCAGGAGAAGGACAACTCTGTATTCAAAATCTGTAGAGGGTCGTTTAGGGACCTTGTGGCACTTAGTGCACTAGATCTCTCTATTCGGCTCTTTAAAAAGTGTCGATGCTTCGTCACAAACCTTCACCACTATAATCCAATGATAGGTGCTGGTTTCGGGCTGTCAGAGCTTAGGAAATGAGCTGTTTGGCCCTCATACGTCGAATAGACGATTTCTGATGACTTTCTTCTTCAGAGCACTTTTCGTTTGCTCAGACATGATGCTTGGTCTTCCTGAATGTTGTTCCACGCAACAATGGCATTCTTCATTAAGTTTCTTGACAATATTATTAGCCGTTCAACGGGTAACCTGGAAAAACCTAGCATTTTTCCTATTTGACTTGTCACACTGATACCATCCTTTTATTTGTCCTCGCTGAAATTCACCTATTTCCTTACTTCCACAAACTTGTATTGCAAAATATAAATGAACTATAGTTCATAGATGAGAGTCGTTTGATACTAATACGTAATTATGTCTATATTTCTGAGATGAGGTATTATGTACAGTATTTACATTAGTCGGACTATTGTCCTCATCTTTGTCGCCATATTTGTCACAACGTTTCGGCCGTTGTACGCTCCGGCCTTTTTCAGGTGGTTGGAAATTCGAACCGAACCCTTTATTTCGATCACTGGGGTAGACTGTTCTAGTTCCACGAGCCATGTTTGATGGATGTCAGTTATCAGTTATCTCCTGCTAATTTTCCCTCTGAAAGTTCTCCACTGCCTGAACCGGGTATTGAACTCACACTCTTTGGGTCTGTCACTGGATCTAACCAACGCCTTTATCCACTGTGCCATGTGTCCCTGAGGACTACGTTATTGTCTGAAAAAAGTAGAGATTTTATTACACAAGCCAAGACTGTTGTAATCAATGGTGGCTAAAAACTTATCATAGCACACTGTATGCCAAAAATAGCTGGATTATTTAACTAGCATGTCGAATAAATCCGGACAGTAACGAAGAAATATCGGAATGTTGAACATTCCGATATTTCTTCCTTACTGTCCGGATTTATTATAAATATTATAAATATATTTTATATATATATGTATATAAATCGTATTAAATCTTGTTTAATCGTACCAGATTTAATACGATTTTACCTCTTCATTGATGACCCATTGCGCTTTGAAGACATAACTCGAAACAGCCTCATTGATGCCCATATCCAAGGATTCACGCTTGTCATCACGGTTATGTATTTGTTTTAGTCAGGATTTTCCATTACCTACTAAAATGGGACATGTATACATATATATATATATATATATATATATATATATATATATATATATATATATATATATATATACGCGTACTTCCCATATATATATATATATATATATATATATATATATATATATATATATATATATATATATATATATACGCGTACTCCCCATATATATATATATATATATATATATATATATATATATATATATATATATATATATATATGGAGTTATTTTTGTCCTATCACCTCTGATTTTTTTCATTAAAACACTGTCTTATATTTTACGCCGTGTTGGTCCAGGTTGTAGATTAACTAAGCGAAGTACTCTAGGAAGCTATATTAAACAATCAATCCAAGTGAGTAATAAAGAGTGTATGTTTTGTATTGGATTTTCAATATCAAATAATGATCGTGAACCTAAGTTAAATGCAAATAACATTATGAATCTGAAATTTTATATTTAATTATCCTTAACATATGTAAATATATTTTATTGTATTTAGAATATTTTATCAATAATATTAATACGATGTTGCAAATATCTTAAAGTAATTTTAACACCAACTATATACTTTCATTCTTATCGAGTCGATCTTATCTTATATAGTAAAAAGGATTGAAACTATCTCATAATTCGTACGTCTGTCATCATATGTAGTGGGTTTTGGGCTAACATACAGTTTCGGCATGGGTATGCTATACCTAACCGTATCAATTTAAGTGCACAGGTTTATTTCCATTATTTTCTTCTTCTAACTATAGTTTCACTTCCGAATGCAAATAACATTATGAATCTGAAATTTTATATTTAATTATCCTTAAAATATGTAAATATATTTTATTGTATTTAGAATATTTTATCAATAATATTAATACGATGTTGCAAATATCTTAAAGTAATTTTAACACCAACTATATACTTTCATTCTTATCGAGTCGATCTTATCTTATATAGTAAAAAGGATTGAAACTATCTCATAATTCGTACGTCTGTCATCATATGTAGTGGGTTTTGGGCTAACATACAGTTTCGGCATGGGTATGCTATACCTAACCGTATCAATTTAAGTGCACAGGTTTATTTCCATTATTTTCTTCTTCTAACTATAGTTTCACTTCCGAATGTTGTCTATCGGGTTTCTCCAGATTTTCCTGTCCTTTCTAACTCTTAGTTAATTTAGTCTCTCCTAAACTCTGATCTGTCACCAATTTACACAAGCTCATTAGATTTGCGGTGCACTGTTTTTGTTTTTTCCCTCTTTCCTTCAATTTGTCTTGACTATCACATTTTCCAAGACGACTTTATACATTATATGCCGTGGAAATGGCAACTGCTTCCTTTTCGATGTTAAGTATAAGTGTTCTTTTTGTTTTCATTTACACTATGCCTTAGCTAACCTTAAGAATCTCAGCCTATACGTATATTTCCATCTTAGGAAGCCATAGATATCACGTTACAAGATTATGTGTATTTCCGATAGATTTATATTATGCAGAAATAAGTGACGTTTCCCTGTGAGTTCTGCGAGGACAAGTCGAGATGATAAACTATTAAATGATGAGCGATAGGAAACAAAACGTTGGCGAGTATTCCGATTTTATAGGCGCCACCCTGCCAAGTGATACGTTTGATTTTGTAGCGGAGTCACCAATCATGTTGTAAGGGGTCCACCACAATTATTTAATTTTGATTAGGAAAGACTTGGAAAAGAACATGCAAAGACGCTGGAAGTCGCTATCAAATGTGGCGGTCACAATGCAATTTATATATTGACGTAAAATAGCACATAGTATAAGAGACAAGAGAGAAGGTAATGGGTCAAAACATAATTGAATTTATTAGTGTTTTGTTGTACATGCATATAAGCTGAAGTGTTGATAGAGTTATGTCTCTTAGATTTGCAAATATTTGTACCGGCGCTCATAAAGTTTGGATTATTAAACTGTAGTTTAGAAGAATAACGTTTCTATTGCATGTTAGGAATTGTATATTGGTAAAGTTGGTAAGAGTTCCGAAGAGTTAAGAGTTCGTACTTGCGTGAATGTTGATAATGTTCTTTAACGTTTGACTGCATGGTCAAGACGGGGGTTCTTGAAGGTTACATTTTGGCAGCAAGAAATTAGACGCGAGAGAAAAAATGGCGAAAGACCAAGAGACCAAGAGCGAGAAAGAGAACCACTCGTGTTTTGTTTATATAAAATGGTGTAACACATGAGTGGCTCAAACTTAGTGAGCGGGAATTTTCATTCATCGCGTGCAGGCGATTTGATTGGTCGGAAATGACCAATCAGCGAGCTAGTTTTGAGCAGATTAACCAATGACTGTTGTCGAATAATCTGTATGTATGATGGTGATGATGATCACCACAATTTCAAACAGATGCACACGTAAATATACAAAACACGAAAGAAGAAAGTATAAAAGAAATAAAGAAAGGAATTGTCCATAGAATCATTTAAGAAGAATTAAATATATGTGAAAAATAAAGAAATAAAATATATATATATAGTATCGATAACTATCTATAAATATAACCGAAATACAGAAAGGTAAAAGATAAAAAAATGAGATAGTGAGGCAAATGAAAAATAAATCAAGGGGGATAATTAAGATGAAAAGAGGGAGATAATGAATAATGATAAAAAATAATGACATTTACAATGTATCACTAAACAAACAACAAAAATTTAGACAAATGAAATGAATTCAATTATATACACAAAGTTTACGCAGACAGGGAAACAGAGAAGACAAAAAGGAGACTGAATAGGGAAAAATGTTTAAATTTTAATCCGTAAAAATCGATCTAGATCAAGAATTAATCTCCTGTTGCGTAGTAAAATTATAATCATAAGATTTCGATTAAAACATCCATTGTACATTTCATAGGTGTTAATTCAATATTCACATTCCAGAATTATATTTTTTTACTTTTTTGTATGCTTTATATTAATTAACAATTGTTATTGATCGAACATATGAACATAACATGATTGAGCTTGGCTAAAATGTGAT
>OZ038478.1:109862117-110142117 GCA_964036315.1 Acanthosepion esculentum
TGAAGACGGTAGAAACCTGACAAGTGTAAGATTTTCAAGGCAGAACTTCAAGAAATGCTTCACATGGGAAGTATACAGCTATCAGAGTGCATGGTCCTCCCCACTGCACATATTCATTCAACCAAAAACAACATCGTGGCATTCTTGTGTCGATTTCAGTAGACTGAATGCTATCACAATACCAGACTGATGTCCCATTCCACATTTACACCAATTTGTCCTAAGTCTCCAAGATTCACGCATTTTCACGAATTTAGATCTTGTAATGGTATCATGTAAGAGTGGTTGAAGTGGATATCTACAAATCCGCTATTATCACAGCGTTTGGGTTATATAAGTTTGTAGAAATGCGGCTCAAATATTTCATTGATTTTCCGAGGATTTTTACTTTAAATTCGCAATTTTACTCTGCGTTACTTTGTCTTGTGTCTTTAACAACATATAACAACCAGATAATAGATAATACTCCTTTTGCTGTTTCTCATTTTTACGAGTATTTTCGTATATGTAAATATAAGAGGGTTTAAACTTATTTACTCTGATTTATAATTCCCCTACAAACCCAATACGTCGGTAGTACGAAGGATCGGATGGTTTGTCAGAGATTTTAACACAGTGATTACAAAAGAGCATTTCTAAAAATATGGAATGCAACTAGGTATCTATTGTAGAGGTTGGTAAGAACAGGGCCCGTTCAGTTAACATTTCTGAAAAACATTTGCAGAGATACCATCGAGTCCAAATAGTGTATGGGGATTAAGTTTGGAAATGATTGTAGAACCCATGTAAGTAGTTATATGCCTATCACACAGTACATTTTCAGTTCTGGTTAGTCCCTAATAGAATTGAAAGTGCATTTGCGGTAAAGTTTGCTGCTTTAACAGCAGAATATGATATCGCTTAAAATCGATTTAACAGTGAAAGGACATTGGACATTTTTATTTAATACAGTCTTACAGATATGTCAGTAATCACGGGAACCAATCTTGTGAGATCCTGTACAGAGCCCCAATCTATCATCAAACAACAGCTGAGCCTACTTGAAAACAGTTTCTACTTATCACGAGCGGACAAGTTTCTATTTATCAATCCCGAAAAACAAGCGGCGTCTGATCTTATCAGAGGTATCATGCTTGTATACTTAGAAAAGTGATTCCTGTGAGCTATCGTGGTTGAAACACCAGGGAAGATTTTCTTTTATCTGTTGTTTGCAGTATGAAGACTAACGATTTCACTCTACGTGGCATTGCTAAAAAAATTCACGAAAGAAACCAGCACGCCTTAACAGAATAAAGCATTGTGAATAGGACTTCTTTACTAATAGAGGAGTCAAAGCATGATCCGAATTGTCAAGAGGACATATTTACAAAGCATGACAAAACTCAGGAGAGGAACTGAGCAACAAATTGTGTAAGGAAGTATATTGGTCAGATTCATAAAACAAATGTAAATTGTAGGGATATTCACTATGTAACAGAAAATGTAGATAATAAAAATAATAAAAGTCTAAATCGCGGCAACATCAAGAATATTATAATGATAGTGCCACTTGACGTGATGAGTATTAAAATATCCAAACACAAAGATGTTACCAACCGAGGTGAGAGTGTGGGGGAGGAAGACAGAGGAGATTTCTAACTTGTCATTTGAGACAGGACAGTAATAATAAATTGACAATGTTGCGTTTCGTGACACATGTCTTTGTATTACATTATTTGTTCTCGAAGAATGGATATTAATATAACCAACCCCCAGGTTCATACAGGTGAAAATCCATCACCTCTTTGCTATCATTGTTTTGGTCGTATTCCAAATGAAGCTAAATGCGCTAAAATTTACTATTCTGCTTTATGAATGATATAGTATCATCGTTACTAGACGTCAGTTCGTAGTCATATAAAAGCCGTGTCATCGAAACTTTATTTTCGACGAAGTTTGCATATTCCTTAATGTTCTTTTCTCTATTATTCATTGGTTGAGATAGGCGTTAGTACGTTAAGCTTTGGAAAGAACTTGATTAATGTAATCATTTCGCAAATCAGTTTTCTTCTCTAAATCTCTAAGTCATTATTACATCACCGAATCGAATTCAAACAGCCTAAAGATACTCATTGAATAATGAATGTGAAGGAGATTCAAGACAAATTAACAACAATAGGCAATCTTATATGAACAGATCTATGCGCAAATATATAAAGATGCAAACGGAAATTTCAACCAGATAACGTGATGACACGTCTTTATTATAGCTTAACTCATTTCAATTTTATAGTGTCTGAGGAGAGCGGACATAGCGAGTGCAATCTTTAACAAGCCTGAGAAAAGAATAAGAATCTGAAGAACGGATCTAAACACTGACACTTTGATTAAAAGTTTTGATGATTTTAAATTTCGTTTTTGTTAGTGGTGACTTACATCTTCTCTCGTTTTTACCTTAAAGTAATCACAGATTTGGGATTTTAAATTAATGCTGAAAATGATTGAGATTTTTCTAACCCGCTCGTTTTCAGATTACCTTGTTTTTAATTTCTCTTTCCTAATGCACTAGCATTTACATGTATCATATTATTATTATTATTATTATTATTATTATTATTATTATTATTATTATTATTTATTTCCTTTGATATCTGCCGTTTACACATTTCTTTCCGGGTCCCACCAAGTGACCTAAGGTTAGAAATGGTATCATGACACTTTCCACGGCAAAAAAATATATTACATAGATAAAGCCCTTCGTAATGTCTGGGCTGTACTTGTCAGAACAATTTTTTGTATCTCTTTGAGGCATGGACTTCCAGAGATCTCTTCAATTAGTCTACTGGAATCTTTTCCAACCAATCCTAAGGCTCCAACTACAAGAGGGATTGTTGATGTTCCCATGTGCCACATTTTTGAGATTTCTATTTCAAGGTCCTTGTATTTTGACAGCTTTTCGAATATCTTCAAAGATACATTGCAGTCTGCAGGGACTGCCATATCAATAGGGAGAGTTTTTTTGTCTGTGGTCTTTAATAACAATGTCTGGGCATTTGGATTTGATTGTTCTGTCAGTGTGTATTGTGTAGCCCCATAGAATTGTAACAGGTCCTATCTCCGTAACCGGGTCTGGGTGGTGTTCTTACCAGTTTCTTTTAGTTTCCTTCCCGTAGAAGTTGCAAATTTTCCAGTGCAGATTTTGGCCCACTCTGTCATGCCGTGTTTTATATTCAGTGGTTGGCAATATCGTGCAACCTGATACAAGAGGATCAGTAGTTTCTGGATATTTATCACATAATGTACATTTTGGGCTAACACAGTATTTTAGTATATGTGCTTGATGATTCCTAGTTAACAAGCATTGGTCCTGTGTAGCAAAGGTAAAACCTCCAGTTTCAGCTTTCAACCCTGCACTACGTAGCCACTGATGGGTACGGCTTTTGTCTACGTCATCTTATTTGGTACGAGCACATTATTGGCCATGAAGTGGTTTATCTTGCCATTGTTTCTGTATCTGGTCGGTTGTATCTGTCTTTGCTTTCTTTTTTTAGGTATTTTGCAGCTTCAGCCGGTTTACCGTGCTGTATTTGTATTTCTGCGCCCATTTGAAACTCCATTTTGAATTTGTTGGCTTCCTTTATTACGGAGTAAAGATGCTTACTACTTTCACGTTCCTTGACACATCCCATCATCCAGTCTTCTGTAGTTTCCAAGTATCTTTGGGGGCCAATTGGTGTAGTTTTGTAGGACAGTTCTAGTTGAACTAATCCTCTGCCTCCTTTGGATCTGGGCATATACAGGCGATCAACATCAGCTTTGGGATGATGCATGCGGTAGCAAGTGAGGAGCTTTCCGTTCTGGCGTCAATTCCCTTAATTTCAGCTATGGTCCAGTTAAGAACATTAAAGCTGTATTGCACCACAAGAACAGCCAAGGTGTTTATGGCTGATATTCGTTTTTATTAGTTTAGCTCGGTATTTAGTACCAGGCGTACAAGCCTGTAGTACTCCTTTCTTACCTTCTCCTTCATTTGGGGTTGTTGTATTCCATCTCCTTCTCTAATTCCTAGGTACTTATAAGCTTCATCATGCTCCAATTCCCTAATCTTTGTGACAAAATATGAATCTATTAAGGGTGCCTCTGTAATTCTACCTTTCTTGAATGTAACTTTTGCACATTTATCTAATCCGAACTTCATACCTATGTCGTCACTGAAGTATTTTACAATATTGAGGAGGCCCTTCAACTCATTGTCGTCTTTGGCAAAGAGTTTGAGATCATCCATGTAGAGTAGGTGATTGAATATATTCTTATTTATTTTGTAACCATAGCTACTGTTGTTTAGTTCATGCGTAAGGGGGATTAAGGACAAACAAAACAGAGGGGGTGACATAGAGTCTCCTTGAAAGATCCCACCTCGGATATTTAGTCGGTTGGATATGGCAGTGCTACTGGTGTGACTAAGGTATAGTTTGGTGTTCCACATTCCCATGCTGTGCTTAAGGAAATTTAATACTACAGGTGAGACTTTGTACATTTCCAAAGTCTTAAGGATCCAAGAATTTGGAACACTATCAAAGGCTTTACGATAATCAATCCACGCTGCACTAAGATTTCTACATCTTCTCCTTCAATTTTCCAGGATCATTTTATTTATCAGTAGTTGATACTTGCAGCCATATGAACCTGTCCTGAATCCCATCTGTTTCAGCAGAAGAATGCTGCTTGCTTCGAAAAAGGAGTAAGCACGGTTCGTCAGGACAGACGTGATCAACTTGTACGTTGTGGAGAGACATGTTACCGGTCGATAATTTTTCGGGTTGTCTGTTTCATTTGTTTTTGGCATGAGGTATGTAATACCTTCAGTAATCCATTCCGGGATTTTATTGGGATTATTTACAAGCATTGATAATGTTTTCGCAAGGACTTTTTGGATAGATGAGAGATGATAAAGCCAGAAATTGGGAACTTTGTCATTTCCTGGGAATTTGCATTTTTGGGATTTCGTTAGATCTTGCCTAACATCATCTGTGGATATATTTTCCCATTCTTGCAGTGGTGTATCCAGCATTCGATCTTCTTCACGTCGGATCCATTCTGCATTTGGGTTATATTCCTTCGAGCTGCTCCAAATATTTTCCCAAAATGTCTGTACATTATCAATCGGTGGTGGCCTTTCGACATGTATAGGTGTTTTTCCAATTTCCCTGTAAAATTTCTTAAGTTCCGTTTGGAATATTTTATTTTGGCAATAGAACCTACAACGTTTTTCGTATCGTCTTGTTCTCTGTGCCTTTAGCTGAGGTTTCTGCTTTAGCATTTCCGTGGTTGATGGAATGTCAAGTAGGGATTTAATTTTGTATTTCCTCTCGATATTTTTGCACGTGCGTGTGGAAATATAAGGGTTCCTGGGAAGCTCATCTAATATAGAAAGCTCACATCTGATTTGTTTTATTTCTCGTAACAGTTTTGCTTTCCAAGCTGGCTCTCTATGTCTGTTAACTTTATTTATTGTCTTGATTCCAAGCTTCCGAGTCTCTGCTAAAGCTGTTGCGTATATGACGTTGTTAACTTCAATGATGTTTCCCGGTGGTTTATCTGTTAACAGTGTTTCCAGAGCAGCGTTGTATATTTTCACAATGAGCTTGTTGGAATTCGTCATATGGATTTTGGGTAGCTGGTCTTTTCCTGACATTTGTATGAAAGTTACTCTGCTGAGTACATCGATGACGTGGTTTTTCGCTTCGGTGATTTCAGATTTGTGGTTTTCAAGGAATTGTAAATGAATGTACCTGGAGTCATCTCCAGTGACATTGTCTGGAGAACTGCAGGTTATGCTTAAGAAAGAGTTTTTGATTTTATTTCCTGGGAGGTTATTTCGCATTTCATTTGTTTTAGTTTTTACCTTATCCTCTGTCACATTACTTATTTCTACATTCACCTCATTACAGTTTAAGTGATGGTTCATAGTATGTTGTCTTATATCAAATTTTATCCTATCTATTTCTGTCTTTGAGAGTCTGTTTTTTCGCATAATGTCACTACAGACATCAGCAAGCATGTTTGGATTGAGGTTAGATTTGGCATGTTTGATTGGTGGTGTTCTTTGCTGGGATTTCGAGAGCAGTGAAGAATGATGCCATGACTTGACGATACACTTTGCAGGTCCATTTCGTTCGTTTTCTTTTTATTAGTCGATATGGTATTGGGTCACTTGGTCCAAGGTTGGCAATAATCTGGTTTTGATGACCTAGTGTATCTTCGTTTGTGGAAGAGTTTGTTCCAGTGACAGATTTATCGTCCTCAGACTTATCCTCTCTGAGGTGCGCGGCCCTTGTTGACCCGGGTGACGACCGATCCGGCATGAAATTTTATTCGTATTCACTGAAATTGGTAGAGATTTGCGTTTTAAGCTTGAACGCCAAAGGTAATTATGTTCAAGTTACCAGCTTTAGGACGACTCTGGAAGAAGGCCCAAAAGCACGCCCAACATGATATATTGGAGGGGGAATAGTTCATAAAAGTGTATTGTATTAAGTGGGGTAGACTATACTAAGTTTTAACTTAGTAAAAGTCGGAGTGACAACTCCCAGGGGCGGGGAGTATAAGATTTTAGTACATAGAATTATATAAAAAATGGAAGGAAAGGAAAGAAAAAAAGGGAAATCCAAATGAAAGAATTAAAGTTAAATTGAGCCAAAGGGATTTAGAATCATAAAACAGAAGAAGTACAGGAAAAGTATAATTGAAAAATGGTACAACATTTACCATTTCTTAATGTTCGGAGCATGGCACTAGTGATTTCCACAAATGTTCAACTCTCCGTCGCCAACGACAGATACTTATCAAATTTTATGGGGTAGGCTGGATATTCTACTACAGTTTGGCAGGAGGACTATCAAAGAATTCATTAAACAAAGGGGTAGAGGTAAGGGAAGAAAAATATACATTTCCGGTCATCTCTTAAACTACTATGTAGCGGTATTGACAGCGTAAATCAACCCGCACATTTTTTACTTTACGAAAAACAAAACAAAAAAAAAGCAAACAAAAAGCAAACAAGAGAAAAAACACAAGAAAATAACATTTCATAATAGGTACAAAATTTATATAATGTCAACAGATTTTTTACATGAATTATTAACATGAGTTGCTTCCCTTTAACTGGTTAAAAATTTTTACTACTGAATATTTTTTACCTGAGCTCAGAAAAAGTTGAATTAACTTATCGCTCAAAATGTTCAGTGAGAGAGAGATTAGAAAGTCCTGTAAAGCTGAAAATATGTTGATAAACTTTTAGCTTTAAAGAAGTCGGAGAAGTGAATGTTCCGTGAATGCTCAATTTGTTTTCGTTGCTCGTAGTAGTTGAATGTATTGTTCGTAAATGTTTGTAATTTAGTCTCGTAAGATTCAATAGCGTGATTGAATAGATTTTTGTAAGTTGCAAAAGAAGTTGGTGAGTGAGTTGAAAATTTAGCTTGAATTACAGTGAAGTTATTTCATGTTAAAGAATTTGAGATTCTAACTTTGTACTTCGCTGCAGTAAAGTTACAAGCGTCGTGAACTAGTTTAGCAAATGCTAGTCGTCGTAAATTCTCACTGCCCTTGTGTGTGTTAATCGTGAGAAGATTTTTGGAATCTTCATCCACTTCTATTTGAAAATATGCATCTGCAAGGTCCAATTTTCCAAAACAAGTTCCACCGTTTTGTTTTGTGAACAAGTCTTCCGGTGCAGGTAGTGGATACTGATGTATATCCAGTGCATGATTTAGTCCTGTGGAGAAATCTGCACATAGACGTACCTTGCCGTTTGCCTTTTTCACCATGACAATGGGTGCTGCCCAGGATGAGTAGTTTGTAGGCTGGTTAAATCCTGCTTGTTGGAGGCGGTTTAGTTCCTCTTCCACTGTGGCTAAAGCTGCGTATGGTACCGGACGCTTGGGTCTGAAAATTGGTTTTGCGTCGGATTTCAGTTTTAACGTGGCTTTAACTTTTGTGCAACATCCGAGACCCTCTTGGAAAACATTGTTAAATTTAGTTTTCAGCATGCTCTTAAAATGTTTTTCCGAGTCTGCTGCAGAATTAACTTGGCAGGTATTGAAAATGGTGTTCAAGTGAACCTTGAAAAGGTCAAGTTCCTCAATAACATCAAGGCCAAGAAGATTCAAGTTTGAAGAGTCCGTAAGGTAGCACACACCTGAAAAATGTTTTTCTTTGAAAGACATCACAAATTAATTCCCCATTTAATCGTATTTTATTCCCGGAAGCACTACATGCAACATGCGTTGAGTCTTTCAGGGGTGGTTTTCCCAGTGACTCCCATGTTGTACGTGAAATCAAAGTGATATCTGAAGCAGTATCGAACTGAAACTTTATCGGTCTTTTGTTTATGGATACCACTATGTACTTCCTCCGAGCTTCAAAATTTACATTAAACGTAGCAAAAATCGAATTTGAAAACGACTTACGGGAATATCCTGTCTTTTTGTGATGAGTTTTTTCTCTTACAGGTGTATTATTCTTTTTCGTAGCTTTGTTATCTTTGCGTTCACAGAATCCGTCCTTATGCCCATGACGTGAACAGAGTTGACACGTGTGTTTTTTGTATGGGCAAAATCGAGCATAATACCAATCTCCACATGACCAGCAAGATATTGGGGGTGTTTTCCTTTTAGTCGGGGATTTTTCCGTGGTTGTTACACGGCTGGAAATGGATGATTTAAAAGGCTCCTGCTGTATCATTTCGTTGTCGCGTTTCAGTTTAATCAGCCGCTGACATTCCGTAGTCAATGTTTGTACTGATATGTCTCTGTCTTGATCGAGCATAGATAAAAGATGTGTACGAATGTCTGCGTCGTTTGGGGATTGTAGACCAGCGACAAAAATAAGGCATTTGAATTGATCTTCGGTCAGCGATTTCAGCTGAAAATTTTCGCATTGTGAATTCACTTACCCAGCGTATGCAAGAAAATCTTCGTTATCATCTCTCTTCAGCTTTAAGCAATTATAGCAGGTGTTAAATAAAGAAGATAACTTGCCGAAAATGTTTGTGCAACAGTCTCCGCAAATGTGAAGTCTCCCGGTTGTTTAGGTAATATATACTGTTTTTAACGTAGTTGTTCCCGACACCCAAGCTTCTGTAGTAGGAGGCGTAACTTCCATTCATCGTCCTGAATGTGAAATTCATGTCGAAAGATGTCTCCCCAACGACTAAACCATGCTATGAATGTCTGTTTCCTCTCCGGTTCGAATTGAAACTCGGTTATTGAGTTCGCTATGCTATCCGCAGAATTCGCATTTTTCTTGTCTGTTGTCAGTTGTGTTTGAAACTTTTGCGTTAAAGTTTCAATTAGACGGTTCTGTGCCTGTTGCCTTCTAAGAATTCTTTCCAACGATGCAAGGTCCACGACGAAGAAAGGATATTTTACTTTTTTTTAAGAGGTATATCCAATGGAGAAAGGTAATCTCATTTCGTCGCCAAATCTGTTATGTTTGCGTGAGTTCTGAGGACCGAGCAATGCATTTGTTGATTGGAAATAATTACCAAGAATGTTTTTAGGTTTACAGCATTTTATTAATTACTAGATAAACTGAGTTAATACTACTCTACAAAAGAATTAATGAAATATGGAGAGACGTTTGTCACACGTGTCCCGGTGTAGTCCGCCATCTTGGATCTCTCCCTGTATTGCCACACGTGATGTCTGACGTCACGATGTCCAAAGCAAGTGGGATAACTCTTGCAATACTTTGGAGTTATCTCCCTTTATGTTTCCTTCCAACACATACACATACATGTATATTTACATATGCATAGATACGCACGTATACATATATGTATATAAACTAAACATATAAAGAGACATTTACAAATACACGCATATACATGAAAAATCAAACAAACGTAAATTAAAACTATATAAATATAAATACGTATATACACATCCACGTATACACATATACACTCATACATACGCATATACATATATACATACACATACATATACACACACACACACATATATATATATATATATATATATATATATATATATATATATATATATATATATATATATATAAACATATATGTATATTTTCCTAATACGGTCTACCTTAATTTTAGTGGAGTTTTTAACAATGATTCATAAGATATTTAAGGATTTGTGTCTTAGGACAATAGTTATCCACTACTTAAACAAGTAGATTTTCTAGACGTTACCCTGAACCTTGCCAACAACACTTTCCAACCATATGTGAAGATTGATTCCAATCCAATATACGTGCATCCAAATTCCAAGCCCCACTTCAGTGATCAAACACCTACCCTCATCCTTTGGATTTAGGATCAGTAATAACTCTTCGAACAAAGATGTTTTTAATAAACATCGGGATTTTTACAATTCTGCACTCAAAAATAGTGGATACAAAGATACCACTATTCAATATAAAAGCCCTGTTAATAGCAGCCATAATAAGAAAAAGAGATCTAGAAAGAACATAAGGATTACTACCCCTTTTAATATTATGGTTAAAACTAAATTGGGGGGCATATTTCTAAACCTCATCAAAAACATTTCCCCAACTCTGAAACTAACCCACTTAGTAAAGTATTTAATCCTAATACTCTTAAGTTAAGCTATAGTTGTGCAGATAACCTAGAGAAAATAATTAAAAAACATAACAACAGAGTCTTTAACAAGTATAGGGACTCAGAAAACTTGATAACTCACCAGGTTGCAAGCAGCAATACTAAGAATAATGACACAAATAATAAATGATGTTATTGTAGGAATCCTAATAATTGTCCACTAAAAATTAATTGTTTGACTAGTTCTGTAGTTTATCTTAGTACAATATCAACACTAGAAAATCCAAATGAAATTTTACATTGGTAGCACCATGAGATCATTCAAGGAACGTTGGCGGGGTCATATGCAATCTTTTAATAACAGTAACTATAAGTATATGACTTCATTATACAAATACTTTTGGAGTCTAAAAGAAAAGAATAAAACACCTACGGTTAAATGGAAATTGATTAAGCCCGGACATGTAACTCCCTATATGCCCCGTGTTACCTATGCCTTAACGAAAGATTTGAAATAATTAGATTTAAAAATAAGCCTGATCTTTTAAATCAAAGATATGAACTAATAGTTAACTGTAAACACTGTTTTAAATTTAACTTAGTATAGAGATCATATACTTTCAATGATAACGATAAGTTAAATTTAATAGACTATTACCTTTATAACATAATGGTCACCTGGTCGATATGAATGTGTATTCTGTACTTACAAAGTGTTATACGTCTCTGTATTTGTATGTACATATTTGTATGTTATGTATGTGTGTTTGTACTGTTGGATGTGTATGTGTGTAAATAAGGGTATGTATATGTTAGTAGTTTTTTTTATATGAAGGTATATATGTGTGTATATTGACACCTATCACATGTTAACCTGTTTATATGTACGAGTAGGGATGTAAACTTTGGTAGGTTTAAACTACTACGTGTGTATGTATATGTATGTGTATATGGATATGTATGTGTACTTGTGTGTAAATGTGTATATATATGTATATGTATGTATAAGTATATGTGAGTGTACGTATGTGTGTATATGTGCATATATATATATATATGTATGTATATATATACATATATATATATGTGTGTGTGTATGTATGTATGTGTAAATGTATTCGTTTAAATATGTATATATGTATGTATATGTGTTGTATATAGGTATATATATGTGTGTAGGCATTTATATGTATGCGCTCGGATGTGGGTGTACGTGTATATATATATATATATATATGGATGTGTTGATATGGGTATGTATATGTGATTATATATATATATATATATATATATATATATATATATATATCTGGATGTGTTGATATGGGTATTTATATGTGATTATATATATATATATATATATATATATATATATATAGTGTAAAAAATGGGCTGAACAGGAACATTAATAAGTATGTATGTTTTGGGGATATTGATTGATTTGTATTTTATGGCTTATATACTTTTTACTTTTTATTAAAGGCCAGAAAATATCTGTAAATTTTCAGAATATATTTTAGAGAAAATAACGATCTATCTATCTATCTATCTATCTATCTATATATATATATATATATATATATATATATATATATATATATATATCTGTGTGTGTGTGCGTTCGTGTGTATGTGTGTTTGTGTCTCATGGATTTGAAATCAGAGAAACTATTTATTACATAATTATTTATTATGCTTTTGATCTCGTTATACATTAAATCAGCACGATATAGAGTATGCAGATCTGGTTAAAATGCTCAATTATTTCCTGAATAGCTTTATTTCCGTCTTCTCCTTAATACAATTTAATATTTGTTTCTTTTTCCTTTTTCTGAACACCTCCATCTGTGCTTAAAAGCTTGTTCTTGGATTATCAGTTGGTGTTAATCAGGCGGCAACGGATTTGCTCTAAGAAGATTTAGATTGAGACTAAAGGAAAAAAAAATCCTGCCTATTTCTTTTAAGATCAATCATGTCTTTACATGACGGATAACATTTTATATTTAAAGTCACCTCTGTGCAATTCATTGCGTGTGTGTTTTGTGGGAATTGATATTTTCCTGAAAATGCGACATTACATGCATAATTTGATTATTTTTCAAAGATATGATATTATATTTACAAAGCTTAACATAGTTTAGCACAAATGCAAACGGGATATATTGATGAGGAAAATTTGTTTATGCAGTTTTATCACGTTAGCCTACTTAAAAAAAACTACATACCCGATCCTTTTAAACAGTGCAACTCAAAAACTACACAACTATGAGTGAAGAATGTATGCAAACCTTCACTGCATTAGTTAATGCATATTTATTTATACTAGACTAACGGGGATCCCAGGTGTTACTCAGAAGAAATAACTTCATAACTGGTACCATAGCAAAGACTCAGATGTCTAGATTTCTCAAGAATATATCTGGAGGTCTCCCTTTTACCATATGCAGTTGTGTAGTGCCATTCTAGATAGTTGGGGGAATGTTGTACAAATCTTTTTTTAAACAGAATAATATTATAGGATGGACATTGCACTATTTATTAAAGTAAATATATTGTTTATGTATTTTATCAAATGAACACCATTAATTACCTTTCTTTAAATCAGAAAATAAATTCTTCATTTAAAATGAATTATTTAGTTTCATATTGCTTTTTAAAAAAGGTACTTAAGGCTTGAATTTTTTTGTCAGTAAAGAGAGAGTATGATTTTATGAAAAATATTAATTAAAAAATAAAACTCTCTCTGTCTCTCTCTCTCTATATATATATGAAATTATTAGGAGAATTTGATAATTATATTTAAGTGATTCATCGAGTCTAAAACCTCAAGAGAATGCAGAAAGCACTGGATGGCCATTTCGGCCTATATTTGGGACTGATCAGCAGTGCGCATCCACTACCGAGAATTGAAACTCTGACAGTTAGATCGTCAAGCAAACACCATACCAACTGTTCCAACGGGCCTCGGTGACGGAGAAGTAGCAATATAGCGCCGCTCACTCACATATTCCGTGGTGGAACTCTATTGAGATTCTCTTTAACCATAGGACTGTGTCCCCTAGAGCCACGACTACTATCACCAAGCCGCTCACACCAGAGCATTAGAAGCCGGTTCAAGCAATGATATACATTTGAAATTATTAGGAGAATTTGATAATTATATTTAAGTGATTCATCGAGTCTGAAAACTCAACAGAATGCAGAAAGCATTCGACCTCAGTTTCGTCCTATATTTGGGACTCATCAGCAGTGCGCAAATGTATACCATATGCCAAACCACCCCTGAAAGACGAGAAGAAAAGACAAAGGAAAAAAATGTTCGTCAGTGAAACTATTTCTGAAAAAAAAGGAGAAAGAGATAACAATATGTGATATAAAATATAATAAGGACGACAGAATGAAAGAACAGACTATTCGAAAGCTATTTTGTTACATCTTTGATCTGATAGATTTATATGTATATATGTGTCCTGAAACTTTAACAAGAACAGTGAGATCTTCTCCCCATAATATATTTTGCTAGTAGTTTTTCTTTGCTTTTTATTCCATTTTACTTATTAAATCCTTTGAATGCGTTTTATCGCAACAATCATTATAACGTAATTTTTGTAAATAATATTTATTTAAAACTCGATACATATCGTTGCCATCCATTAGATTTAGGGTTCATCGGTGAGGAATACCTGAAGGGCAGAATCCGAAATAAACTGTGGACTTTACTTCCGCATATATGTTACCCGTACGTGACAATACACACAAACACACACACACACGCGCACACACCCACGCGCGCGCGCGCGCGCGTGTGTGTGTGTGTGTGTGTGTGTGTGTGTGTGTGTGTGTGTGTGTGTGAATTTTCAAAAAAAAAGTTTTTGGTTTTTAGTTTGCTAGTCGTTTTTTCAGTTTATTAGGATTGTCGTTCGTTTGTTACACCAACACTGAAATTCTCACACGTAATTAAGTACTAAAATGTTTGCATATTTATTCAAGTATATATTACAAAATGCTTAGCAACATTGACATAAAAAAAACAACAGACTAAGTTTGTTTAAGAGCGTCATCAGAATTTGTTTGTACTTCTTGATAATGCTACCAATTGTCGGTCGCGAAACATTTAAACACTTGGAAAGTATTGTATATCCAGCACCTCCTTTGTACGCACCAATTAACTTCATTCGGAGCTTCTTGTCAAAATCAGCCGTATACGCCCTAATAAGTTATCGCAGTGCGTGACACACATATATCGTTTTCATTATCTTTCAGTATATTACAGAATCAGGTCAATGCTATTTAATCCTCAAATGATGTTTGTATTAAATGTCAAATTAAGAAAACATATTCCAATTGACTTAGAGCCATATTATTTCATAATTTCCATAAAAGAGATGGATAATATTAGACTGCTCAAATTTTATATAAATTTCTATGAATATAATAGATGGTAACTTCTAAAAGTTTCACAAATTGTAAAATTAAAGCCGGAATAAAGTATTTATGGTAAATTCAGTAAGTACTTGTAAATATTCGGTTTTCTTAGAAAATATGCAAATATTCACTGGGGAAATAATTCTTTTCTCATCTATTTATATAAATAAATATATATATATATATATATATATATATATATATATATATATATATGAAGAAATATACTCTTAAGATGTGCTATATTTATGGGATAAAGTACTCACTATCGGAGATAGAGCGTGTATATATATATATATATATATATATATATATATATATATATATATATATATATATATAAATGAAGAAGTTATAATGGTTCCAACGAAAGAAAAGTGTGTATATAAAAAAGAAGAGAGGTACCGCAAACTTTTTCGGTTGTAATGTGGGTTTTTAAAAAAATATTATTCTTTGTTTTTCATAATTTTACAACACGTGTTTCTGGTCTCACGACCGTCTTCAGGTAAAGGGTGGAGATTTCCACATATTATTAAAAATAATTAATGTTTTCCTTTATGTTTTTCAATGTTAAATATTCTTGATATGAGACATTCTCTGTTTTTGTGTTGGTAATCCGAATGTCTTTCTTGAAATGGCAGTGAAGAGTTCTGCGCGAAGGGCCATAAAACAATTAAGGTTGGTTTGAGAAGTGATGAATTAGTTGTCGGTATCTTATCTTTTAATGTTTTACTAACCCCTGTGTGTTCTTAGATCTATGTCCATTTTCGTGTGTTTCTGTCAGCATGCGTGTATATATGCGTGTGTATATTCCCTCTCAATACATACACTGTCCCACTAGGAAGAATTAGTAAATACATTTGTACACATACACACACACACAAACATACACACACACACATATACACACACGTACATTGTCCCACCACAAGGAATCCGTACACACGCAAACACACTCACACACAAACACACACATTCTTCCCAATTTACATGGAACCAGCAGACACACACATACACACACACATATGCACATACATACGTATATACATACACACGTATTTTCTAAGTTGTGTGGGGTTTGTATGAGTAGCTCCCCTGCTTTCGCCAATATGCGTGCATATATATATATATATATATATATATATATATATATATATATATATATATATATATATATATATATGCGTACATATATATATTTTTACACAGATACCCACATGTGAGCGTGCGTGCATGTATGGGAATGGCTTGATCAGTGTATTTAGTCACCATGTGTGCATGTTGTGTGCTTTTGTACGTGGGGTCATTATCTATTTAGTTCCGGTTTGAATTTATTTATGAAGTTTTTTTCTTGTATTTTTAGGTTGGAATAATAGTCTGTTTGATATATCGGCATGATATTAAATTTACCCTGGTTACATTCAAAGATATGTTGTGAAACAAAATGTTTTCTGTTGTCTGGCAACTTTATGTGGTTTTGTGTAGGGAGACCCTGTTATTCAGTTGTTGGCTGATGCCTATATATGACTTCCTGCATTTTGTGCATTTAAGTACATAAATCAAATTTGTGGAGTTGCAGTTTAAGTTTTTGTTTATTGTGAACGTTGTTTTGGGGTTTTCAAATGTGTAGGAGTTTCCTTCTACAATGATGTCACAAACCCCACACCTTTTTTGTTGCATTTTGTGACTCCCTGTATTGTGTGTTGTGTAAATTTAGATGAGGTTAATATGTGTTTTAGGTTTTTAGATTGGCGTTTGCTTTTAATTATTTTGGTTGTTTTTAGTATATTATTCAGTTTATTATTCTTGCTAAGTAGGTCTAGATTTTTGGTAATTTTTGTGAATATTTCTGGATTGTTTTTTGTTGTATGTTGAGACATATGCTAGAGTTGGCTCGACGTTACGTTTCTTTTTATTTCTAAGTTGGTCTGGAGGGATTTTTTTTGCGAGTTCAAAACATTTGTTTATTAGTGTTGTGGGGTAGCCTCGTTTTTTTAGACTTTTATGTAGTTCTTCTAAGCGGGTTTTTTGGAGGTGTTTATCAGTCACTATAGTACAAACCCTACGTGCTAGGGAATAGGGGATGGATTTTAGGCAGCTTTTGGGGTGAGGGCTCTTGAAATGAATGTATTGTTGGGTGTCTGTGAGTTTGTGGTAGATATCTGTGATTATATGGTTATTTTTATTTCTAATGAGTATATCTAAAAATGGTAATTCGTTAAAATTATATTCCTGCGTGAATTTGATTTTTGGGTGTAAGTTTTGAAGTAGAGTGTGAAATTGGTTAATGTCGCCCCATGAAGGTTTTCAAAAGATGAAGCAATCATCTAAGTATCTTTTCCAAGATTTAGTGAACTGGGCTTTTATATTTGACCCATATATTTGTTCTATCTGTTCATAGAGGTTTTCTTCTAGGTAAGCTAATGTTAGGGTGGCATATGTTGGAGCCATTTTTGTTCCCATTGCTGTACCCAGGGTTTGGATATAGTTTTTGTTGTCAAATTCAAATTTGTTATTGTTTAAAATTAGGTCTATACTATCGATAATGAACTCTTTAGTGAATCTCGGATGTAGAGTTTCTGGATGTTTTTCAATCCAGAATGAGATTGCTTTCTTTCCTAGTTCATGGGGGAAGTTGCTGTATAGGTTACTAATGTCAAAAGTTGCAATAAGCGTTCCCGGATCCACCTTTTGTGGTATGCAGCTAAGGAAATGTATATCGTCTCTGATGTGACTATTAATTTGTTTCGTATATGGTTGCAATATTATGTTTATCAGGTTACTTAGTTTACTGGTTGGACAGGCTGGTCCTGCAACTATTGGTCTGAATGTAAGGTCACTGGGGTTTGGGATGCTAATGTATTCAGATTTTTGTGTTTCTATAGCTGCTTTTATTTCACGTGATTTGCGAATTTTAGGTAGTCCGTAGAAATTGCTTGTTTTAGGTATAAAGTTTATTAGGAAATCCTTCTCTTTTTTTGTTAATATTTTATTATATGTGCAGAGTTTTGTAATTTTTGATATAATGTTTTTGTCTATGTTAGTGTCAATTAATTTGTAGTTATTCCTATCCTCTAGTGTTTCTAGAATTTTTGTTTTATAGTATGTTCTGTCCATGATGACTATGGCGCTGCCTTTATCTGCTTCTTTTATAATTATGTTATTATTTTTTCGGATGTTCTCTAAGGCTAGTATTTGTCTGTATGTGAGGTTGTCGAATGGTTTGGATTTTTCCTGTAGGTTGAGGTTCCAGAGTTTTTCAAAAAACATATTTAGCTCACTGGTATTGCTATTTTTGTTTGGGAATAAATTAGATTGACTCATCTGTAATATTTTTGCTATCATTAAACATTTCTATTAGTCTCAGTTTGCGTTCATATTCCTTAAGGTCTTTTTTTAGGTCTGCTATATTGCTTTTTGGAGCAGGGCAGAATCTTAGGCCCAATTTCAGTAGGTTGATTTCGTCATTTGTAAATGGTGACCAAATACAGTGATCAAGCCATTCCCATGCATGCACGCACGCTCACATGCGGGTATCTGTGGAACACGAAAAAAATATATATGTACGCATATATTGCTTATTATATAAGCAGATGCGGAAGTTTAAATATCTGGGAAGCATTTTGACATAAGATGGCAAGTGCGACACTGAGATCCGTAGACGTATTGGGATGGCCAAGGACGCATTCCTAAACGTGGGCATTACATCACCTAACGATTGGAATAAACTAGATATTCGGCCACAGACAAAATATCTCTTCAACTTGTGGAGAAAACAAGCATGTCAAACTCTGTCAAACGCCATCTTCTTATCTAAAGCCGCAGCACGCTCTTCGGATTTCGTATCGAAAGACTGATAAAACAGCCATAATCTATAACAAATCGGCGGTAGTCGTTGAAAAACGAAAGCCATACCGGATATCCAAAGTAAGGTCATGGGGTGTGAAATGATTAACCAAATTGATGAGAATTTCTCGTATCTTGCCCAACAGAAAAATTGGACGACTCCTGAGGTGCCAGAATGTTCCCCACAGTTCTCAAAAACAAGAACAACAGAGGAAGATTTTTAAAAAGGTGGAAAAGAAGAAGCAGTTTGGCATTTAGAGGTTGTAGAGTTGGGAGAGAATATGAATCATTTCTGAAATACATTCCCTTCGGACATTTGCAGGAATACGGACAAATCAGCAAATTTATGAAGATCTAATTTGGAGATATCAGAAAACATAGACGGCGTTCTTCCGTTAGAGATTCAATTATTGGCGGAAAATCAGGCAACGATCCTTCTGAAAAATTCAGAGGGGAGTTTACACAGTAATCTTTAATATGGATACGTCTTTTTAAAATATTTTCTGAGCCTTTTGTTTCTTTTGTATATATATATATATATATATATATATATATATATATATATATATATATATATATGAAAGTGTATCAAATATAGATTATAATTATAAATTATAGGATAAAAGAAAATGTTATCAAATTTTACATCTTTCAATTTTATTAAGGCTTCATCTGAAAGTTAAATTTGGAGGACAAAAGAAAATTCTGGTATCTTTATTTTTGTCTCATTTTTCATTGATTAAGCAAAGCTCACCAAGCAGCCTTCGTTTGTATATGTCAAGTATGTATGTGTATTATAATTCTTATTTTTTATGCGGAATTGCGATGATAATATGTATTTGTTTATGTGAGTGAGTGAATTTAGTAGGCGTTTCTATCCATGTTTGGGGGTTTTCCGCATGTTGCTTTGGATAACATTTTGTGTGAAGCTAAAGTTAATTTACACCAGGTGTATTGTAGAGATATATATCTTTAAGATATTAAGTACAGATATTTTAAGAGTTAGTGATATAATAAAGTGTGATTGAAGCGTGTTCATAGGTGTTAAAACATTTAGCCGAACTCACTCTTAATTATTTAGATGCAAGCGTTTATATTTATAGATGTTTATATGTCGTAGCGATCAACAAAACCAAGTCGAACACAATTAAATTTACATACTAAATGGAAAACGCAATTTCTTACCCTAGATATCAAGCAACACCGGGTTAACAACCGTCTAAACTCGATATCAACCAGAAATCAACCAACAGAAAAGACCTAATAAATTACTATTCTTATTATGTTAACAAAATGAAATTCGGCAATATCATGGTATATTACTTATGAGCAGTAATAATATGTAGACCTAATTATTTACACGAAGAGAAATACATTGAAAACACATTCAAGCTTCGCCAGTACTCTAATTATTTTATATTCAACGAGAAACAAAAGGCCCATAAAATATTTTAAAATACGGCCCCTCCTGAAAAGCCAAATGAATCAAAAATATATATTATCCTGTCAAATAACTCTATCACATCTACAATTGAAAAGAAGCTATCTAAAGTCAACATATTTTTACTAATACATCCAAAACAATAAAATAATAAGCAAAAAAAATAAGTTATAAACTGGGGGAGTAGTTTAACCCATCGCCTGTAATAATCGTGACAAAAAAATAAATAGGGAAAATTTAAGGAATCTAAATAAAAGATTATATGAACACCAAAATGACATTTTACAAAACACTATGTCAAATGACTTGATTGACCACTGTAACGGAACTGACCACAGTTTTGACATAAAATGTGCTACTCTGATTAAAGGAGAAATAATTCACTACGACGTAAATGATGAGACAATGCCTTTAACTCGAGGTCTTCCACAGTAAATTTCTGCCCTTGCTCTTACATTTGAACATTCCTGGCAGATCTTCGAATATCGCGGTCTGGGATACCTACTAACAACATTGATGGAAAGAAAAATTAAAACTGCATATGAATTCGGGTAGAAATATATAAAATCTAAAGTTCCCAGCACCCCTCGTGCGTGTGCATTTGTAGCTGTTCCAACATAACAAATTTAATATGATAACACCCCGAAGGCCAATACGGGTCACAAGTAAACTTTTTCAAATATATATATATATATATATATATATATATATATATATATATATATATATATATATATATATATATATATATATATATATATATATATATAGATATGTTTGTGTGTGTGTTTGTATATATATAAATATATATATATGTGTGTGTGTGTGTGTGTGTGTGTTATTTTGACAAGGATATAATCAAAATTTAAATAAATATGATATTTATATAAATATGATATTTATATAATTAAGTAATTTACTGAGTCTGAAAGAAACCTCAACGCTGCGCATCCACTACCGAGAGTTAAAACCCTGAGAGTTGAGTTATAAAGCAAACGTCATACCAACAGTTTCAACGGGCCTCGGTGACGAAGAGTTAGCCTATGAGACTAAGCCCCTTCGCTCATATATTCCGTGGTGGGATTCAACTGAAATTCTCTGTAAACATAGGATTGCGCCCCCTGGTGCCACGATTACTATCACCAAGCCGCTCAAACTGAAGCATTAGAAGCCGGATAAAGCAATGATATACACATGATAGAAATTGTTAGGAGGATTTGATAATTATAATTAAGTAATTCATCGAGTCTGAATGAAACCTCAACATAATGCAGAAAGCACTGGACGGCCGTTTCGTCCAATATTTGAAACTCATCAGCAATGCGCATCTAATACTGAGAATTCAAACCCAAACAGATGTGTTATCAAGCAAAACACCACGGAATATATTGAGTCTGATTTGCTATCTCTTCGTCACCGTTGGAACAGTTGGTATGACGTTTGCTTTTTAACTCAACTGTCAGGGTTTCAATTCTCGATAGTGGATGCGCAATGCGGATTAGTCCCAAATATAGGACTTTCTGCATTCTTTTGAGGTCTCTTTCAGACTCAATGAATTACTTGATTTAAATTTCGTTTATGACCTCGTTAAAATAATGTTATTAATTATGATATTTTGACAAGGATATAATCAAAATTTAAATAAATACTATGTATATATATCATATTAATATATATATATATATATATATATATATATATATATATATATATATATATATATATATATATCATATTAATTCACATTTTGATTATATCCTTGTCAAAATAACATGAATCACAATTCTGAATAATAAAGATTCTTAAGGCAATTTCTCTAAGGTTTTGTTTTATTTCTCTTTGTAATTTAAAACTTCGCAACTCTTAATATACTTTGTTTATCTTTTATTTCTTCTAATCCCTGTTTCCCCTTCCATTTACTCCACTTCTCTAACTATATTATTCTTTGTTTTCCTCTGTCACACTTGTCCTCAGTCCGCCCTGTGAGGATAAGATTTTTCAAACCCTCCTTCCTCATAATGTAACCCAGAGACCTCAACTGCCTCTTACGGATGTTAAATATTAGTTTACATTTTGTTTCCATTTTCGAAATTTTCGCCATTCCTCAAATGTTCGGTCCATTGTATGCTCAACATCCTTCTTTAGAACCACATTTCTCTTGCTTCGTGTCTTCTCTGCATGTTTGAGGAAATCGTCCAGTACATGAGTATCGGCCAGACTTGTGAACAGATATCCTATTGAAGTTCCGTCCTATTTTCTTTTACCTAGAGTAATTACTCTATTTCTTTGTTCTCTGTTTAACTTTTGGAATCCTTTCTTAGCTATTCGAATATGCCCACGGATTCTAGAGTCACACTATCCGTCTTCTCGTAAAACACTCCCCAGATATAAATTTCCATACTTGTTTCTTTTTGGTATATAGGATTTGCATTTCGCACGTTGGTCCCATCTTACAAACATGCATTCTCTTTATTTGCAGTTGATGTTTAAACGTTTCTACTCGCTTTCCCTCGCTACCTTCACCTGGCTTCTTTGGCAATGCTATGAAAATAGATATACTAATGTATTTTGTTATATCACCACTCTTGCAGAATTCATTTACTATTTCTGTGAACTTGTTTATGCCAAAATCATCTAAGGCCTCCAGAATCTGTATTACAATTCCGTTTGACACTGCCGCTTTATTTCTGTTCAATTTGGCCAGTATAGATCTTATTATTTCCGGTCATCTGATTTTATTATTTCCGGTCAGTCGATATTTCTGTTTTCAAGGTTATTGTCTTTCTTTTGAAAGAGCTCACAGAAATATTCGTCCTATCTATGGAGTATTTTTCTTTCTTGAATATCAGCGTTTCGTCCTTGGAATTTAAGCCTGTTGCTGATGGGCATGATTTTTTTTTGTTGTGCTGATAGTTGTCTTTCTTATATATGAATGTCTGATTTATCTGTGATACATATTCGTTGTATTTCTTCACAGTTTTCGTTGTGTCATTCTTCTTTAGACTGTCTGCATTTGCTATTCATGCCCCTGTGTTGTGTCCTATATTCTCTCCCATATTTTGGCATTGCTTTGTGTTTCTTTTTCATCAAATCTAGAATTTCATCTGTAATACATTCATTTTATCTTTGTTTTATTCGTTTTGTGATGATTTTCTATTGCTGCTGTTATTAAAGCTTCTCTTAAAGTGTCCCAATTCGAGTTTCCATTTACCTACTTTTCAAACTGTCCATATAATTTTGCTTCAGATTAGACTTGTTCAATTGTCCGTCGTATTGTATTTGGGAGTGCTTTAATCTTTTTTAATTTCATTAGATTCTCACAAAACTTACCTATCCCTGGGAGGTTATTGCTTCCACATTTGGCACGTGAGTGTTTTTGCAGTGTAAAACTACATCCCTGAAATTCTTTCTGGTAGTTATATAGTCAATCAGTATTTTGTTACTCCTCCTGGTCTTCTCGTGTCGATATTCGTCTTAAGTGTTCTTGAAATCAGGTGTTGGATGTTACCTTTTCATTAGCAGAAACATATTAGACTCATTTTCCTCCACGTTTATTACGAGTTTTCAGTCCGAATTTGCCACCCATTGCTCACATTGGCTATTTTGGCCTTCAAATTTCCCATGATAATTATAATTTCTTGGGATTTGCAAAAGGTGTTGGCTTAGTCTAGTGTATAGTAGAATATTTCAATTTTTTCTTCTGTACATTGTGCTGTCGGCGCGTAACCTAAAATGATGCATATTTTCAAACACTGCGCCTTCAGTTTAAACATGACAATTCTTTCAGATATCTGACAGTAACGCATTCTCTCATATCTTCCTCTGGTATTAATCATGCTCCTCTTTCTTTTTTCTCTCCGTTTGTGCGTATGATCTTGCGTTTATCACTGGCAAAATATACATTGTTTGGTCACAGGTTTGTTCCCATACGTTAAACGTAGTGATATTTAACCTATGTTCTACCTGTCTAAAATTGTTTAATGTTCTGACATTCCATATCCAGAGGATTATATTTTGTTTGATACGAACTGTTGTCAGGGGACACTAGTCACTCATGTCTAACTTTACTGGGCGAGTGGTCAATCCCAAGCAGTTTGGCCACCTTTACACCGTTTATGCTAACAGTCGGTGGATTGTGGTCAGGAGACACCTGTAGCGCATGTCACACCTTACCGGGTTAGAACTTAGTTTCAGTAGACTCCACCCACTTCACGCGGTTAGGCTTCATATTGTGCTAGTTAAATCTCATGATATTTATTGGGATTGATAGTAGAGTAGTTTCTGCTTGCCTTCGCCGCGGCGATTTATTGAAGCTCAATCTCCATTTAGCTGGCCGTCGAATCGTCTAGTTTTCTTCCGCTCTTTGTTAGGCCTTTTTTCATTCTACATGGTTGCTAACATCTCACCTGACTCATAAGGAATTGGAGTGAGGTATCCGTTTTAGTCGTCGGCCCTCAAAGGAAGGCATACATATTTAACCATACATATCTTCACATAATATATATATATATATATATATATATATGTGTGTGTGTGTGTGTGTGTGTGTGTGTGTGTGTGTGTGTGTGTGTGCAAATAAAGAGAACGAACAGACCTATTATGAATCCATATTTCTTAGCATTTAATTTTTTTAAAAGTGCTCGATATTATATTTTATTATAATATATACATCGCTACATAAAAATTCTATGTTTCGGAACTTAAAATTATTTTTCTTCAGGCGATGTCAGAAAACATGATGAATATAATTTACTTTGGGAATCATAAAGCCATTCTGTAGCTCATTTGAGAGTTAAAATGACCGGGGAAACTAAGATTCCAATATTAAAAAATAAACACATCTGTGGACATGTGTTGATTAATAAATCAGACGACGGATAAAAGCTAACATAGAAACACGAAAATAAGTTCAGTTATGGGTAGGTGAGTTATTCATTTATGTCTAGATAAGTTGTTATTTTAGACATGTACACATAGACGACATCCTGTTTACGAATCTTAATTTAAGACATAGTGAAGTCGACAGAGAGTTATATTTAACAAAACTATATTTTAAGTAATTTCAACATTTTTTTAACAATTTTATACTTCAGAACTACCTTAAAGGGGCCGCTAGTTTAATCGAAACATTTGTATAGATATGTTTACCCTAAATACGATATATACAATGTTGAATGGGTAATAAAACATGGCAGTATTAAAGTTGAAAAATCGAAGAATTAAATAAATGTTATATGGACTATAATATATTGATAAATTAATGGGGATGTAATTATAATGTATAGATTTTTAATGAAATATTCTATTAAATATATTTGAAAGTATACATTATACAATTCCTACAACCTATTGTTATTTCATTTCTCTGATTTAAGAGAACTTTACTTTTAGGAAACTTTATAATATGCATGTTTTCATGTAAACACAGGAGGTATGGGTCATTTAAGGACTTTCAAATTCTCTTTGTTTTCAATATTTTCCATTTTACGGTAGGGGTTTAATTAATTTCTTTTAAATGCCAAAAATATTTAGAGAAGAATGTTCGGTTGCGGTATGCTTTGTTGTTTTTTTTATATTTTTCACTACCAATATAAACTTTTTCAAGGGCCGTATTTTCAGTAGACGAAGTGGTGCATTGGTAAGCAATAGATTCAGTAAGACACCTATTTTGAAATGTACAATTTATAGGATCTCAGCAATTACTTAATTTATTATCATTATTATTGATTTCTGTTTTGGAATTACTATTGTTACTTTGAGTTAAGCGTTGATTTAAAATATTATTATTATGTTTTTCATATTTTTTCTAAAGTGTCAGTACAACTGTAACTTAATTTAAGCATGCATTTATTGCTTAGAGGATTATTAATAGGCAAATGTTTTTCAATCAAACAGAGAAACTTCTTCCTTAATTTAGAGTTAACAAATTCTCTAAATGGGGGTGTATACCAACTGATTTTTCTATTTCTATTTTTCTGGGCTATGATAATTATCTTTTCTGCATTTTATATCAGGATATTTATATCTATTTTTTAGGCATTGTTGAATATATTGCTCTATTTATAAAATATATCTTCGTTGGCAGATTTATTACTAATTCTATATTCTATGGATGAGGGTATGTGTTTAATTATAGATGTATGGTTGTAAGAATTTGGGTGGATATATAATGGATTAGTATTTGTTTTCATATATGGTTCTGTCATATTTTAACTAAGTCTAATGTTACATAGAGAAAATTCACCTTATTCAAATTTATGTTGATTGTAACTTTTAAGTGTAATCTTTTAAATTATATATGTATTAATTTTCTAATTTTGTCAGTTTTCAAATTAGTAGAATTCCTCACAAGGATAAGACCATCTTCCCTATATAACCTTATTTCCTCTATACTGGTGTCATGGCGGGCAGTAAGGTTGTGTAAATTGAACAATCCAACGAGTTCGGAAGACTCAGCAGCGTCTAACGATCCCATTGTAACGTGAAATTGGGTATCTGAACTATTCCTTATCTATTGTACTTTTTGTGGATAAGGTAAGATGTTTTTTGCGTTCATAATAATATTCCATTTATCCTTTGAAAGATCAGAAGACACTTTGATAAATTCCAAAGCAAATGTAAAAAGTTCACTTGAAATTCATGGATAGTAACCCCCAATATCAAACTGGATTAAAGAACAATTGGTTTTATCTTTTATATTACAAAATCAATTGAGGACATCGGTGGAATTGACCCATTATGTTAGTCTAAGGCTCACTTTAATTTGTTAGTTTAACCTTTCCAGGATGGTTTTACTCATGTAATTAGAGTATTAGCAGTGAATTTATAGAAAATTGCCTTTTTGTCAGACTTCACAGACACTTTCAGATGAATTAATACTCATTACAATTACAGAGGTATCTCTGGAAATAATCTTGTCTTTTATGAAAGGATATATTGTTAACTATGTCCAATAAATAATTCTCAAACCCAACCATTCAATAAATGGTGATCTTTTATGCTTTTAAAACCATATATTCAGATCCCTGGGAAACGTTATAATTATGAAGGAAGAAATAAGCCTTCCATCTCATTCTTCTAATTAAATCATCCATTTTAAAATAGTATGACAATATATATATATATATATATATATATATATATATATAGTGCAATGTGAAAATTGTCGCCATTTTATATTTTTAATTCCGCACATGCAACTTGTCTTGATTTTGTCAACGGTATATTAGGATTAGTTTTGCACCGTCTGTGCGAAATAGAGCAACATGACGTAACATTCTGTACTGATTGGAATTCGCGCGGTGTTTGGGCGTCAGTCTGGGGACAGTAAAGAGGATTCAGAAAAAAAAATTGGATGAATTAAAGGTTGATTACGAAGGTATTTTGAATGACCACTAGTGAAGGCGACGTACGTTATTTCTCCATTCATCTTCCCACAAGGCCACAACGTCAACACGGAGGCCTACATCAAGTGACTTTAGGAGGTAGTTCTGCCCTGGATCAAGAGAATGACTACTGGAAGACCCTATGTCCAACAACAGCAGACTGCGCCATTCTGGCTGGCAAACAATTTCTTCGACTACATATCGCCTTACATCTGGCCACATAATTCCCCAGACTGCAACACCCTTGATTATTATGTGTGGGCGTAGATGAGCGAGAGAGAAAGAAAACTCTTTGTAACACCAAAGTTGAACTGAAAACAAAGGATTATGGCAACATTCACAAATTAAGCAAGGAGACCGCATAGAAGCGAGAAGCCAAAGTGGATTTTATTGTATCGGTTTACTCTTTAGTAATTCAATATATCTTGTTTTAATTTTGGTAAATGTCTGTTAGAATGAGATATCATTATTATGTTTTTGTGTAATTTACTCGGTCATTTATCCATTGCACCCTACACACACACATTATATATATATATATATATATATATATATATATATATATATATATATATATATATATATATATATATATATATATATGTGTGTGTGTGTGTGTGTGAAACATTCTCTAATATTACAAGCAGAATATTTATCGACGGTTGTCAATAACTTAATATTTTTTTTCTTTTTTCCCTCGTCTAGCACCTTCTGTCTGTTGGTGGTAGTAATGGGGAAAAGGCATATATATGTATCTTGACTTTTAGACTTATTAAGTTTTAAAAGTTGCGGTAATTTTTATATTAAAACGAAAATTTATTTAAATTTATCAAAGCAGTTTTGTTTCTTTGATGTTTTTTTTAATGGCGCTTTTAAACTTCGTACTAAACTTCATATTATAATTCACAGTACTTCGGATTACTGCCATAACCATTTACGACGTACGACCATTTTCCCTGAATTCATGTATGCGAAATCAATATTCATAAAAAAAAGATTTCGATCCGGGTTGAGAGTAACCCCCTTACAATAAGACAAAAATAACGATACTTTTTACTCTCGATCAGTTTCTGCGTAGAAAGATAAAAGCTCAAAATATTAGAGAATACCAAATTGGAAGCTTAATTGGAATGGAAATAGCTGAGATTAAAGAAAATATTAATTTGCTTGAGTGCGACCTTGGAATTGACTGCATTTATCTTACATGAAGTAACAATTATAATCGTATGTATTTTATCTTTGAAATCGTTCTCTCACTGTCAAATGCCATCTGTCTTCCTGTCAAATGCTATATATATATATATATATATATATATATATATATATATATATATATATATTCAAATATATGTTGCAATGGCCCTAATTGGCATGTCCGTTTTTTGTCACTTGGGTAAGCCATACAGTGTGGGTATAGTGAGGTGGTAATCTATTAATCTAGACCAAGATTTGTTTTAAGTTTTTAATAGTTTCTTGATAGTTTTATTGTATCCGGAATTAACTCAATTCCTAGGCACCATCAGTACAATACACATCGAATATTAGAGTGACTTATTCCAAAGAATGCAACTCAGAAATATGACTTACATGTAATTGGCTGCTTTAGACATCAAATCACTATAAACCAATATGCCCATCACGAAATATCTTAATATACTTATTAAACACCTCAATAAATCCAAGGATAAGCTTCCTTTAACGGTCCACGGAATGATAAAGATATGTAAATTCATCACTAACCACTGTTGCTTTCCTTTTAATAACATATTCCTCAAATAAAAATTCGGGTTACACATGCAGTCTCCAATCAGAGGTGTTCTCGCTTGCTTCTTTCTTGAATTCTTAGAATCTACCACATAAATACATATCATACCTAACTGCTCTACTTACCTAGGATACATGAATGACGTCCTCTTATTTTATTCCCAAGATACCCTTTTAAACATAACAGCTAAACTCAATAAAGTTGAACCAACAATCAAATTTCCACCCGAATTTCAAACAAATAACTCTCTACCTTCCCTCGATATCCTATTAATATATAACGATAATAAATTAGGATTTAAATTATTACCGAAAACTCACTAACAAAAATGATCTTATGAATTTCTATTCCCATCACAATCGGATAATAAAATCTGGAATAACTATAGGTTTTTACCTTAGAGCGCTAACGGTATGTAACTCTGAATACATTAGGGAAGAAAAAAGATTATGTTGGGAACGCATCCAACTTCTACACTGCCCATAACATTAAATCTTAAGCGTAAAAACAATCAGGTCACAAAATCCATAAAAAACAAAAGCAAATACTTCCAAACAAAAATTATACAAAATACATAATGCTACCCTCCAACACTTCAGCTAAACTCGCAAATAAATTAGCCATCCCTAATACGAGGATTGTTACAACCACCAAAACAATCTGAGACCTAATCAGTATGAACCCCCCCCCCCAAAAAAAAACAAACAATTCAAATGCCGTAGTTTATCAAATGAAATGTCTAGTCCAATAAAATGTACTTTCGGCAGACTTCACACGATCTAAAGACCCGCATTTAGGAAGACAAACGAGATTTGCGTCTAGATAAACATTCAAGTTCTAACGTCTTACACCGCAACAACATAGGACATAACTTTAATTTCACCAATGCCAGCCTTATCATAAAAGAACATAACACATTAAAGTGAAAATAGTATGAAGATATATTTATAGCAATATTACCAAGTATTAATATACGTTTAAAAATCTACATTACGCCACCATTTTTCTACAGATCCATTATCACGAATCTTCCAAATTCATAAAAAATCAATATATATATAATTTATTGGAAAAATAAAACCAGACAAATAGTTCAAACATCCTACAGCGTCGCAACATCTTTTACACATATTAGCATCCAGAAAATTTTCTTATACATTATTTTAAAATTATCTGTTATTCATTAGATGTGACACATATCTAATCAATAAAAACTAACCAATAAAAAACACCCTACTGCGTCATACTAAACTTTACATACTTTAGCGTCCAGAATGTTTGTCACACATATTTGAATATTATTTTTATTTCATTACACGTGACACATATCTAACCAATAAAAAATAAGCAAACATCTCAGTCTTGATGGAGCCGTCTTGTGAGATTCCGCCGATTTCTCAGGCGAAAGTCAGTTTAAGGTCTCTATATAAGGAGGGGTGAACTAAAACTGGGACCCTCCCGGCACAAAATTGTTTTAAGGATTTCAATTTTTGTTTTTGCACAATTGTGATTGGCAAGGCCATCTTGTTGGAGATGATGGCCTCGTTCAACATCGCCCAAATTTATTTGGCTCCAGGGCCGGTTCTAATAACAGAAAGAAATTTTGTGGAACATCATAATTCATGTCAGCAAACTGCTTGATGGAAAGGAGATAGCGTAAGTCTATTATTCGGTTGCCATAGACCTTGGCCCTTTCCCCCTGTGCCGGGGATATGCGGCAAATATCCTCTCCCAAATTGAAAATCTGTTTTTTCGATTTTTTTTTGTTTTTCAGCTTCTGGGTGGGGCTTCTGTTGCGGTTGAAGGACGGTGGAGGCATTACTGCTATTTTCACAGGGGGGGGGGACTGGGAGTATGCACAGGGTGTGGGAGGGTCTTTTTTAATGGGGGAAGTACTGGGTGTGTGAAGAGGGGTATAGAAATATCTGTGTATATAACGGATGGGATCTCTACTGAGGGGAAGGGATTTGGATAGTGATGTCAGGGGGGCAGGTCGTTTCTTAGGTGAAGGGGAGGACCGGATAGAGGACGTTGAAGGAATAGGGTGTAGTGTATTTTTCTTGGTGTCTAATTTCTTTTTAAAATCATTGATCTTTTCTAGAAACCGCGGTCATATTTCCGTTGTTTTTCTTTTTAGTGTCAGTTGAGAGGCCGGGGCATCGCCCTTAACGTTGCCAGAGCGAACGGGGCAGTACGTGCCTTTGGTCCTTGGGGTTTCAGGGGACTGAGGACCTGCTGTCTGGCGCTTCCCTCTAGACCTACCAGCAACTAGCCATTCCCCCCTTCTCCGCAAATGATATGTGCATGAAAGAAGGATTGCTGCCCAAACACACACACACACACACACACACACACACACACACACACACACACACACACACACACACATATATATATATATATATATATATAGCGAAGGTAAATATAAGTGCAACAACATAAGGTTTAATACCGATTTTGATCTGGCTTCTATATATCTACGCGTCGGCTTATATTGATATTCTGATTATATTTCATTCTTCGGTTGTCTCGTGTTGTAACACGCTTAACCGTGACTCTGTATATCCGAGCTTTATATGTTAACCCGTACTGTAATTGTGATATTTGTGGTTTAAGCTTACTCTTCAAACAGGTTTCATGATACAGCTATGCATGTGTGGAACCTTCATTCATGTAAACCCATCGAACAGGGTTCAAATAGCGGCTATTCTGGATAGACATTTGGCAGTTTTGCTGTAAATACTGAACGTGGCACGGCGATCGTGATTTGCAAGATTAATTAAAGTTCTGGTTGCTACATATTATAGAGGCTCATCAAAGTCAAACCATTTTATGATGGTCATTTGCATTTTCGACATAATTAGGTCGAGTGATATCCCCCAGAACGTATTCGCTCACGACACAGAGACCACCAATGTCGTCAACGTGTGTCGTAATGAATTACAGTTATTACTCGCCTTTGAAATAGCAATGGGGATATTAGCCGTTTCTTTATGATGACACATTGTGTATTTTTTGTCTGAAGCGTCAAAATTTTCGTTAGTTGAATATATAAATTAAAACTTTCTCTTAAAACCAATTTTCAAACAAAATAGATTTCACTAGCTCATTAAAATATTTTTAATTCTAATGTTGATGTGACCATTACTCCTTACGTTTAAAGTAGTGTGAAATGTCAGTATATTTATTATGCTATTATTTTCTCTTCGAGTTACATGTGTGCCATCCATTTTCTTTTGCCTGCTTGTGGACATTTGCAAATGATATAGCATTTGTAATTTGATAAAATATTTTTTATCATTTTGTAACGAGAGTCTCTGAAATCTAATAAAGGATAATCTTCATTAACAACTACAGGGATAATTCATCTAAAGCCAGTTTTAATCACTGATCTGGGAAAACCGTTTCATGTAGTTGACAGGGTCGACATTCATGAACGTTTTGTACATCAGTCATGACAACCATTAGACATTCTAGATTTGACGAGGCTAAATAAAATGGGTCTCCGTTGTCAGACAGTTATGTGTCATGCGTGAAACACGGTTAGGCGATCATGTATCTTTCGATAGATGACTGGTGAGGCAGATTTTTCCCGAATTAGGTTGCCATTTCTTTCTGCAGTAGACCAGTTGCCATCCAAGTCTGTAGAACCCGTTCTGTGCTAGCCATTTACCCGTAGCTAAGGGAAGAAGAATAGGATCCATACCTTTCCCAAGGTTATTTGCACATAAGTGAATGTAATGGATTCGACTTAATTTTGAACCCCACTGATTCCTCAATCCGAGCCGCTATCAATTACACCACCTGGACCATAACAAATAATTACTGGAATTCATTGTCGATGTAGATGTAGATGATTATGATTAGCTGTATCACAAAGGAGTATCACAGAATACTTAGAAATGGAAAGCATAAAATAGAACTTAATATTAACTGTAAGAACACAGAGTTTACGTTTTCAAAAAGCAGCCACTTCGAGGAGCGGGCCGTGTAGTGGGGACATTAACATCTAGATTTGGCAGGAAGTTAACAACCTGATTATTATATTAACAAACGAGGAAACTGCGACAAGAATTCGAATAAGCATATTAATAGCGAAAATGTTTTCCGGTAACAACGAAGATTATTCTGACGTAGAAAACATATTATTATAAACAAAGTGTCCTGAACACTTCTAAATATCTAATTTCCTTTTTAGCAAACGAAGAAGAGCAAAATAAATGTAGTTGCGCCGAGCAATGCCATGAATAGGACGGAAATATGCGAACAAGTTGGAGAACTTACATAAAATTGGAAAAACAAGGAAAATTATTATTACGAAAAAGATGAGACATTAAAACATGATGAGAAAAGTGGGCCTAGTGAAAGCAAGACACAAATGGCTCGGTGATGGCAATAGAGGCAACGAGTAATCAATTCGTAATTAAAGTTGGCAGCACAGAGAAAATGAGTGATAGAAATGAACGTAATTAATTAGAACAACAAAAGTAGTTGCTGAGTGCCATTTTCACCTAAATACAGAAGTTACTTAATATATAAAAGATGAAAAATCTCGTATAGATCTATATATTTCAAACATTATTCACATCCTGCTATATAAAATATGGATTTAATAATGGGTAAATTGAAGCACAATATAAAATAAGGGTTTTTGTGATTTCGTTTTTGTCAGTACGATATTGACCTAGCGTTTCTTTGTAACGAAACTTAATTAAGTTATTTAATATTTAAAGAAATTTGATTTATTCTATGCCATGCATCTCAAATGATTTCTGAAATCTGAAGCAATCCAGTTTATAAGATAAGGTTTGATTCTACTCATGGATGCGTATATACGCCCAGTCTCACACTGTCCATATATGTTTATGTTTGTGTGAGCTGCAATGAGTGTACTTGCGTGTATGTGTGTCTGCGTACCTATGTGTGGCGTTCCGTCGAAACATTTTCCTCCCACTACCATAAAACACAGATATACGCAACTTTAACTAAATTCGAAATTTAAAAAAGGATTCAGTTTTCTGACGATAGCTTGAAACTCAGGATCACAAACGATGTAAATATTATAATAATAATATTAAAATATTTTGGTCTGCGTTTTATCGAGCACTTTTTAAAAACTTAAATGCTAAGAAATGTGGATTCTTAATCTGTCTGTTCGTTCTCTTTATTTGTACACACACACACACACAGAGGCACACACACACACATACACACACACATACATACATATATATATATATATATATATATATATATATATATATATATATATATATATATATATCCTATTTATATTTCTCATGTTGTCTGTATGTGTGTCTGTCGTTGGTGCTGTTACCTCGCCCAGACCGCATTTCTCATCCGATTTCGATGCGGTTTTCACCACAATATTGCAAATGGCTGCTGTAAGGATATGAAGTATCCGGATTTTTGAGTTCGGACTCAATTTCCGCAAAAAATCGATAATCGAAAAAATCGATAATCGAAAAAATCTGCTTACGGAAGGAATGATCGCATTTCAACCAAATTTGACACCTTTTAGAGTCTACCATTAGAAGTGTTGTCCAGAATTTTCATGACAACGGACCGCTAAACAGCGCGGAAAATCGATAAACCCCAAAAACCGATGCGCCCAGATTGCGCCTTAACCGCATGTCGGTTTTTAGCGAAAACCGACAGGATTTATGAGGAGGCCATTGGGAGTCACCATGTGAAGTTTCAACTCTGAGCGCCCCCCCAAACTGAGTGCAAATCGACAATCGGTCAACCCTTTAAAATGTTTTTCCGGTTGGTTATTTCCTAAATGCAGATTAATTTAAGGCCACTCTATGCGCGAGAAGAAACAGGTCAGAGCGTGCAGTGGAGAGGAAGAAAACATTTGACCTCAAATACTGGAATGGGTGCAGAGCCATTGAAATTCGACTTTTTATCCCTGCTACCGGGTTTTACTTTGAGCCACAAATGACATATTCGATTTTCTCAACACTTTTACTTTTATCGCCGCATCTTACCAAAATAAGCACTTCCTTTATACGCGACTTTACTGAAAACAAAAACCGCATACGTGCTGAGTATAAATGGTTCCACTCTCAGCAGTCAATTTTCCAATTATTTAAACCTTTTCCTCTAGCCCAGGCCGCATCCCTGACCTGACGAGGAGTTTTTGTGCTAAAACCGCAGGGCTTCCTCCCAATCCATTTCAAAGCTAATGCCGGCAAACGGTTAGCGGCTTTTCGTTGTCGCACAAACAAACGAGCAAACGCTTCATTGCAGCTCCTTGCATTCTCATTGCCGGCATCACGTGCGTTAGAGCCAAGCTGCCTATGCAGAAGAGAGCTTGACTCCGTTTACGGCCAAGCATTGCGCTTGCCAAATCATGCGCTCGTGCGTGAATGCGCGCGTGCGTCAATGCGCGCTAGTATATTCCATTCTGCGTGAGCTCATTCATTGGTCTAACTCATGGCCATTGTCCATGTGATACCAATCAATGATAAGTCACGTTCTCTTTAAATACGTTCTGTGCGGCTGCATCCGCACTCACGTCTTGATTTGATCGCCATTTACGCATCTGTTCTTGGATTAATTGACAGCTTCCTGCTACCACAAGTTACCTATTAGCTTAAACGTTTGCATTACCCATTTGATCTCCGCGTGCTGCCTCTACTGCTCAGCCCAGTTCGTCTTAGCGTTCCATGCCTATTTCTACCTTTTCATAGTTAAGTTTTGCTATTAGTTAACTACTGTCGCAAGTTACTTCTTTACTACGCGGCCCAGTACACCTCAGTGTTTCACTACTTTTTAACCTTCAACGCTTCAAGGATTTGGTTGCGTAACCTCTACCTACAGCGACGTTATCGTGCTGCCAGAAAGTACGGCCCATAGCTAGGAAAAGCTTTTTCCATACCGCTCCACTGCATTTTTAGTTTTCGTATACAACAAGGTTGCACCGCTTCAGTTTCGCCATAAACTTCTATTCGCATTCTTAAGCAGCATTTCTACAACCCTTGAAATGGCTCCAACACGACGAACATCCGTACGTCAGCAACTGAAGACCCCTAACACCGTTAACGTTACACATGCTGAATAGGCGAGTGCGGAGGAGCACATAATAACTCCGGTTACAGATGATCATATAGCTTCTACATCAACCTCTGCTTTGCACTCTTCTGGAGATTGAGCTTCAATAAATCGCCGCGTCGGTGTTGACAAGGTGTTACATGCGCTACAGGTGTCTCCTGACCACAATCCACCGACAGTTAGCATAAACGGCGTAAAGGTGGCCAAACTGCTTGGCATTGACCCCTCGCCCATTAAAGTTAGACATGAGTGACTAGTGTCCCCTGACAACAGTTCGTATCAAACAAAATATAATCCTCTGGATATGGAATGCCAGAACATTAAACAATTTTAGACAGGTAGAAAATAGGTTAAATATCACTACGTTAGACGAATGGGAAGAAACCTGTGACCAAACAATGTATATTTTGCCAGTGATAAACGCAAGATCATACGCACAAACGGAGAGAAAAAAGAAAGAGGATCAGGATTAATACCAGAGGAAGATATGAGAGAATGCGTTACTGTCAGATATCTGAAAGAATTGTCATGTTTAAACTGAAGGCGCAGTGTTTGAAAATATGCATCATTTTAGGTTACGCGCCGACAGCACAATGTACAGAAGAAAAAATTGAAATATTCTACTCTACGCTAGACTAAGCCAACACCTTTTGCAAATCCCAAGAAATTATAATTATCATGGGAAATTTGAAGGCCAAAATAGCAAATGTGAGCAATGGGTGGCAAATTCGGACTGAAAACTCGTAATAAACGTGGAGGAAAATGGGTCCAATATGGTTCTGCTAATGAAAAGGTAACATCCAACACCTGATTTCAAGATAACCTAAGACGAATATCGAGACGAGAAGACCAGGAGGAGTAACAAAATACAGATTGAGTATATAACTATCAGCAAGAATTTCAGGGATGTAGTTTTACCCTGCAAAAACACTCACGTGCCAAATGTGGAAGCAATAACCTCCCAGTGATAGGTAAGTTTTGTGAGAATCTAATGAAATTAAAAATGATTAAAGCATTCCCAAATACAATACGACGGACAATTGAACAACTCTAATCTGAAGCAAAATTATATGGACAGTTTGAAAAGTAGGTAAATGGAAACTCGAATTGGGACACTTTAAGAGAAGCTTTAATAACAGCAGCAATAGAAAATCATCACAAAACGAATAAAACAAAGATAAAATGAATGTATTACAGATGAAATTCTAGATTTGATGAAAAAGAAACACAAAGCAATGCCAAAATATGGGAGAGAATATAGGACACAACACAGGGGCATGAATAACAAATGCAGACAGTCTAAAGAAGAATGACACAAAGAAAACTCTGAAGAAATACAACGAATATGTATCACAGATAAATCAGACATTCATATATAAAAAAGACAACTATCAGCACAACAAAATAAAATCATGCCCATCAGCAACATGCTCAAATTCCAAGGACGAAACGCTGATATTCAAGAAAGAAAAATACTCCATAGATAGGACGAATATTTCTGTGAGCTCTTTCAAAAGAAAGACAATAACCTTGAAAACAGAAATATCGACTGACCGGAAATAATAAAATCAGATGACCGGAAATAATAAGATCTATACTGGCCAAATTGAACAGAAATAAAGCGGCAGTGTCAAACGGAATTGTAATACAGATTCTGGAGGCCTTAGATGATTTTGGCATAAACAAGTTCACAGAAATAGTAAATGAATTCTGCAAGAGTGGTGATATAACAAAATACATTAGTATATCTATTTTCATAGCATTGCCGAAGAAGCCAGGTGAAGGTAGCGAGGGAAAGCGAGTAGAAACGTTTAAACATCAACTGCAAATAAAGAGAATGGATGGTTGTAAGATGGGACCAACGTGCGAAATGCAAATCCTATATACCAAAAAGAAACAAGTATGGAAATTTATATCTGGGGAGTGTTTTACGAGAAGACGGAAAGTGTGACTCTAGAATCCGTGGGCATATTCGAATAGCTAAGAAAGGATTCCAAAAGTTAAGCAGAGAACAAAGAAATAGAGAAATCACTCTAGGTAGAAGAAAATAGGACGGAACTTCAATATGATATCTGTTCACAAGTCTGGCCGATACTCATGTACTGGACGATTTCCTCAAACATGCAGAGAAGACACGAAGCAAGAGAAATGTGGTTCTAGAGAAGGATGTTGAGCATACAATGGACCGAACATTTGAGGAATGGCGAAAATTTCGAAAATGGAAACAAAATGTAAACTAATATTTAACATCCGTAAGAGGCAGTTGAGGTCTCTGGGTTACATTATGAGGAAGGAGGGTTTGAAAAATCTGATACTCACAGGGCGAACTGAGGACAAGTGTGACAGAGGAAAACAAAGAATAATATAGTTAGAGAAGTGGAGTAAATGGAAGGGGAAACAGGGCTTAGAACAAATAACAGATAAACAAAGTATATTAAGAGTTGCGAAGTTTTAAATTACAAAGAGAAATAAAACAAAAACTTAGAGAAATAGCCTTAAGAAACTTTATTATTTTGAATTGTGATTCATGGTTTTTGTCAAAGATATAATCAAAATTTAAATTAATATGATATATATATATATATATATATATATATATATATATATATATATATATATATATATATAGTTTACGAAAAACTAGGTAATCCTAATGGGTAGACCCAAGGAGGTGACCCAAAAGAGCTCAATGTAAATCAGAGCTAATAATTTAAATAAAAACAGACCACTTTAAGTTTCCATGTAATAAATTATTGGTGAAATAATTTATTACATGGAACCTTAAAGTTGTCTGTTTTTATTTAAATACATATATATATATATATATATATATATATATATATATATATATATATATATATATATATATATATATATATATGCTATTTATTTAAATTTTTATTATATCTTGTCAAAAGAACATAATTAATAACATTATTTTGACAAGGATATAATCGAAATTTAAATAAATATGATATATATATATATATATATATATATATATATATATATATATATATATATATATATATATATATATATATATATATATATATATCATATCTATTTAGATTTTGATCATATCCTTGTCAGAATAACGCACACACACACATATAGATAGATATATATACACACACACATACACACACATTCATACATATATGTTGAGTTTAGATAGCTTCTTTTCAATTGTAGATGTGGTAGAGTTAGTTGACAGGATAATGTGTATTTTTGATTCATTTGGCTTTTCAGGAGGGGCCGTATTTTAAAATATTTTATGGGCCTTTTGTTTCTCGTTGAATATAAAATAATTAGAGTACTGGCGAAGCTTGAATGTGTTTTCAATGTATTTCTCTTCGTGTAAATAATTAGGTCTACATATTATTACTGCTCATAAGTAATATACCATGATATTGCCGAATTTCATTTTCTTATCATAATAAAATAGTAATTTATTAGGTCTTTTCTGTTGGTTGATTCCTGGTTGATATCCAGTTTAGACGGTTGTTAACCCGGTGTTGCTTGATATCTAGGGTAAGAAATTGCGTTTTCCATTTAGTATGTAAATTTAATTGTGTTCGACTTGGTTTTGTTGATCGCTACCACATATAAACATCTATAAATATAAACGCTTGCATCTAAATAATTAAGAGTGAGTTCGGCTAAATGTTTTAACACCTATGAACACGCTTCAATCACACTTTATTATATCACTAACTCTTAAAATATCTGTACTTAATATCTTAAAGATATATCACTCTACAACACACCTGGTGTAAATTAACTTTAGCTTCACACAAAATGTTATCCAAAGCAACATGCGGAAAACCCCCAAACATGGATAGAAACGCCTACTAAATTCACTCACTCACATAAACAAATACATATTATCATCGCAATTCCGCATAAAAAATAAGAATTATAATACACATACATACTTGACATATACAAACGAAGGCTGCTTGGTGAGCTTTGCTTAATCAATGAAAAATGAGACAAAAATAAAGATACCAGAATTGTCTTTTGTCCTCCATATTTAACTTTCAGATGAAGCCTTAATAAATTAAAAGATGTAAAATTTAAAAACATTTTCTTTTATCCTATAATTTATAATTACAATCTATATTTGATACACTTTCATATATATATATATATATATATATATATATATATATATATATATATATATATATATATATATATATATATATATATATAAAAGAAACAAAAGACCCAGAAAATATTTTAAAAAGACGTATCCATATTAAAGATTACTGTGTAAACTCCCCTCTGAATTTTTCAGATCGATCGTTGCCTGATTTTCCGCCAATAATTGAATCTCTTACGGAAGAACACCGTCTATGTTTTCTGGTAACATGTCCACATTACATCTTACAAATTTGCTTATTTGTCGGTATTCCTGCAAATGTCCGAAGGGAATGTATTCCAGAAATGATTCATATTCTCTCCCATCTCTACAACCTCTAAATGCTACACTGCTTCTTCTTTTCCAGCTTTTTGTAAAAATCTTCCTCTGTTGTTCTTGTCTTTGAGAACTGTGGGGAACATTCTGGCACCTCAAGAGTCGTCCAATTTTTCTGTTATCTTAACTGGGCAAGATACGAGAAATTCCCATCAATTTGGTTATTCATTTCACATCCCATGTCCTTCCTTTCGATATCTAGTAAGGCTTTCGTTTTTCTCGGCCTACCACCGATTTATTACTGATTATTGCTGATGTTTTTCTATCAGTCTTTCGATGCGAAATCCGAATCGCGTGCTGCGGCTTTAGATAAGTAGAAGGCGTTCGACAGATTTTGACAGGCTTGTTTTCTCCACAAGTTCAAGAGATATTTTTTCTGTGCACGAATATTTGGTTTATTCCAATCGTTAGATGATGTAATGAAAGTCGAGTTAAAAGGAAATGCTATGACATTATGAAACTATTTTTTGTATGACAAAACTATTTTTCCACAGCCAAGTGTTGTACTTTAAATTTGTTTTAAATTGTTTATTAAGGCAGCGGATATGAATATTTCATGTATTATTCAGAAAGAATAAATATGGAGGAACTTGAAAAATAGAGATAACTAGTTTCATACTTAAAAAATAAGTGTTATGGGATCTTACCTGTAACGATATAATGAACTCTTCCTGACATTATAAAGACTGCGCCTTTCAAGAGAGACGGAGAAAACGAACTGTAACGAGTCGAGACAGAGCGAGTCGAGCCAATATTAGTTCAGTCTAAACCAGACTGACAGTCATACTAACACCTTCAACTTCTTGTATTATTATTCTGTTTAATATATATTTGTTATTCCTACTCTTGTGTTTGTGTTGTTCTTCCTTGGTCCTAACCTTGGACCATAACAGTGGTGCGAGGATATTGGACCATAACAGTGGCGACGAGGACTGAAGAAACGAATTCTACGAAGAGAAATCCTAAAAGAACGTGATTGCAAAAACAAACTCTACGCGGAGAAACCAAAAAAGTATACTGAAGAAACAAAATTCTACGCGGAGAATCTACAAAAAACCTTTTTGCTATCGGTCGTCCGTAACAGAGGCGAGGTAGGTAGTGAGAAAAAAAATAAAAACAAATTCTACGCGAAGACAAAAGAATTTTTTCTTTTTTGTTGGACACGAAATTTACAGTGGTAACAAAGACATAAATTCTACACAGGGAAATTTTTTTTCGTACTAAGTTTTCAGAACAACAGGCTAGAAAGACCTGAATTCTACACTAAAGAAAAATAGTTATACAAAATTAGTATGAAAATGGAAGACTTTAAGGCAACCATATTGGAACTAATGAAAATGCAATTTTAGCAGCAACAGAAAAACGAAAAAAGCATATTGAACTGCAAGAATTACTATTACGGGCAGTAACAAATAAAGGGCAAAATTCTGAAAGTGAAACGTCATTCTCGCAAAATGCTATATGGAGCTCTATCGAAAACTTCACTTATGCACCGGACAAAGACAAAATGTTCGTAGCTTACTTCAGAAGATATGAAAATTTATATGTGTTTGATTGCGGGAATTGGTCAGACGCGAAAAATGTACGTCTACCACTGAGAAAACTAGGGTCAAGCGAATACACTAAATTCGTAGACTACATCCTACCGAGGAAAACGAATGAGTTGACTTTCAAGGGAGCCGTAAAACTTTTAACGGAATTATTTAGTCCGAAAACTTCACTATTCCACAAAAGGTGGAAATGTTTAAATCTAACAAAAAAGGATAGCGAAGACTATATGGCATTCGCTTCAATAGTAAACACACACTGTGATGACTTTAAGTTATCTGAACTCAGCCCGGACAATTTTAAATGTTTGATATTCGTCCAAGGCCTGGTTTCGACTAAAGATGCGGAGATCAGACGGATAATTCTAACGAAACTTGAGAGTGAACAAGAATTGATGCTACAAAAATTGGCTGAAGACTGTCAGTGATGTATAAGCGTAAAGATATCGAAGAGTCTGGCGTCGCTCACATACGAAAAGTACAACGACAAATATGTTTTTGTCCCTCCGCAAAAACAGACCAAACCTTTTATTCTACTTCAAAAACAATTTTTTCTACTCTAAAAAATCAAATGAAATACCAGAAAAAAACTGCCACCCAGTCCATGGTACAAAGATTGTCCATACCGCTTTAAGACTTGTCTGGAGTGCAATAAAGGGGGACACAAAAGTTCGCATTGTTGGACTCGGAAAGAAAGCAAAAGCCGAGTAAGAGTCACTAGAACCTACCAAGCGGACAAGGCAAATATACGAGAATACTTACAAGTAGAAATGTTAAACAAAAAAGTCAGACTAAAATTGGACTCCGGATCAGATTTAACGATTATTAACTTACAGACGTGGAGGAAATTAAACAAACCGGCCATGTTGAGAACCAATAAAACACCCAGGTCTGTAACTGGAAGAAAAATAAAATTTGAGGGAGAAATTATCACAAATGTGACATTCAACGGAATGACCAAAAAATTAAAAAGATATGTGCTAAGAAATACGGAAAAATTATTTGGAAATGACTGGATGCAGAAATTCGACCTCTGGGATTTACCGATAAATACGTTCCACCAAAATGTGAGAAGTTTATCAACCGGAGCATATAAATTAAAGGAGAAATTAAAAGAGAGTTTCCCCGAATATTTGCAGCCGGCCTCGAAAGGTGTAAAAAAATGGCGGCAAAATAGAAATAAAAGAAAATGTACAACCCATTTTCAAGAAGAAAAGGAAAGTACCTTTTGCATCACTAGAAAAAATAGACCAAGAGTTGGATAGAATCTTACAAACCGGTATATTGACAAAGGTAGAATATAGTAAATGGGCCGCACCTCAAGTATACCCGAAAAAGAAATCCGGTGAAATACGAGTATGCGCTGATTTCTCGACAGGATTGAATGCAGCGATTAAGAATTATAACTATCCTCACCCTAGGCTAGAGGAAGTTTTCACAAAATTGAACGGAGGAAGATTTTTCTCAAAGATAGACTTGAGCGAAGCATACCTACAAGTACCAGTAGATGAGGAAAGCTCGAGGTTGTTGTGCATAAACACACATAAGGGATTATATAAGTTCCAAAGATTACCATTCGGGATCAAGGTCGCGCTGGCAATATTTCAGCAAATAATTCATCCTATGCTAGGTGGACTGGATTTCACGATTACATATGTGGGTGACATCCTGATAAACAGCAAAAATATTTATCAACACTGGCAACACGTTCAAGAAGTTTTCAGGCGAATAGAAAACTACGGTTTTAAGGTAAAACAAAATAAATGTGACTTTTTATGAAGGAAATAAAATATATGGGCCATATTATTGACGAAGAAGGAAGAAGACCAGACCCAGAAAGGGCAACGACAATAAAAAAAAATGCCGGCTCCAAAAAAATTAAGATTCCGTAATTGCAGCTCTACGACATGAGGAAGACATTAGAACATCATTATGTAGTACAATTCGAAACCTCCCCGTCACATTACAAGAAATAAGAAATGAAGCAGTGAATAACGAATTTATTAAGGAAACGAATACAAAAATTGTAGGAAAAGATAAGCATGTATCAGACAGTTTTTTGTTATGTGATCATGTTCTACTATATAATGAAAGGGTAGTAATCCCGAAAACGCTACAAAGACGAATCCTCAAGGATTTCCAGATGGGTCACCCAGGAAAGAACAGAATGAAATCGTTAATGCGAAGTTATATATATTGGCCAAACATGGATCAAGATATCACATATATGGTGGAAAAATGCAAGGGTTGTTCCTTAGCAGTCAAAGTACCGCCGATCATCCATAAGCCATGGCCGGAGACAGATCGAACCTCGTCGAGAATACACGTAGATTTCGCAGGTCCATTAGATGGTTTCTACTATTTGATTGTAGTAGACAGTTACAGCAAATGGCCAGAAGTATTTTGGTTTACAAAACCTATTTCCGAGACTACCATAAATTGCCTTCACGAGCTGTTTGCTCGTTTTGGAGTGGTTGATTGTCTACTCACCGACAATGGGACACAATTCACATCTGCGGATTTTCAAGAATTTTGTGAAACTTTTCATGTTAAACGCATCAAATCCCCGCCATATCACCCAAGATCAAACGGGCAAGCGGAGAGATTTGTAGATATACTAAAAAGAGCACTAAGTAAAGCTTATGACGTACCAACAGAAAAGGCTTTGCAGCAATTCTTACAAGTATATCGAATTACATCAAACAGTACTACGCCATCGGCATTATCGCGCGCGGAAGTGATGTTTGCGCGAAAAATTAGATCGGTATTCGACAAATTACTACCAAAACAAACAAGGCAATCACCAACGTTTTACGTACCAAAAAGAAAATTTAACCCAGGAGAGAAAGTTGCTTTCAACATATACAAAAACAATACATCATACTTGGAGCAAGATACAATAGAGAAACGAATCGGGAACGTCATTTACATAATTCAGGGTCCCAAGTTCTCATATAAAATGCACATAAATCAAATAAGAAAGAGACTGTTAGAGGATTTACAGAGCCTTTGATGATAAATCCAAAGAGAAAATATATTAAAGAGCCCTCCACGGCAAAAGCTTCGGGAGGATGGTGTTATGGGATCTTACCTGTAACGATAGAATGAACTCTTCCTGACACTATAAAGACTGCGCCTCTCAGGAGAGACGGAGAGAACGAAGTGTAAACGAGTCGAGACAGGGCGAGTCGAGACAATAGTAGTTCACTCTAAACCAGACTGACAGTCATACTAACACCTGCAACTTCTTGTATTATTATTCTGTTGCAATATATCTTTGTTATTCCTACTCTTGTGTTCGTGTTGTTCTTCCTTGGCCCTAACCTTGGCCCATAACAGTGGTGCAAGGATATTGGATCATAACATTATGATTATTTATCTATCGCTTTTTGTAAAAAGTTAAAACTAGCTCCCTGGAGATTATTATATATCCTTAGTTAATTCCATCTACTAAGGATCATAAAATACCGATTACAAGAAAATATATGCTATTATTTATTTCCTAGTTGATTCTATATTTTTCTCTATTTCATCAGAATAATATCCCATTATTTACCCTATTTACATCATACGGACTGTTGTCCTCCTCTTTATAACCACATTCACGACGATTGGGCCGTTGTTCCCTCCTGCCTTCTTCAGTTGATAAATGTTAGAATTTCGAGCTGCACTCTTTATTTAGTAACACGGGGGTGTACTTATTCTAATTCCAGGTGCTGTGACATTTTGGATATCTCCGTTTTCGTTAATTACCTTTAGTAATCTTATTAGAAAAATATTCGAGAAATCCTATTAAAAAATATGTGCTCCCCAGCAGGAGCCGAACCTAAGTTACCCTAACGGAAACATCATTATATTTGACTTGCTTTGATCTCTCGTCTACAGAGAATCAAAGCAATGCCCGAAGAATGTTTATAACCACAGATTTTCCGATTCTCGAAATATACACACCTATTCAGTTTTGTAATTTAACTTCGACAAAGCAAGTTTAGGAGTGTTTCTTTTTTCTAATAGTATGTAGAAATATTATTAAAGAATAATATGCGCTCTCTGGCAAGATCCGTAATTTTGTTCCCACTGGCCAGAGTGAAAGGTCGTACTAACTCGGCGATGAAGGACACGTCAGTTCTCACGAGACTTCCGTCTGCTCGGAGAGTGGGGGCGCATGTTCAAATGCTGTTTCTTTTGTTTTTGCACTAAATCCGAAAATGTACGGTAATGATACGCATTTTCATCATTTGTTACGCTTTTATTTCCAGAAATGATAAGATAATTCTTTACAAACAGGAGAAAATATCATTTGATACAGAAGTTATCATAGCTTTGAGTAATGTTTCTGAGTCATTGGCTAGTTTTAGTAGTTAAAATATTCGTATGAAAAACCCATAATACTCCGGCAGGTTTGCAGTTACTGATGCTAAATAATCCGAAATACATACGACATCTTATAGGACAGATACTCTACATATATTATATAAATATTGAAAGGCATTTGACGGTACCTGAATATATTCATAGAAAATGTTTTGATGCCTCCGGAAACCACATTTCCTCGTAGATATATAAAAGCCCTGAGAGAAACATCAAACAATGATATTCGCATATTCACTTCCAGCAAAGTTGGTGGAATTATAATTATGGACAAACACATTTAACTGCAAAAAATGAAACATCTCCTCGACGATGATAATAGCCACGAAGAAATTAATTCATCAAAGGGCCACAGATATTTACAAAATGAAACCAAGAAATTACTAAAGATGAAGGCAGTTCTTGGCTAAAATTCATCGAGCTTCACCCGAAAAGGCAACATTTACGGATTGCCAACAATACATAAGCCGGACGTCCCGATGAGACCCATTATATCAGGAATGGGCAACTCCCCGCATAATTTAGCCAGTACACTAACCCAAATTTAAACCCCACTTCTTGGTACAATTAAATTCTTGCATATAAAAAAAAAACTGATGGTCTTTTAAAAAGAATTAAAAAACATAGACATCAAAAACAAATATATGTCTAATTTAGACTTTTTACACAAATATTCCTGCAAATAAAATTTAAGAGAAACATTACTAAAACAAAATACCTATTCCCACAAATAAATCATAAACATGTGCCATTTAATTAACAATCAATCGTTTTTTCACCTTCGATAACAGACTTTACTAATGGGATTTTCACTCAGTGACGTTTTGGCTTGACTATCTTTGGAATTTCTGGAAAGTGGTCCTCTCAAAAATATTTTACCACAAAAGCCTGCTTATTTCAGATAAATATATCTCTACTAATATATCCACAAATATGCCCGATCATGTTAACAAATTAAATAACGTCAAACCGACAAAATATTTTATTTTGAATCTGAATCAAACAACACTTTATCTTTGCTAGATAAAATGTTACTCAGAAATGACAGTGAACTTCTGATTGAAGTTTTAGAAAAGCTACAAACAATAATGACATGGTCTGTTTTCATTTCCACCACGGTAACAATATTAAATCTGGAATAATTATAGGATTTTATTTAAGAGCATTAAGAATCTGCAGCCCCTAATATATTACCAAAGAAGAAATATACATAGAAATCACTTTTAAAATCCTCCAATATCTCGATCATTTCAACCACAATGCAAACAGAAAAACAGAAAATATACGATCGCAAAAGAATAATATTATTAACAACAATAAACTAGATAAATTAGATGCATATTGCTTCCATCTAGTTCCTTAACATCCATTATCCAGAACAATCTATACAAATTTAACAACATCAAAATGATTACAACCACATACAAAATAATTATGAATACGATCAGAAATAAAAGTACTCATAGGTATAATAATTCTGAAGCAGTTATATAGAAATAAATCACAAGAACTGTTCCTCACAATACATTGGGGAAACTTGCAAAAATTTAAAAATAAGTATCTATGTAACAAAAGAGTTCGTACGCACAATTTATCAAAAGCATAAGTTATAAAAACAAATGAATTTAACCACAACGTTAGTCTAAAAAACGCTAGATTTATTAAAAGAAAAAATAACTTAGAAGGAAAATTCTTGAGAGTGCCGCTATTGAAATCTTATAAAAATATAAATCTAGGGCCCGGAATGTTTTCAATATTTCCAATCCTGAAAGAATTACTACTTGGCTATGTCAAGATACATGACTACAAATATATAACAAAATTAAAGAAAATGGTTAAATTCTTAACCTCATGTGATTCAAAATATATAATACATAAATTAATGTACAGTATTTACATTAGTCCGACTATTGTTCTCATCTTTGTCGCCATATTTGTCACAACGTTTCGGCCGTTGTACGCTCCGACCTTCTTCAGGTGGTTGGAATTTCGAACTGAACCCTTTATTTCGATCACTGGGGTAGACTGTTCTAGTTCCACGTGCTATGTTTGATGGATGTCAGTTATCAGTTATCTCCTGCTAATTTTCCCTCTGAAAGTGCTCCACTGCCTTAAACGGGTATTAAACTCACACTCTTTGGGTCTGTCACTGGATCTAACCAACGCCTTTATCCACTGTGCCATGTGTCCTTGAGTACAACGGCCGAAACGTTGTGACAAATATGGCGACAACGATGAGGACAATAGTCCGACTAATGTAAATACTGTACATAATACCTCATCTCAGAAATATAGACAGACATAAATTAATCCCAAGCTAAAACAATTTAAATACTAATTGGCATAAATTGGTATGCTTACAGGTGCTTATTAATATAGTAAAATGAGGATTTTCGATATTGTAACCGCACTGAGCATTATAAATGCAGTTTATTCATCAAACACTATGTTGGTCTTCAAAGTAAAATTGTGGAAAATTAGTATTTTATTTTATTAACGATAAAATACGATTCTTAATTCTCACTGGAAGAGGAACTGACAATGTTACATGAAATTATATATCAATGAGAATGAACAATTATTTTAATTTAACATTTCGAAATGTGCATAATTCCCCTTCGCAAAATATTCCGCAATGAATACAGGGATATCATAAAATTTAAATGTATTATAATATGGACACATTTTTCTTCAGATATAAAGCTTTCCAACCAACCTTTTGTAGAGTGGATATTTTATATTAATATTAACAATATATTAATTTGCACATTGCTTGAAGCAAACGAGTTCAGGAGTTGATTAGCAAAGCAACGAAAAGGATAAAATGTGTCGAAACTTTCGTCATAATGATTGTCTAATCTTTAGTAGTAGTGTCCAGTTTGCAAAAACAAAACTGTGAAAGAGAGGAGACGAAAATCTTAAACCGCTTTATTTAGATTCGCCCAAGACGAAATTGGATGAAACAGACAGCAATAATCAATTTAACAGATTTTTATATTCAATAAACTGATGTATTTTTGTTACAAGTGATATTCAAATTGATTATAGCAGCATGTAGATACTAGCTTAATAATCCAAGCGAGTTATTTGGCTTATAATTACTAATATTAATTTAGAAAGCTACAGAGCAAAGACTATCATGATCCCAGAAACGGTTGAAATCAGAATAAAATAATTATCTTCAAATATTATTGTGAGAGGCTTTTATAAAAACCATTTTTATAGCGAAGTATTCAAAATACATTTATAACTAAACTTCATCTGAAACAAGGCGAATGCCAAAAATAGATAACTGCTGATATATATGTGCAGGAGCTGCACAGTCTTCTCTTTCCAACCCTTAAGCGTTTCCGTGTCCTCGTGCGTTTCAAAATAGTTTCCAACCTAGAATCTCTTTTTCACAGACGAACGTCACGAGTCTCATGTTGCTCTATCGCCATTTACATGGAAATATTTCAGACGAACTACTGTTCATAGTTCCACTAGTACTTAACTTCACGACTAAGACCCGCCACACCGGGGACATAAACGTAGCCCATCCTCATTCCGTTCTTATTCTTTTGGTGATATGAATGTTATAGTCGAGTAAATTCCTTCCACGAACAGTGTCGCTGTGGAAGCGACTGCAAAATGAAGCTTGACAATTTGTACACTCTTAACCTATTCAAGTTTAGTGTTAAATCCAATCTTCTTCACATATATACATAAATTATACCGCTTAATCTATACATATTATTCCGGCTTCCGGACCTTGTCCAGGGTGAAAATCAGCGTTAAAACATAAGAAAAAAGAAAAGTTCAATATAAATCACATCATTAGTATTGATCTACAAACAACAAAAGATAAACAAAATTAGCATTATGCAGAGTAAGACCGTTTGTACGAATCATTTAATGAAGTTCTAAAACATTACAGTATATATATATATATATATATATATATATATATATATATATATATATATATATATATATATATATTGCGAGAAAGAGAGATAGATATAGTTTGCAAAATCACTATACTAACCATTACTTCACAGCAAGATGTCCAACATAACTACCACAGTAAACTCCCCAGTGTATACAGCGCATATTAACTTCATGGTTATGTTGTTTTTTGATTGAGATATTATATACAATATTTTTCTGAGTTCTTCAAAGTGTATGCTTCAATAAGATTACCGGTAGTTTACCATCACCTATCTCTAGAATGGAGCCCCCTTTCTCTGACTTATGATACAAATCCTAGGATGCTTTCGAATCTTGGTTTATTAGAAGATAAAATGATTTCCTTAACCTTTTTGTAATAAACAAATAAAAGTTTATTTTATTTTTATTGTTTACTTTTAAAATGTGATTCTTGTAAGTACCAAAATAATTCTCTTTTTGAAAGCACTGATTTGATCTGCTTTATAAATCTCTTAGAAAATTATATTTCGTGAAAACCGCACCCCTTTTCTAAAAATCTCCCCAGCGCTCACATCTCTGAGGATTTAAGAAATCTTACCTGACCGGGACGCTTTATTCGTCTATTGATCTATTGACGGAACATATGGTAGTGGCAGATAAGAAGGAGGGATGTCATGTATTCGTCATTCGACTGGTCGATTATTTAAACTAATAAGGCTTACATATATATCATCTCCCCTACAACAGTCATCTTTTAAAAGAAAGAGAATTTAAAATAAATTTATAGAATATATATATGAGTTTGTGTGTATGTAAATATAGATAAAATAATTTAAGTATCAGAAAGCGATTTTAATCTCATTTCAGAAAGGGAATCCCTTTTTAACTCAATGGTTATAAGTAAATATATAATTTAAATCTATCTTGATATTCATTTTTTATCTACATCTCTAGATATGGATAAGAAGAAAGAATCAATTTCAATGCTAGCCATTATTAAAAAAGAAACTTACACAAAATCACAAACCCATGCATGCTCACAAACACACGCACACCCACACACATATATCTGTCTGAAATTTATATATATATATATATATATATATATATATATATATATATATATATATATATATATATATATATTACTCGCCATTAGAAGTAACTCTAACTTTCATAGATACAGCAATCGTAAGACATAAATTAAAATCTGATCGTAGTAATACCTTAATATTTTTAGCATACTGACAGAAGTGAAGCGGTCCATTTACATCCGGAAAAATGAATAAATTGGTAAAAAAAAAAGAATTGATTTAAAAATCAATTGATTAAACAAATGAAGTGTCTCCTTGCGCCTTGACGGACTCAAATTTTCCTACTGATATGAAGTGGAAAGATTGTATGGAATACATTGTTCTGTTGCTAGATAATTTGGTTCACTGTGCTAGAGAATTTCTCTTGCCAGCATTTGTTTTACACATTTATATTAACAATTCGTCCATGCATTAATTGTTGCAATCACATCTGCTGTAGCACTTCTCTTAATGATTCGAGATAAAATACAAAGAAGAATCAGCAATTTTATTGGTTCTGAGCTGCCAAATCGGGTTCAGTCAATCTCCCACTATTGTAAATTGCTTCCCTGTGTTTTTTCCATAAATATTTCATGAGAATGGTTCTGGTGTGCTTTCCGCCTTGGTAGCTAGATTTTATTAATTTAAGTGCAGTTCTAGATTGGTGGTAAGGTCTCGTCAGATTCCTGTTGGAATGACGAGATGTGGCCGTAAGTGAGATGCTTAAAGTTTCTTCTCTCGCACTTCCTGCATGCAGATCCTTCTTCCGGCCTCATGCTTTCCGGTTAACTTTGGGTTTCAAACATTTAAAGACAATAGTTAATTTCTACCTTCTTAATTCCTGTCCTTTTATTGTTTTGTCTCCTTAATAATGTTTTCTTTCATTCATATTCTCTCAAACTTAGAAGGTTCCTATATCTTAGTGGCATTATTGCATTGTTTGAGGTAAAATGATTTCACACACACACACACACACACACACACACACACACACACACACACACACACACACATATATATATATATATAAATGTGTGTATATATATATATATATATATATATATATATATATATATATATATATATATATTGATAGGTAGATATATATGAATGATGCTTAAGAAATCTCAGAGGTCGACCGAGTCTAAAAAAATTTAATTAGACTTTCTGCTATCCGATCCCTGATGAAAACTTTGTTTCAAGCACTGCATCAATTTATGTATATTTGTTTGCGCGTCCGTGTACATATTCAACACACAAATAAGTTGTACTCGAATACACCTACATACATATATGTATGCATATAGTTGTACACACACACACATATGTATATATACGTATTGTATTTTACACAAATATTTTATATATTTAATACCCATGTATATGTGTGTGTTTGCGTTTTATAGCCATATATACATATCTGTGTTCGTGTGTGAATTTGTTTAAGAATATATATACATACACACACACACACACACACACATATATATATATATATATATATATATATATATATATATATATATATATATATATATATATATATATATATATATATATATATATATATATAATGTGTGTATTGTTGTAAGATGATTATATCTATTGAAACAAGGTTGTGCATCCTTAAGAAAAGCAATATGTAGTTTTGTAGCAGCCAGCAGTAAGTTTTAAAATCTAGTATTATCCGGATTAAATTTCAGCTTTATTTAAACACACGGTTTTGGAAGAAACATAGATACGAAAGGAGCGTGGATAGAATTATGGCTAAGACATAAATCATAACAAGTAAAAGAAAGTGTTCTTAAAAAATGACGTTGAACAATCAAAGTATATTCAACGAATCGTCAATAACATTACTGTACATTGTAAAAAACATTTTGATGATTCAACTTTTGAAATTACATTTAATCTACAAGGGCAAGAATGTGTACAAACTTTAGTTTTGCAAACGGGTACAAAACGTATGAAAACATTTCAATTTTCTTCAGTAAATGATTGTATTATATTGTACTTTGGAAGACGACCATTTCTAGATAACATTAATAATATAATCATAGTACTGCTTGTTTTACCAGTAGATATTTAGATGTTTACTTTAGTTGTTGAAATATATAGCCTTATCATTACCACTTCTCAATCCCATAAGGCAATACTGAACAAATACCAGTTAGACATTTTTTATATTTTGTTTTTTTATGTTTAGTTGTTATGAAGTTTTAAATTGGTAGACATCTTGCGAGTAAAATAACATTTTCTCGGAACATCCCACATCCCAAGATGTGAACAAATGATCAAACTTTGAGTTTGTGAGAAAATACTTTTTGTTTAGTCCCATAACTTTTCAGTGTGTAAATACGCGAGCCGCGATAAAAGTCAATACGCGAAACGAAACATGAAAAAAAAACTGGCGACATAATCAAGAAGTGTTTCTTACTTAACTATAGGAATTATATATTTGCCAATGCAAATCGAAATATCTTAACAATTATTCTGGATAATATTAATATCATTAGGCATTAATTAAACGTGTATATATTATAAATGTATATGAGTGTTGCATATTCCAGTACATCGACGTTATAAGCATATATAATCTTCGCAAAATGTGAGTTTACATATATATATATATATATATATATATATATATATATGTATATATATATATATATATATATATATATATAATGTGGTTCGTAAGTACCTATAATCAGGTATGTATATATTAGATGCAGTGTGAAACAAATAATAAGAGAGTCTGAATGCAAATACGCGGACCTTTCTAATTTTCTTAAATAAAATAATCATCTGACATACAAGACGAAATTTCTTGACCGAGCTCTGTAAGAATTTGCAGATTTTGACTGCACTGAAAAGTGGAAACCTCATGTTCATGGGTTATATATATATATATATATATATATATATATATATATATATATATATATATATATATATATATATATATATATATGCGTGTGTGTGTGTGTGTGTGTGTGTGTGTGTGCGTATACATGTTTTTCTGCGTGCGTGTATGGTATCCACCTATTTGTTTAAATATATAAACAAGGTGAAATTAAAATGAAAGTGACAGATATAGTCATCACCTTGCTGTAATTTTTCAGATGCCCGTTATCGGATACACAGAAATTCTACTGTTGCCCAAATTGAGATTTTGAAAAATCGATTTATTTTATGTTTTATCAAGGCAATACTATCATTTAATTTATAATGATTACAGAATATTTATTAGGAAAGAAAAAGTTATATTATTTGTTTTTTTAATAAATGTATCATGGCCAATTTCAAGAGACTGACTTTTCAATTTTACTCATATATATATATATATATATATATATATATATATATATATCAAAGAGTAAAATTGAAAAGTCAATCTCTTGAAATCATCCCAAAATAGTTCATTAAGAAAACAATTCCATCTATCTACCTATATATATATATATATATATATATATATATATATATATATATATATATATATATATATAACTGAATAAAAACGTTTATACGCTGCTACATTTTTGGTTAGGAGTAATTCATCCTTCTTTTTTATAAACTCACCTTGCACAGAGCAAAGAACAGAACAATTACTTTTTCCTTTTATAATCATGATGCAACAGGATCTTTGGAAAATAAACAGGTAAATTATTTTCCTTGAAAATTGCCACGTTACGTCAGAAAGTGTAAATTAAACTTTTTGTATGACTGACACACAAAGAAAACTGAAAAATATTGTTTATTCACTAAAGGTAAATGTGTTGACAGAAATAATGTTTATCTGCAGAAAAAGAGAGCAGAAGTAGTAAGATACGACAAGAAATTCTCAAAGTAAAGCAGCAACATAAATGACATAATTTCACACAGTTCTTGGCTTGTGATTTTTCAGTGCCAACTCGCAATTTTCGAGCAAGAATTATCTTCGCCAAGATACACAGACTGCATTCGCTCAAAGTCATTTTCAAACACGTGCGTTTGAGATCTTTGTATCAAGCGGACAATAACGAATCCTCGATTTCTAATTCTCTCAAAATCGCGTCATTGTATAAGTTGAATAAATCTGGTGATAAAACACATGGCTGTAATAAAAAAAACTGTTGTAATATTTCAGAGCTACCGAAGTCATTTTCTATACTTATACAGGAATAACCGACAGTATGTGTTCTGTATTTTTCTCCCCATCCTTCTGTAGAACTACATGTTTGTTGATTGAAGTCTCTTCTTAATCTGTGAAGAGGTTGTGCATTCATTGCCATATTGAAGAACTAGTATTTCGTAACTATTCAGTACACTTGTCTTTGCTTTTAATGATTTTTGTTTAGTTCCTTAATACATTGCTTAGTTTTTGGAATGCGTATTTCGCTACCCCAATGAGGTAATAAAATAGATTATTGTAATGTTTTAAATGTATTATCAATGTATTACGTTCCTCGTTTAAAACCTACTTACGTCGAAGTAACAGCCGAAAATAATATTAAAAAGATGCAGTTCAATAAAAAATATACGATGGACAATATTCATCTGTAATTTCTATAACTAACAGATATATTCTTGAAATGCTACAACTACATGCTAATAAACCCAAACACTTATATATTAGATGGCCTTAAACTCATCATCTACCATAAAATTCATAATTAATAACTCAAAAATAAAAAAACAATAAGAATAATTTAAATATATATACTATTATGTAGTCAATTTCGTAAAATTTGTTTATGTGAAGCACAACGATGTTTTAAAGAAAATTTAGAAAAGTCGTAGATACGTAATATTTTTCTTTTTTATATTGGAAAATGTGATGTAATGTTCTACAATATATATATATATATATATATATAGATAGATAGATAGATAGATAGATAGATAGATAGATAGATAGATAGATAGACATAGATATAGGTATATATACACATATGTGTGTATCTGTATTATTTTACGATCTGAATATATCTTGACGCATCATTTAAAATCAAAGATCAACTCAAAAAATTCAACTTTGGACGGTGTATGAATTACTTACTATGAAGGAAATCAATGTATCAAAATCGATCATTCTCACTCAATACGTCATCTCTCTTTCAGTCAAAAATACAAAAGTGTAAACAATTCTTGAAATTTAGCCGGACATTACTTTGGAGAGATTAAAACATCACACATAAGTTTATTTGATTTCTAATTTTCATTATATATAATAAGTATGTAATGTGTTTCTCTTTTTATTGGTTCATTTTATAACTATATATAATTATGCAAGTGTACTCAATGACAAATTTATTAAAAAAGAATCTGATAAATCAGTCTTACGAGTAAAATTGAAATAGTTTAATTTAAAATTATCAAGTTATTTAATTAACTGATATTATCATATAAACTGTATAATAATTTTCATTTGATATGCACTTTCCTCAACCATTCGCTTAAACAGTCGTTAAGAAGTTCTTACGCAATTTAAAAAAAAACTCTTAATTTTCATACATTATGAAGTCTGGCTATAATATTGAATACCTTATTTATTTAAAGGTAATTATTTTTATGTTTACGATTTTTTTAATTTACGATTTAAAGGTAATTATTTTTATGTTTACGATTTTTTTTTACGATTTTTATGTTTACGATTTTTTTTTTATTGATAAATATTTTTTATAATAATGAATTACAGCAGGTTGCTCTATTTATCACCTAAAACAAAAACAACCAAATTGATAGAAGTGAAAATTGTCTCTGTCTGTTATTATTTTGATATTCTTCTTAGGTACCTGCCAGTCATCAATGACCATGGATTTAATACCACGGAGCTGCTCCTCTGGAACATCGTCAACTGGGGCTGAACAGGCCGATATGCGAGTGGCAGTCTTTGTCACACAAGTCACATATGCGTATTTTTTGTGTGTTGTCTGTGCTGCAACGTTTTTATCTGCGGGTCAGCTTGTCTTTTGCTGCCTTCTCTCCTGATACTAATTGTTTAGCCAAGGTGCTTCACCACCAAGAACGGCCAAGTTCTTCCCAGTGTTCACTGTTGATCTCAAGGGCCTTCATGTCCCTCTTAGAGAATCTCTGTAGCACATATGTGGGCAACCGGTGCCTCTTTTGCAAATTGCAATTTCACCGTAGAGGATGTCTTTGGGAATTCGCAATCCTCCCGACGACGAACATTATCCAGCCATCGGAGCTTGCGCTGTCTGAACAGAGTGAACATTGTTGTTAGGCCGGCGCGAATCAGAACTTCAGTGTTGGGCACTGTGTCGGGCCATGAAGTTTTTCTCGCCTGAGTCCATCCTTTAAATCTATAAATCAATCTTTGCCCATGCATGGAATGCTACAGCCATATATGGTCTGTCGTCCCGGCTGTTCGTCTCAAGGTCCTCGACTAAATCCAAACACTGATATGCAGTGTAATTGGCCCTGATCTGTCGCCTCGTCTACAGCCACTTTCTCAAAGACGTGCCGTTGCCCCCCTCTGTCTTTCCTACAAATACTTTCAGAGTAACGGTTCCGACTAGCTACTTTCGCTGGTTCCGAGACTGCATGAATTTAAGCGTGCTACTAGGTTGGCATCTCAGCCCTACCCTTTCACTATCGAAACTGTTAAATGTAACCGTCTCTTCTACTTCATAGCTTCATGTCTCTCACTTCCCGTCTGTAGAAATCCCTTCCTCTTACTTGATTCCCTGATAGCTATAAACTTCAATTATTCAAATAAAATGTCAATCGACATCTTCAAATGTCTTGATCTAATTCCCCGACCTTCTCTTCATCATTTCCTCTATCACGCCTATTTATTCTTGCCCCGATTCTCTGTAATCCCTTACGAGCTAGTGGCACTCCCACCCTGCTTGGGGTGAAATGCTTAAAAGAAACATCACTCGCTGGTACCATTGCCCGTAGCCAAACTGTCACTGGCTTTGCTGAGTTAACCTAACGTTTGTTCAGCATCCAGTACATTCATGGTTGGCAAGCATTGGATAGCATCGTGGGCTGACGGAGACACGATGTTCTGTTTCGAGTAGAGGTCAGAATAATGTTCAACCCGTTTCTCCATCTATTGGCTCTTGTCGGTGATTACTTCTCTTGTGGATGATGGGGATCTGACTTAGTCTGGACTGGACCAAGTGACCTCTTGATAACATTGTACATTCTTCTGATGTTCCCCTGCTGGCAGCAGTGTGCATGTCTTCGCCGAGCTGAACACAGTACTCACTGTAACTGCATTGCTCTTTGCAGTTTTAAGATTCTGACGGTTCTTTTTGGTAGGACACACTTTTTGTACTAGGCTTTCACAAGACTTTGCTTCAAATCAATCATGAAATTTACACATTTTCATCCCCAAAGTGGCCAGGGCTGTGCGATAGATGGTGTTTCGCAGTTCCGCCCACTTCTGTGTTGCCGACACGCTGGACAGCAATATACGAAGTTTCTTTTAGAAAGTTACAGCAAACAGCTATACGATGTCTGTTTTGGGCATCTTGCACGTGTTAATGCGTGCATTTCCTTGATTTCGGATGGGGTGGAATTTATTCAGCTGCATCCTGGTCTTGCAACACACTAGATAATAGTTTGTATCGAAGTCCACACTCTGGTATGTACGAGTGAATAGTACGTTTTGATTAAGGAGCGCCTGGTCAGGGTCAGGATCAGGGTCAGCTGGTGCTAATGATTCGAGCGTGGATGCCGTCAGTAATTTTTTTATTGGGGTTTTGTCTGGAATATATGTTAATGATGCACAAGTTGTGGAAAATGCACTTCTGATATATATCTATATATATATATATATATATATATATCAACAAATTTTTAGTGGCACACAATCTATTCATGATTCTTAAAACAGGGAAGATTTTATTAATCAAAATATCAGATGCTAAGTATCGTCTCGATTTAAAAAATAGAAATTTACGATACATTTCGTCAGAAGGAAAATCTTCGGAATTAAGAAGAAAAACTGATAGGAAACAAACATGGCAATAGACTTAAGAGAGAAAATGTGGAGAAGAGGAAAAAGTTAAAGTTGCAAAGAACAATACAAAGAGTCACTGAAGATTGACTGCTTATGCTTCAACTCCCTCTGCTTACACAGAGTCGGACTAGGCGTATTGATAACAGCCCCCTCCAAGATGTTAGGATCGTATTTCGTTTGAGCACTGTGCAGGAAAGAAAACAATTCCTGTTGAATAATTGGACTCTCATGTGACGGAAGTCAATAAATGCTCCCCGATGGCAGACTCATGCGCCTGTGAGTGCCCGCATGTTAATGTAGCAAGTTGACGTATGACGACAGAAACATGCTGTGCAATCCGTACCTCCAGCCGCTGGAGAGTCTTACCGTGACCTCCGAGAGACAAGGCCTGTTCGGTAGTGATGTGACGTCACAAAAGTAGTCCATGCAGTGAAACAGACAATAATCATAAAGTAATGAATAATTGTAAGAAAAAAATTGGTTTTAGAAAACTTTTAAAATATACATTGTTTTACAAAACAAATAAACAGAATTGGATTTTATACAGAACTTTATTTCATATTAATTTTTTTTAAATAACCGATAAGAAAAAAAAATGTTGCTGAATGTTTTGTTAAAGAAATTAAACATCATGTTAGATTTCATTAAATTTTAAAGACTGAAATTCGTTCATTATTTTTTTATTTGTTTCAAATTTGAAAACATTTTTTAAATCATTATCAGTATTGTTTTAATTTGCATGTTTTTATTAAAGTTACAATATCGCAAGTAAATGATTATTATTCTTTACACGACAGCAACAACTCAATTATGAATTAGGAAACAAACAAAGAAAGAGAGGAGCAAATTACAAGTAAATTATAAATAAGATACAAATAAAAACTAAATACAAGAAAGTAAATAAATTTGATACAAAAAAAGAGACTTAAAATTCAAATAATACTTATAGAAAAGTAGGTTACAGACAGACAATTTTAACACTGAAATTCGTTCATGATTTATTGTTTCACATTTGAAAATTTTTCATAAATCATAATCAGCGTTGTTTTAATTTGCATGTTTTTATTTCAATTTTAATAATTATTCTGTGAAGTTACAATTTTTGTAATCATTAAAGAGATTATTACTCAAATACAGTAACAACTGAATTATGAATTAGGGAACAAACAATAATTAAATAAACAAATCATAATTAAATGATGAATGAATAAAAAAAAATAATTATGATAAATAAATAAAACAATTAAACATAAACAAGAAACAAAAACACAAACAAGAAAATACATTAGATACAAACAATAAATAGATTTAAAAATCAAATAATATTTTCAGCAAAATAGGTTACTGATATAAAATTTAGCTTAATGTTTGAAGTTTTCTTTTTTTGCTTAACTTGTTACTTGCAATATTATTATTTTCCCTAGAACAAAAATTATTTAAAAGAGCATTTGTAGAGCTCCAGACAAACATTTTTTGTATTTTTTCTATATTGTGACCCTCATCACAAGTGTCAACATCAAAAAGAAGCTCATCATCTGCCAAAACATTCAATGTTATATGCATGGCTAATTTTCTTTGATTTACTGAATGAATAAAAGAATGATTTTTTATCAGTTTATTAATGACTACATAATTATAGAGAACAAAATTTATAGTTTTATCATTAGGATATAAGAGAGAACCTCTATTAATCCCATGAATATAGCTGCATATTTCAGGTATTTCTTCCACATTATCTTTTACACTTTCAGATATTAAATCTTTGCAACTATTGCATTTACTTTTCTTAAAAACTGCATAACAGCAATAACCTGCTAAGTATAGTATTACAGGTAGAACTTCTCTACAATTATTAACATCATCCTCTTTAACATCAATTCTGTATTTATATATATCTAACTTTTCCTCCTCTGTCACTTCATCCCAGTTTGGTTTTTGTAAACTCTTTAAATCAATTTTAATGCATTGCTGATTAAATGGTAAGTTTAAAACTGATTTCATTCTAATTTTTTTTTCACTCAAATACTTGCCGTATCGAGATATTATACTGATCCCCACTAAGTTGCCGGTACTGACCCAACCTTGCTTCAAGGTGATCAGTTTGAAATTTGCCTGGTAATATGTACAGCATTTTCAGTTCTTCTATGCAATACTTGGTCAGTTCTAGAAATGCATAGGTTGTATGATGCAAAGCAGTGAAGGTTTCCTTTGTTAATTTTCCATTTCTTCCAGAAATGCTATTCCAAGATTCTAACCAGTCACAGAATACAGAGAGAAATCTAAAATTTTCTTCATCTATTCTAAGTGGATTGCAGTATTTATTTCTAAGCCGACAACCTTTATATGGTGTTTTAACATTCATTATTGTCCACCAAATATAAAATATGTTTATATATTCTGCAACTTCTGCAAAATTAGGCAAATATTTCTGTTTTCCTAAGGTCATTAATCCTTGAATAGTATATTCATTAAAAATTTGCAGAACTAAATTAACATTTTGCCTTTCAAGATTAGTAGGAGAAAGTGCCTTTGAGGTCAATTTATAACAATATTTCAAAATTGACTGAGATTCTAAGGCATGAAGTTTCTGTAAGGTAGAAAATGGGGCACTTTGGATACTATCTAATTCATGATTTCCATCATGACAAAATTTGGGGAACAGCATGCATCTATTTGCATCTTTTTGACCAAGCCAATTGTTTCTAATGCATTTTAATATATGGACCGAGTCAAAAAGGAAGAAAAGGGGTCGAGACTTTATAACTGGGTGTGGATATACAATGGAAAGCTTTGGAGGACTGCAAAAGAAAGAGATAGCTTTTTTATTTATAGCATTATTATCTGTTATGATTGATAATACTTGAAAGCCTATCTCCTCTAAACCAATTATCATATGTTTAACTATGTCAAATAACTTCTCAGCTTTAAGACATTTAGTTGGCATAACATGCACAACATCTTTATATTGTGAGAATACGCTGCTAATCATGAAAGCAAAAGCACTTGTTGCAGCTTCACTGCTGTTGTCAGAAAAGCCAACAATATTACCACCCTTATAATCTAAATAAGGTTTTAGATGAATTTCATCAACAAGTAAAGATACTGTGATGTCATTCTGCACTAGGAGCTTAAATTTATTTTTAATATACATAAGAAAATTGTTATCATGTTGCTCAATCAAAGGATTCATATATGTTGATAACGTTAATCTTTTAATGGTTGAATAGCTAGGTAAAATTATATTTTTGCTGTCTCTTAACAATCTGTACCCTTTAGGAGAGCAGTTATATAATAATGAAGAAAATATCATCATTTCTGTTGAATAATCAAGCTTATTTTGTGTCATTAAATTTATCTGCTCATATATAAATTTGATTGCATTAAAATGTTTGTTTGATTCTTCTTGCACTAATAGTAGAAATGACATTATTAATTTTAATATAAAAATCATATTTTGAGGTTCAGTTTGCTGTTGTTGTGTGTCCATTTTCTTCATGTTTTCTATCAGAATTTCAAGAGTATTTTGATCAGTTACATGTTTAGGAATCTTATAGTCCCCTATTGAATGCATTTCCACATCTCTACAAAACACATGTACTGCAAAATCAGATTCAATTACAAGAGATAGATTGATTTTTGGATATGGGGATTTGATGATGCTGAATATAATAAGTGTCTCTTGCTGCCTAACAAAACTCCAGTAATTTCTATCAAGGAAATTTAATTTCCCTTCTCTAGATCATTTATATTATGGAAATTCTTCTGCATTTTAAATGCTAAGTCATCATTAATACTTTGATTTAAAGCACTTTTAAGAGCAGCATTCTCTAGTCGAATTCTCCTAGAATCTGGTGATTCTCTAGAAGTAGTCAATGAAGATAAATATGAGGGACAGTTTGGGAAAATTCTAGGAATAGCACCATCACGAAGATATATTTTTTTTAGTTTAACTGCAATTGTGACACCTGTTTTTTCGTCAAAAGCTGACGATTCTCTCCTTATGTCCTCCGGTCGAAAATGTAGTTCACATACCTAAAAAGATTTTAAAAACCAAAAATCTATTTTAAATTCTTGTGAAATCTAAGAAAATCAATCAGCAAAAATCTCTACAGTAATATGAAGCATTAACAATTTTAGGAAAAGTGGAGAGAATTCAACAAAAGATTATTAGTGACGAAGCTAACAGAATTTTTAACGTTTATTCATTTTTTAATTTTTAAAATGATAAATAAAAAAACATTCTTATGAATAAAACAATTCTAAAATGTTGTTAAATTATTAGAATTATATTAATTCTAAAAAATAATTCAATTATTTTTATGCCTATAAATAAAAAGATTATTTTATGAATTTATATCGAAAATGTCTTTAAAGTTTATTTTTATAAAAATTAGATTTCACTTCAGCCTTTAAAAACTTTCGCAACTTTGTTTTTAATTATAATGTTTTGTGAATTATAAAGATATGAAATTATTTTAATCCTCAAAGTTTCAATTGAGTTTAATAACTTTTTAAAACAAAACTTTGTTTTAAAATGTGTTGTAAATTACAGACATGAAATTAATTAAATTCAATTAAAGTTTCATTTAGTCACGAACAAAACAATTCTAAAAAATCGTTAAACTTATTAGAATCATTTTTTATGTATATAAAATATTCCTTTAGGAATTCATGAATGAATTGAATTATGTCGAAAATTACTTTAAAGTTTATTTATTAAAAAAATGAGGTTTTAAATTTTAAAAGCAACAGTAACACGTACGAGAATGAATATCTAAACTTTCTCGCTAGATTTATGTCTTATTAACTTTAAGTTATGAATTACAAAGACATGGTATTAATTTTCATTAAAGTTTCAATAAAATTTACTTATTTTTTAATACAAAAAATACTCACTCTGCTGAATTTAGTAGGTGAAAAATGATCTCTTCTGATTGTACGAATCCAAACATCAGATAATTCTTTATCTTTAGGGAACGAAAATACATGTACTTTAGGGCCGTTTTTATAATTCCCTTTGCAATTTGGTACAACGCATCTATAAGGCATTGTTTTTGTTTTAAATTAATTCAATATTTAAAAGAGAGTATTAATAAATAATTTAAAAATGCCGCCGTAAAAAATCTGCTACACAAAACAAACGACACGCTTCTTGAAAGTCGGACTCAATGTGATGACGTCACATTTCTCCGTAGCCCAATGAAGAAGGCCTGCTATCTCGGTGGTCACGGTCTTACCCACATAATCGGCCACACATCGACACTTAAAACGATAAATAACGGAACATTCTTGATTGGTGGGCAAGACATCCTTACGGACAGATGGAAAACACTCCTAGTAGAAAATATGTTCCGTACTACTACAAAATTGAAGCAGTGCATGACAGTAAAGGAGATCTTAGCGAAAGATTGACTAATCCCATGTAGACGGGGCATTTAGGTCGAACAAATGTTTTATCTTTATTTAACTTCGAAATTTCAAGTCTAATGCTTGTTTTAATGACACCTTCTGGATAGTCGTTGGTGAGAAAGATTCTGGTAATTGCCCGAAGTTCTGCATTAAGATTGCACTCCGAACAAATGATTAAAAGACGACGATGAGTAAGTGCATTTATCAGATTATTTTTGCAACTTGGAAGCGAAAGAGTCCCAGCTAAGATACACCTCAGTAAACGTGCGCTTCATATAAACTCTGGTGAGGAAAGAAGTAGGAGTTCTCTCAACCAACATGTTCAGGAATAGCAACATATTATTATTCTTCGCTTCCCTCGTAAATCCTAAAGAGGGGTTGAGACTATGTTGACATTGGTAAAACTATCTGCCGCGTTATGTGGTGAAAAGTGTCATGAGCATAATAGAAATAGCAGTATGGCTTAAGGACCTTATCAAAACAACTGCCTCTCATGAAACCTTTCAAAAATATTGGCATTGAGAGCTCCCAAAATGACCACCCATCGCAACCCCATCAATCCGTTTCAAAGCTGAAAGTGCCAATCTTAGCAGCCACCACATCAGCTCGACAAAGGCAATCTCAGGAAAAGAGGGAAGCTTTAAGAGTCCACGATATAAATAGCCAACACAAATGTCAATAGTCTCGTCAAGACGGGCATTCGTGAACAGACTACGAATATGAAAAGACACGAGAATCTCCATCTGAACAGTGCATTGAGTTTTACGTATATCAAACGCAAACTGGAATGAGTCCTGAATTTTATCTAAACTCAACATAATGTTTCTCACAACTATATCTAAAGCTATCGAAGACTTAATCAATAAAAAAACAAAACAAGACAAAACTTGAAGTAGTAATTTACTCTATCAAGTGCAGGAATTGCCAGATTGAATACATTGGAGAAACGTAAAGAAGTATAAACAAAAATCTATATGAACACAAAAGAGACATTTCAAAAAACAACACACAAAACGCATTGGTTGGTCACCGTAACAAAACTGACCACACCTTTCACATAGGGAATTCTACTTTTACTAAAAGAAATAAAAGATCCTCTGAGACTAAAACGTCTGGAAAGTGCCTTTATCGCCAGTTCAGTCACGGCGAATTTGCGTCCAAGCTCTTACAATATAGCACCATTCATGGCAGATTTTCTATTCTCACAATGTGCGATAGACAGGGACAAAGGTGATGGAGAGAAAGAGAAAATGAATACAGATGAATTTGGCTAGAATGAAAATGAATCCTTCACAAAATAATCTTTACATGATTTTGAAACTACCAGCGTCTCTGGTTTCGTGCGCATGTGTAGACGTGGAAAGATCAACAAAGCCCACGCCCATGATATCCTAACGGATGAAATGTGCCATAATTTTTTTCCATTTTGTCACACTATTATTCTAAATACTATTTGTTGCTATGTAAAATTGCACAAAATTATATATTGTTATATCACACACACACACACACACACACACACACACACACACACACACACACACACACACATATATATATATATATTGAGGAAATTAAATGAATTAATTAAATTAGATATTTATCGATCTAAATATGTTATCTTTGCATGTTTCCAGAGTGATGGAAATGTTTTTTTTTACAAAGTAGTTCAGCACATTTTGTTAACATTTGATGTTATTGAGTATTGGCTTTTTCTTTTTTTGTTAGCGCTTTTGTCATTTTAGTCTTTTTTTACATATAGGTGAGGTTATTATACTTAAGTCTCTTGCGGAGTTTCGTAGGTTTATGTGTGTTTTTAATGAGTCCTAATTGAGTTTATTTCGATTAAAGCTGTGGATTTTGGAAGTTATTCAACATTGTCGGTGTTGATCCACAATGGCGAACCATGGATCAAGAAATCGCTCGACAACGGCTTTGACGTCCTCCAAGGCTCTCTTGGTGCAGAGATCTCGGAATTAATGAATATTTTTATTTTGTATAAAATAAACAAATTATTACATATTGATGATCATGGAGTGTACCGTGACGACAGGCTGATAGTTGTATCCGCCAACAGAAGTGCTAACGACTGTATTAGAAAGAAGTTATTTTTTCAGTTATTTAAACAACTGGGCTTCAAAATAACTGTTGATTTAAATATGAAATTCTTCCAATATTTATATGTGGAATTGAACTTCACAACTGGTACGGTGTCACCGTACATAAAAGCAAATAATACTCTGAGGTACGTGAATACTAAATCAAACCACCATCCAAGTATTATCAAGCAGACCCCCAGAAGAGTTAAGTGCAGAGTGTCGCAAAATTCGTCGAATGGAGATATTTTTAAACATAAAAAGTGATTTACGAAAATGCCTTACAAGTGAAGGGACATGCTGCTAATCTATATTTCCAACCACAGGCTGAACCTGTCAGTAGAAAAAGATGCAGAAACGTGATTTGTTCCAACGCCACATTCAATATTCAGTTGAAAACCAAGATCGGCCGTATATTTTCCAATCTGCTGGATAAACATTTCCCGAGAAACTCCATTTTGGCAAATAGAAACACCGTCAAGATAAGCTACACGTACACGAACAACTTACAAAACATTGTAAAAAGCCACAATTCGAAAATTCTGTCGGCTCAAAGATTGACCTTGTAATTGCAGGAACAAAAACGTTTGCCCTTTAAACGGTGGGTTCCGTAAGAAGGTATATATAGTCTATTCGACAGAAGGTAGTTGCGGTAGCGGCTTCAGAAGAGTATATATTGGTTGCACAGAGGGCCCCTTTAATAAGAGGTTTAACAATCATACTATCTCATTTATACTGGAGAGCCACAAAAGAGATACAAATCTGGCGGATTGCGTCTGGCGCTACAAACAAGAGAACGGTAGAAATACATGTGTGAATTGGAAGATAATTAGAAAGGTTAACTCGGGCAGAGCCCGTGGTAAATGCTGCCGTCTATGTCCGGAGGAGAAGCGAGCAATAGCAACTTATCCAGGCTAGCAAGTGTTGCTCAATGATAGGACTGAAGGGTTATAACCAGTTGCAAGCTCTTACGCAAATATTTATTGAACAATTACCATCCCGGATGAGTTTTTCCTCTATTTTTTTTCGGCCCACTCGCTTCTTAGTCCCACTCCCACAAGTACCATCCACCTACTGGTGTTCTACAAGTTTGTTGTGGAGTTCACTATAATACAGTTCTTTCAACCGGCATGAGGAGATCTAGCGGTCGAAACCCGGGTAGTGTGGTTTTGAGAATGTTTTCCAAGGCATCTCGATCTGCATTTTCTATCTTATATTTCATATTTTATAATTTGAATCGAACATTTTTGTTGGTGTTTACGCATTTATATGCCTCCCTCCGCGTTTTTGTGTTTTATTCATTTCTTGGCATCCTATTATAATATAATATAATATATATATATATATATATATATATATATATATATATATATATATATATATATATATATTATATTTTTTTATATAGAGAAAACAATTTACTCACTACAATGATGCAACCTCGTTTCGGTGCATTCATTTGCACCTCGACTGGTGAGAATCAAAAAGATTATGAACAATCCTCTTTGAAAGTAGGCCTCTCGTGGAACGCTACTTCCTTTTTTTCTATTTGTTTAAAAAAAACATTTTAAGAGGGCACGTATAAGGGTAAAGAAAAGATAGGAAAGGCAAAAGGGTAACAGAGTGAGACATTAGTGCTTGTTGATACCAATTTGGTGAACGATTGTTGAGATGTTAAATTGATGGCTCGACCCGAAAAATTTAAATCGACAGCAACGATCAAGTGTATAGGTGCATCATGTTCAAGCCTCCCGAGAGTGAGGGGTGGTGGTGGAAAGTTGGGAATAGGTGAGAGTAAGACGATGAAAAAGGAAGGAGGGGTCAGTTCAAACGATGGTTATAGTAATAATTGGAAACGTTTTTGGTAAATGTAAAACCAAGCCGGGGCTGAATTGCGTATATTTAGCCTGGAGTTATTGCTACTCGTTTTGTAATCATTGTATGTATTTTGTAAATTAATAAATTAAGAGGTGTGGATTTTTTTCTTGGTATGTTGAATGCATAAGTTATTTCTTTGTTATTTTTTACAATAAGTTTTAGTTAGGAATTTAAGATATATGTAGAAAGGTATATAAATATATGGTATATTAATATAAATTGTATAAGAAAATTTTGATCTATTGTCGGACTCTATAACTGTAGAAAAAGTATGTATGTAAATCACTTTATCTGATACTATTAACAGTATTATATATATGCAAAAAATATTTTAAGAATCATACTCTAAGATAGAGTAGTAGAAATATATACAAGAGGGAAGAAAATATATCAAAGTAGGTGAGTTATAATTTTAAACGTTTATGTTTATGTATTTGAATGTTTAGCAAGATTTTAATGTTAGATCATTACAAAAATAGTGGTTTCAAATATTTGATTTAATAATTGTCTCTTGTAATTATTTTTCCTTGCAAGCATAAAAAGAAACAAGATTTGTTCAGAGATTTGCAAGTTCTAGTTTGTTTTAGGATTTTCCTTTTGACTTTTGGTGTTTTGCTTTCGTCTTTCATTTTCCAAAAGTATTTAGAAATTGATGTCATATTGCGTTTGCTTAATTGATGTCATATTGCGTAAAGGAGGATATGTGATTGTAATATCGATCCTTAAAAGGTCTTCTAGTGGATCACACATACAATTTAATATCGTTGGGTTTCTCATTTGATGAGATGAATCAATATATACAATGTTAAGAATCTGTCTGATTATGGATATTGATCGAGGATTCTATAATTACATAGCTCGAATTTGTGTTTGGGTTGCGTTTATTCTTTTTATAAAGTTTCAGTAATCTATTGTCGTGTGATTTAATAATTATATCTAGATTTCAAGAACAGCTATAACTAATTTTTAGGTTATCGTAGGAAAGTGTTAATTGGATTTTAAAATGTGTGTCCTTATTTGATACGGACTGATTTGTCGAAGGGAGGTGTATACCAAACTATTTTCTTTCCTCTACTGTTGTTTCTAGTGTAACTATAATTTTTCGTATATTTAATTTTGGAAGATCTATAGCACCTGTCAGTAAGAATGTTGTTTTAAACAATTTTACGTTTATCGGATATTTCTTTGGTAGAAGAGTGCTGATTGAGATGAGGTTCAGCGGATGACCCTATATGCTGAATAATCGGCTCTGGGTGATTGGAATTAAGATTTATATGAATGAGTTAGCGATATTTTTCAAGACATTTGGGAGATTATTAAGGGTCTAAGTTTATGGTTACATCTAAGAAATAATAAATTAATAAACTAATAGATAAATAAATCAGTTAATAAGAAAACTGATAAATAAATACTAAGCAATACTCTACACTTAAATCTAAACTGCGATAGTATAGAAATATCAATCTCGGTCTACGTGTTTACAGATATATTTATTTTTATGTTTACATTTGACCATTAGTTTTTCCTCTTAATTAGTTAGCCAGGATTATTTAAATTTTTAAGATAATTATTTTTTTCAATTAAACACAGGTTGGATTTATTCCCCTTGCCATTAAAAGGTTAAACCCTTGCCATTAAATTCCATTTAATTGGAGGTGAATTGCCAGAATCTTTCAATTAACAGAAATAATTAGAGAGAGCAGTGCTGTTTCTTTATTTAATATTAGACAAAACCATACTGAAACGAAAGAAGAACTATCCATCAATTGTAAGAAAACAGAATATAAGTATATCACGATTAAAACAGCTCACTATGCAAAATAAGAATGGTTATGTCAAAACAAAATAAAGAAGTCTTGGAAGATTTTTAACAGAAGGTTGAAAATCCGAGAGCAAAATCCGAATCCGCTTTGTAACAAGGATATATTCCTTCAAAAATGTAAACAAGAATCAGGAGAATTTCGTCAGAAACAAAGAAAGGCAGGAATAACTGCTATTTAACTTCAGTCCACTGATATGGCAGAGAAAATGGGCCACTTCCTCGTAGTTAAAGAAGGGACTTGAAGCAAAAGAATCGTGATACTAGAGAAAACTGCTGAGAAAGTCGTGGGGGAGTAATTAAGTACAAGTAACATGTAAGAGAAGTGGCAACAAAACGACCACTTCTAATGAGAATCAGAAACAGACAGTCGAAATGTTTTGGACATAAAAAGAGGAAATGGAGCATCTAGAATTTAACACTCACAGGACTGACTGAATTCAAAAGGGATATAGAGAAAGAATAATTAACCTATCAAACGAGTTCGTTTAAATGGTTAACACAACATGGAGGGGAAAGAGAATGGAAAAACTTAACATTGATAAGAATCTCAAAAGATAGGAAACTGAGGAGAGCTATCTATGTCAGGTCCTAAAGGCGCAAGGCATATGAATAAAGAAGCGAATGGTATATACTAATGTGGTTTGCTGGAGAATTTAACTTGTACTATATGAAATCAAATCTCTAGGACCAGCTTGCGTAGATTATTTCCCACACTTGATCTGGGTATTTCTAGTGTTTTTTGGCATTCTCCCGTATTTGGCAATGATGGATATTGTCAGTTAACTCTTGATCTGATGGCTATCAATCTTAGATGGTCTTCTTGACCCTTGAGCATCGTTTAGCGAGAAATCCCGAAGAACAAAATTTGTAGAAAGTTTGCGTTTACAGTGATAGCTGCAAAATCCCGTACTTCATTTTGTACCCAGAAATTTCTCGATTTTGCCGCACTTTTGGGTATTTCGTTGCATTTATTTCGTTAAATATATATGATAAAGTTAATGTTTAGTATATAGATAATTCAGTAGACGATAATTCATATTAAATATAGGTAAATATTACTAGGAAATTATTATTCTCTGAACAGATAAAAAGTAACCCAAGACAGATATATATTTTAGAATATTCATTTTCTGTGTTGATGGGATACAAAGAAATAATATTTCGAAGCCTAAATAAAAAATACTTAATTGATTGATTGATTTCTTAAGACATAATGTCGACTTAATGTAAAATATAGCTGAAAGCTAAATACCTATTAGTCATTAAATATTTTCAATGTATTTACATTGACCTTAAACTTTTTTTTAAAACTGTGCGATTATGCTGAAATGATTTCTAGTTACGAAGGATTTTATGGATCCTGCGCAAAAGATGATTTATAAAAAATATATGTAGTGTAAAGATCTATAATAGTTTTATGAAAGAATCTCTGGTGAAGAACCCAATATATTTCATGTGACTCTCAACATCTGACTAGTTTTCAAATCTGCTCGTCATGGAAGAGGAGACATTATACCGAACAAGGACTGTAACTGACAAACGCCTATGCTCTGTATTTGGTGCAAAATGATGTGTGTCGTCTATTAGGAAGTGCTATAAGACGTAAAATGTAATGCGGGAATGTATTGTTGTCATTTAAATGTTCCACAAAAAATCAAATGTAAAACGAAAGTCGCACATCATGTTAATGCATAGTAATATAGGTACCTGTACTAATTTCCGATCTCAGAAATACATCCCTATACATATATACCGGTATTATACATATATATATATATATATATATATATATATATATATACTTTTCAACGCTTACTTGTATTATACATACATACATATATATATATATATATATATATATATATATATATATATATATATATATATATATATATATATATATATATATATATATGTATGTATGTATAATACAAGTAGGCGTTGATAGTATTTCTTTTGAAATTGTTGAATTCGTTTCTTTTTAAAATCTTCATCAGGAACACGTTTTTACTTCTTCCGCTACTAATTGCTAACCAACAACAACCTTCTCTGCTGCAATTTTATAACACCATCACTCTATAAATGGGTATCACGACTCAGTATCAACACGCAACTATAAAAAATAAAGTACGCACGTTAGAAAGCAAAGTGAATTGGTCAGTCTAAAACTGTCCACTTTTTCACGTGATGATTTCCTTTCTTGTGCTGTCATAATTTTTCGGGTCATTGTCCTGCTGCATGATAAACTTTTTACGAATTATTTTGGATGTATTACTCTCTAAATTGGCAAATAATAAATATGCTGCAAACATCATGAGTTATATCATCAATAAATTTGAATGAGCTTGTTCCAGATGCAGCCATGCAAGCTCAAGCCATGAAACTGCCTCCGCCATGCTTCACAAATGAAACTGTATAATTTGGATGATAGGAAGCTCCTTCTTTCTCTATACTTGGAATTTCCATACTTTTCGTAAAGATTATTAATCTTGGACTCATCAGTCTATAAACCTTTTTTCAAGAACCTTTGTTGCTCATTTCTGTACTTCCTTGCAAATAGTATAGTTAGCATTATTAGATGATGCAAGCTTTGAAATTATTTGATGTTCCATATATCTTTTCATACTACGTCTTGTTTTAAACCAACTCATTTTGTTAACGACAGGATAATCTCACGGTTCCTCGCTGAATTCGAAATTCATAACTACTGTACAATTATATATAAAATAATACTGACTTATTTGCAATGTTCATAAAGTTCCCATCGTAAGTAATGTAGAATGATATGCTAGTATGTAGTTCACGAGCGGAAAGTTAATATCCGTAGGGACATCTTTGTAAGTTAAGTTGATCTCCGATGAACCCATTACTTGCCTGATGCGGCTTGACAGCAAAATGGACTTCTCATTCAATGTCACAGCAGAAGTGTGGTGCATCAACGACTTAAATTGGAAGATGTGCTAGAAGATGACTCCTGGCCATTTCACCTTATATTTAAACAGGCAGTCAACGCAACCTTTTCTTGGATATGCACATGCATGTCAAAGTAGATGAAAAGTGGCAAAGTCCGGAGTTGAATAAACGATAAGTTTACGTATGGGACATTTCGATTTGTGCCTTTATTAGTCTGTAAAACGATAACATTACACTATATTTACATCATAACTAGACGTAATATTAATAATTAATTGAGTCTCTGGCAATTATCGACTCACTAAATCATGTGAGCATTTCTTTAAACACATACTCATGATATTTTGCTAAGAGAGAGATATGTAGTATATAGGTATGTAAATATACGACATAAGCGGTCACAGGAAAAGTTGCGATATCCTAATGTACCATTTATTATTTGGAAGTAAACATGATATATACTTAATACAGAAAAGGAAATAAACATATTTTCCTATTATAGTGATGCGAAAACATATATTTATATAGCCATTTTGATCAAAGATATATTTTCAACAATTTTAGAATTAATCCAATATGAAAATAACATTGGTCACGACTGAATAAAGATATTCAATTTATTAACAATTTATTCATCATGTAATTACCAACAGGATCTCCATTTATATATTATGAGATTTCATTATTCCAACAATTATTTCGAAATAATAGTGATATACGGAGTCGCGAAGATACAAATAAATAGGACACTTTACTTATTATTTAAATTTCATGAGCACTTTGTTGACATGAACACGAGTCTTCTAAAAAATTACTGATCATTAAACTATTAGGTTGGTGCAAAAATAATGTCGTTTTCTCACATGAAATTGAACGTCAAAAACGACATTATTTTTGCACCAGCCTAATATTTATCTAGAGTTATATGTTTGGATACTTACCGGTTAGAATGGTTACAACATATGTCATAATTAAATAAAACATCCCAACTTTTTCTGATGGATAAAAATTATTTAAATTGATTTTACTATTGTGTATTTGTCCTTATATATTTCAAATTCTGTTTCTTCGCAAAATATTCCCAATAGCATTAGTTAAGTCGCATCAATAATTTAATTATCTGTTCAATATACTTCATAAAATTTGAAAAAAATAGAATAAGCTATGAAATATCCTGGTGAATCGATATATATGTTGCAAGTGGAATTTCAATGATTTCAGAAAAAATAAATAAATCCGAAAACATATCCAGTAAATCTTCAGTAATTTTGGACTTGAGGAATAGTACTTGAAAAGCCAGAATAAACGTTAAGATTATATTTTGAAAAGATCCATGCCAGTTGCAGAAAATGACCGTGAAATATTCGTTTATTATAGGAGTATTTTCTATTTCCACCTTGTAACCGAATATTTCGTTAATGGACGTCAGTCTTAAATGCTTTAGTAATAATAATGAATGGTAAATATTGATATTGCATGTTTACATTGATTTTCCTTTTTATTTATTGATGTGATTGTTATTGAAAACAAGACCTTCTATTTCATACGTTGCATCTATCTAATATTTAGTGCTATACTCTTTTTCTACATGATTCTAGCCATATTTGATTCATAATATTTCTATAGATACCTTCAATTTTCTCACTGAAAAAATAGCATAGCACGATGAAAAAAGGTCTCAAAATTAATAAATACAAAGTCTTATCGTCAAAATATTTATGTTATTCTTAAGAGAAAAGACCAAAATATGTTTTTATTCTTATTGTTTAATCCTTTCTAGCACTTTCGAAATTTTGATTAAATATTTTTTTTTTTTTGCGCTAGTGGTCGACGTAATATTTGCGGTTAGTGTTTTCGCGCCTTTTTTCAGGTGAAAAATACAGTGATTTGGAAATTCTTGCAAAAATCAAATATATGTCGGATTTTAATGAAGCTTTCTGGACGTATTCACAAATGAATTAAATTATTTTTTATTTTTTATTAGAACATCTTGGTAAACATATTTTTACATATGTTACCACCTACTTACTAATTTCTTGAAATTTCGAGAAAATAAATTTTATTTACGAAATTAGTTTATTGGTTAAAATTAAGACTCATTGGAGAAATAAATCATCAATCTTTTTTTTACAAACTATTACTCAGTTCCGGAAAATATGTTCCAAATCCTAAAATAAAAATGCAATAAACCTATGTCATTATTTAATTAGAGAAGCATTTAATTACTTTTAAAAATAAATATTTTAATGAGAATATTGTCTTAAAAACTACGATGAATAATGACTTTTTACAAGAATTGTTTTCATTTTTTATTTTAATTGTAATAATTTATAAAATATTCATGTTTTAAAATTCTTAATTACTTTCAACCAGTTGGGTGTTATTGTTTACTGAAAACTATATTTACTAATCAAGAACTGAAAATCATTTTGCACCAAGTTTTTTAAAATAATTTTTATTATTTTATGTTTGCAAAATATGTACCGTGCCCATTTTTGAAAGAATGGTCGACCATACGCGAGATTATCAGAAAATAAGAGCGATAACTCTAGTAAATTTAAAGTCAACATTCTTCAAATTAGATTACGGAGAATATTTTATATATATATATATTTAAGTTCTTCAGATTACTGAGTACTTTAAATTTATATAAGAAGGTGGCTCACGCATCATTTTCTTAAATTATCTTGTAACAGATTAATTCTCCGTAGAACAACAATAAAACTGTCAACAACTTCTCAACACTTGTCACTGCTCATTAATTACGTAAGAGTGGCTGTTGTCGGTTAAAATTACCGCTACAATTTGATTTAAAAATCAATTTCTCAGTTATTTTAAACTTAATGTAAATATTTTTTTTCAAATCAGATTAATTATACTTTAAATCAGCTAATATTCCTAAAATAAAGATTCATAAAAGTATATTCTATTTTTGGAAGATTTTTTTTTAATACAGAGAATTACATTGCAATGAAAAACGACTAAAAGAGGCGATAATCAGCTATTTCGGAAAAAAGATAAATTTCAATCAGTATAATTCCTGGTTGAAATACACGAAATCATTTTGCTTTCTGGAAATAGTAAATGTAATACTTTATCCCTCAAGTAAAGCTAAAATGAAATCTCTAATAAAGCGTTTACTTCATTTAAAAAATCATTTTAAACCAAGGCTAAGGAAATCATCGTTCGGATTGACTCGATGATCACGACTACTGTCGACTCCTTTTGGAAGGCAATTATTCAGATGTTAAAATTAAATGAATTTAACAAATTTCCATTTTAAGCAAAATGTACCTTGCTTTCTAACGTGTGTACTTTATTTTTTATAGTTGCGTGTTGATACCGAGTCGTGATACCCATTTATAGAGTGATGGTGTTATAAAATTGCAGCAGAGAAGGTTGCTGTTGGTTAGCAATTAGTTGCGGAAGAAGTAAAAACGTGTTGCTAGTGAAGACTTTCAAAAGAGACGAATTCAACAATTTCAAAAGAAATACTTTTCAATGCGTCCTGATATATATATATATATATATATATATATATATATATATATATATATATATATATATATATATATATGTGTGTGTATGTGTGTGTGTGTGTGTGTGTGTGTGCATATATATATATATATATATATATATATATATATATATATATATATATATATATATATATGCAGGGGTGTGGGTACCGCGAATCAATGTAAATGTTAGAAAGCTTGTCTCGCTAGGACAATTACAATGGAGTAGTGAGTTCGATCCTCACTGGGTGACCCATACTTTCGGCCTTGTGCGACATCTAAGCTACGCTTAGAAAATTACTATGTGTGTGTTTGTGTATTTCTGAGATGAGTTATTGCAATTATATACATTATTTGGACGGTTGTTCTCATCTTTATTGTCATGTTCAGGACGTTTCGGTCGTTGTACGCTCCAAATTTAACCCTGCATTTCCTCCACCGTTGTTTTTGTTCCACTGCCCTGTCACTTTCAGATGTCTCGGTTATCTCCCTTTAACGCAAAACTCCCTGCCGTAGTCAGTTGTTGAACTCGTATATCTTTGGATCAAGTCACTTGATACAAACAATATTTTTTATCCACTTGGTCAAATGTTGTTGAGGACATCAGTTTGTGCATCTTTGGGACTTATAAACTTAATATATCAGTAATCATTTTTTACCAGAGATCATATTGCAATTTTGTTGTTATTATTGCTTTTTTTCTAGCACTTCGTATTACTCGTTCCTTTATTCTATTCATTTCCATGTTTGGCCGTGACATTTTTGTGGCCTACATGTGTGCTGAATTCTTAATGTTTCGTATTTTTCTGTAATGTTCTCTATTATTTCAACATCAACCAACAGGGAGCGGTGATCTCCCTTTTGTCTCCATATGTAGTCAGCTACACCTGATTTTTCTTCTGTTGCGGCTTTATAATGTTTTTGAAATCGCACTTTAAGGAGACGGCCTGTTTCTCCTTTATATTTCTTTCCACAGCTGCACGGGATGGCGTACACCCCGTCCTTAGTCATCTTCTCTTCTAGGTTGGGTTTTACTTGGAAGATATGTTTTCCAGGGGTCGACCACATTTGAATGACGTCCATGTTATATGAATCAGAGATATTTTGTATGTTCTCCGATAAACCCTTCATATAGAATAAGCAGACCGAAACTGCTTTCTGATTGCTGTTATCCTCTTTTCCACTTCTATCCCAGTGTGTCGAAGCTGTTGTCATGTACCCAGTGTAGAGGGTAGCTACATTGTTGTGTATAGCTTATACTGACCATTTCTTAATCATATAACTCTGGGTCGCGACTTATATTTTTTCCCGATGATGTAAGTAGTGGACGATCCCTTTCTTTACACTTTATGGGTGATGGGAGTTGAAGTTGTGTTATTGTTCTGTGAATGCTTGCTCGCGGCATACAGATGACTTAAACACTAGGCTCTATTCGAGTTATTAGTACACCCAGTAAGGCGTGACTGTTGTCGTTTTCTCTTCCCATTCTGAAATGCATCGATGATCTTTTTGAGTTCACATGATCCAGTAGTAGCTAAACCTATTCTTGATGTGCCAGAGTATGAAGGTATCATAAACGTATCTCAGCCATATTGTTCGCTTTAGTGATATGGATTTTAATGCGATTTCTTTGAAGTATTCCATGTATATGTTTGCCATTACTGGTGATAATATCGAACGCATTGCTAAGCCATCATCCTGACGATATACAGTGGTGGAAATAAGTTTAAGTCATCGCATGAAATTGTTAATAATTTACTTATTACTGCAAAAATTCCTCTGAAAACTTTTTATGTGGTACCTAGAGCAGATGGGTACATATTCGATTTTATAACAACTTTCCACAGAAAGTTATTAACAAAACTTCGTTTTTGAGGGAGGAAATAATTATAAGACAGTTTTGAAAATTTGCATATCTGGTTTACTTGAGAATGCCAAAGGAAGAATAAGTCCATGCACAGATTATAAAAAGACTCTTATCATGGTTTTAAGCCACGTAGGTCCTATTTAAACATTTCATAATTGAATACAGTTACTGCAGTTAATGCCTAGAAAATCCCACCCTAAATGAAAATGGGAAAATTTCTACCTATAAACGGGAAGTAAAATCTATAAGTTTATTTGCAAGAGAACTGTCGAGATCTCGAACAGTTGTGAGAAATTATCTAAATCCCTGAATCGTATGAATCGTCCACCTAAATTTAAAATGCAGCCAGACGTCGACATTTTCAAGAAGCTTCTAAAGGACAATCATGCTCAAGAGATCTGCAAAAATCTCAGAATTTACCCATCACTCCAAGAAGAGTTTGTCAAACCCTCCAGGAATTGCAAAATCTCGCGTATCGAAACAGGAAAACAGCCCATTCTTTAACTGCTAAACACAAGAAGATGCACGTAGATTGGGCAAAAAAAGTAACATGGACAAAGAAGTAATGGGAAACCGTGGTGTTTTCTGATGAGAAAAATTTTTACTTGGATGGTCCCGACGGCTACCAGTGTTATTGACATGATTTAATAAAGAAGAAGCAGGTATTTCCAAAAAGAACATTTAGAGGAGCATCTGTTATGGTTTGGGGTGCTTTTTCATGCGTCTGGAAAGTCCGATTTAGTAGTGATGGAATGGAAACAAAAGTCTGCTCGATACATCAATATGTTGGGAAAAAGTCTTGTCCCATTTATGAATCGTCTAGACACAAATAACGGCATTTTCAACAGGACAACGCAGCCATCCACACTTCTAAGCTCACGAAAGACTGGTTTAAAACAGAAAATATTGAATGTTTGGACTGACCCACTAAGTCTGTAGATTTAAAGCCAATAGAATATTTGTGGGGAAGTTTTTCAAGAAGTGTATACAAAAATAAACGTCAATTTAAAGATAGATAGACTTTAAAATCTTGCATTAAAAAGTATTGGAATTTCCATTTGAAATTCTCAGAAAACTCATTGATACAATGCCAAACAGAAATTCTATATTACAGGGAAAAATTTAGCTATGTTTACCGTTTTGTTCTACAGGATATTTCGTCATTTCAGAATTTTCTTTGTGTGCATAATCTGGTGAATATTGGATTACGCACCGATTATGCGGATCGTCTCGTATAAATTCTCGGATGAAGCTTCGTATTTGTGCAAGGCATAACATAAACGTTTCTAAGATTTCGGCGTGATGGGAGGCTGATAGTAAGGAAATGGAAAGCGACCCGCACACACCCCACCAAAATCGTGTCTCCTTTCAATGCGCGTCGTAAAAAAGCCAGCTTCGAGGCGAGTTTATGAGTACGGCATTGCCAGCCCTCTACACCCATGAAACGCACGTTCGTCACAGACTTCTCTGTCGACGTGATGCTTACATCTCACCCACAAAACGGAGGATAGCAAGCGGTTGCTCGTCACCTTACGCCGCTTACAGAGAAGTATGGCAAGCGGTAAAGAACAATGTGAAAGACGTAAGTGGTATACGCCTCAGCCCTGCTCTTCAAGGACAACCCCCGGCAACGTTAAGTCGCGACCGCCGCGCCGACCTTCGCCCGTACTTCTAAGCTCACGAAAGACTGGTTTAAAACAGAAAATATTGAATGTTTGGACTGACCCACTAAGTCTGTAGATTTAAAGCTAATAGAATATTTGTGGGGAAGTTTGTCAAGATTTTTCTCCAAGGATGCGGACTGGATCGTCCATCGAATCAATGTGCTCGGAACATCGTCCCGCTTCTTGACACATAACTGCAAGTCAGAAGACTTGACGCGATTAATCTTGCCTCCTGTAGCCTTTTCGTACCCTTCAATCGCCTTCAGTACCACCTTGATATTGCTGCAGGATGACAAGAAACTGTATACGTCATCGACGTACGAAGAAATCTTGGCTCGAGCAACACCAGGGACAACGATTCCATGTAAGACCGGACTGCACAAACTGTCACTCAGTCAGCGAAGAAAAGGCTTAACGCCAAAGCGTAAAGTAGGGCGACAGTGGAAAACCCTAACAAATCGACCGAGACAGAGCAAATGCGCTTGACCGCTTTCCGTTGACCTGTACCACAACACTGGGTGATCGATACAGGAGGCTAATCCACCGGCAGAAGTCGGGATCGAACCCAGCGTCTTTTATACCATCTAGATCAAATGCAGGTTGCTATCAATTGATCAGCCCTTCACCGAGCAAGTCTGCTCGAATCCACCACAGCAACAGAATCTCGGCAACTGACTACAAACACTCCGTCAGGATCTTGGCCAAAATCTTTATCTCTGTGTTTAGCAGAGTTATGGCCCCGTAATCATCTAAATCCTGCCGAACACCCTTGCCCTTTTTCAACGGCGTGATCACACACCTGGAAACCCGTTGAACACTACAGTCAAAATAGGAGCAAATATGTGTGAGAGACTCAAGTACCATCCAGACCGAGCGACTTGCCTCTGCCGACCTTCTTCACTACCGCGTAAACCTCCCGCACTGTTTATCGCGCCCCCGCAGCTAGCCGCTTCAATCGGCGAAAGCCGAGGAAAGTGAGCCAAACAGCAACAATGTCCACCGGGAGTCCATGGACTTTAATTCTGGTTCTTCTCTTACCCATAATCTCGGTTTGAAGGCGGATAGATTTAGTATTCAGGGTATGTCCTGCCAACATTTTAGCCTCTTCTACTAACGCCAGTAAATTATCCCATAGATCATTAGACCTCGTAACCAAAATATTTGACCATATTTTGAGGTCCTTCTATGCTTTTTCCTTTGTTTTTCTGCTGACTGTAATAAGTATCTGAGTTCCTAGGGTGGTGGTCAACAATTAGATGTTTCTTGATTTGACGGCATCTATTTCATCTATAATAGTAAGCAGCTCGCTCTCCCTTAGAGAATTGTAATATGTTCCATATTTTTTAGGTTTGTTTGCACCCTAGGCCGCTATTTTAGGCGGTGCCACATTACCATTTGCACCGACGGTGAATTCAGTTTTTGCCTCATATACCAATATCGTATTTCCACAAGGAAACAAAAATTAAATAAAAAGAAAATGCCTCGTGACGAAGAAAGACGAAGTGAAGTCGCGGACGGTTAAAAAACAGAAAAAGGGAAAATCCAACTTGGTTTACAAGAACGTGGAATATGAAAATGGATTATTTTGATAACAATAAACACGTAAAATACAAAAGTATTAAAATAAAATATAAAAGAATTGAAATTAACGAACATCAAAAACGTAACAAATTAAAAGGATTAAATTAGAAATAAAATTTTTAAAAATTCGTGGGGGTTGAAATACAAAAAAGAAGAAAGTTAGATTTAGCTAACAAAAATGGACAAAAATTACACAAAAATCAAAGAAAACTGACAAATCCAAATGTTCAAAAAGTTACAAAGATAACACAAAAATAAAACGATAAATTAACATTTCGAACAAAAATTCAGATAATTCTAGTCAGTCAAGCTTATGCTGGACAAGAAAATCTATAGTCACACAATAATCGAGATTTAGTGTATGTAGAAAAATACAATTTTGGTACAAGGCTTAAACAGGGAATGGTTTAAGACTGATCGTCACTTACTATCTTATACCTATCTAATCCGATTCACAACCCGTTCATGCGTTACAATTTGCACATCTACCACAAGAACCCATTCATCGCCACTCAGTCCTACATATGCAATAATACCTCGTACATTCAAGGGAACTTCAAAACGCACCCCATCAGAGAAAAATTTCATGATCATAAAATTTTTATATATAAAAATCAATGGATGATTTACAATGAGCGGGGAGGGGATGTTAAACACGAAAGTCAAAATCGGGACAAAGATGTGTTGACAGACTCAAGCACAATTCATAGACAAACCAGCCAGACCCAGCGACTTGCCCCTGCCAACCTTCTTCAGTGCTGCGTAGTCGTCGCCCTCTGTCATCTCTCCCTTGCAGCTAAACGCTTCAGTCAGCGAAAGCCGAGGAATGTCAGTCAAACACCTGCAAACCTCTTCATCACAGCTCCTTGATAAAGCGGCTCTCGAAATGCAGCCGAAACACCTCACGCACATCGTTAGTCGACCTCAGAGCACGCCCCTTTGGGGTTTTGACTTCTCTAATGTAGCGATCAGAACATCGACAAATCTCTTCCATTCTCCACCCATTTTCAAAGCTTCGGAAGACAACTTGCTTAACTTATGTCTAATTACATGACCCATACGGCTATCTCTAGCGTCCCCTGCCGGGGAAAGGCTATCTTTAAGAGATTTCACATTGTTAGCCCTGTCGGGTCCGAAAAATTTGCTAAACTCCGTGGTGAAGAACCTAATCCTAATCTTAAGCCTCTCCCACCCCCTATTTCCCTACAACCGCCCAGACTAGTTCCAGCTACACTCCGGTAATTAGCTGTTCCTGGAAGTCCCGTCTGTCCAGTAAAGAGAGAAGAACTTCCAGTAGCCAGCCATTTTAGCCTTACGATCTGACACCGCCCGATGAAGTACGAGGTGGAGGCATTTCGTCTAGACCGATCGATGTGTCGTGTTGTTGCTTTTTATGCTGCTTTTGCTCTCGGACCGCTCTCTGTTTCACCTCTTCCTTTTGCTGCACCTACGTCTGTGGCTGCTTTTCCGGTTAAGCGTTGCACCTCTTTTACCGCTCCTTTGGTCGCTTCTGCAGTGCTGGTTGCTGTGTTGGTGACGGCACGTTCCTCTGTTAGGGTGAGAACGCGTTCGTTGTCGTTCGACCCATCGTTATTTGTTACCATGTACCGTCTGGTGACTCTTCATCCATTGTTTCTCTTTCGAACCCACTACTTCTGCTGGTGCTGTGGTTGTTGTCATTGGGCGGGGTGGAGGTTGTGTATTGTTAGTGAGGCACGTCTTGGACATGTGCCCCGAGGCACCGCACGACTAACAATAGGGTCTGCGACCCTCCACTATTACTAGCATCCGCTTCTCCTAGCACATCAGTATGTTGGATATTTCCTCAAAGTCTTGGCGGGTTAATGTTACCTGTAAAACTATGTCCTTAATGTCGATGCCAGATTTGCTTGTCATGGATGTCACGTCCCCCACTTGTTCATAATTTGAAAAGAAACCTCATATGGTTCTCGTAGATATCCACGAGCAACCCGTCAGGACGCTTCCTGCCAACCGTTTTGCCTCCTGCTCGGTAGCCAGGAGAATATCCCACATAGCACTGTACCACATGGCAAACACTTTTGGACTAATATTAAGGTTCTTTAATGCTTCTTCCATCGTTTCCCTGCTGACACCAATTCATTTCTGATTTTTACATCGGTGACCAGCAAGGATACTTTTCGGGCATTAACAGCTTCCAAGGCATCAGGGATGTGAGGAACTCGTTGCTTTTCAATTATTCAGTGTATTTAGATCTTCGTTTGACATAGTACGCCGCTTCCTTCTTTCTCGGCCTTTTTTCGGAATAGACACTTTTAGACGGTGACAAATTTTGTGTTTTGCACCACCGCGGAATTGGAATTTTCTGCCATGTTGTCCGAAGTCCAACACGGACAAACAAATGAAAGTTTGACTTATTTATAAATGGCTTAATGAAACAAAAAATGAAAAAGAAAATTAAAACTTGGTTTACAAGAACGAGGTAAATAAGAAAAACAAAAATAAAAACGAGTAAATTTGACAAATATTAATTTAAAACATATTAAATATGAAAAACAAATAAAATGGGGAGGGGAGTTAAAACACAAAAAAGGAAATACACTAAGGGAAATAAAATTTACCTAAAAAAGTGAACAAATAAAAACAAGTATACACATTTAAAAGGAAACTGAAAAATGCAAATGTTTAGCAAAAATAAAAACGACAAATTTACAGTTCTAAATCGAAAGAAATACGAAATTCTTTTCAGGTAAACCCAAGCTGGATAAAAAGAAGACGATTATGGAACTCAATCCAAACCGACTAGCACTGTCTCCATAATCTGTAGGAATATGCTTCGTGCTGCTTATATACAGAAAGGAAGTCGGTTAAATTTGTACAGAACTTTATGAGTGTTGTTAAAAATTTAGGACATATTTCATCTACTTGTACTTTTAGGTAAGTATCCGAAAGATCCAATTTAGAAAAAAAATTACCACGATTTAATTTGGCAAAAAATTATTCCAGACTTGCTAACGGGTAGTTACATTCTTTTATTTAATCCCTTAGTTACTCGTGATACATGCCTAAGGGGAGGTGTGGAAAAAGTATGGTATTCATTTGCTATCCTACTTCTAGTTAATAACAATTGCGACCCATTCTTTCATTACAATTTGTGTATTCACCATAAGAACCCATCCATATCCACTCAAACGCACATACACCACCATACCAGATATTCCCAGAGGATCTAAAAACACACCATGCCATAAAATTTTGAACAAAATTATTTCATGAAATGATGGGGAGGGGATGTACCCAATAAAGAAAAAGATGTAACTAAAATAAACTAAAACAAATGTTAGTAGGAACCGTGCAACCCCTAAAAATAAAAGTGAGCGCTGTATTCAATCTTCAGACAAAATCAAGAAACTCACTCACTAACGGAGAGGGAACTATAAAATAATTATGGACGTTGGGGGAAAAGTTGAGATGAAAAGTGTGACCAAAACGAGTTGGGGAATTTGGTAATCTCAACTTGGAGCTTAACAAAAAGAAGACTGGAACAGGCCGGGAACGGTACTCACTCATATTAACTAGGTATACAAAGAAAGTCTAACTTAATCAGAGGAGGATTCACAGGAGACCACTGCACAAACTAACTACTGTCACCCACCTTTCGCAGAGATCTTTCGACACCAAACGGTTTCTATCACTTCTGATCTTCACAATCAGCTGATGCTGAAAGAATCCGATTTGAGCTTAACGAGAATAACGTTCGCATCACAAGATTTCCTCCATTTGCGCCGTCCAGTTCACCATTTTTACTACGGCTAGCAGTGTTAGAAACACCATTCGATTCACCCCAGAATACGGGGTCTACACGTTATGGCACGAATATGCGAGATCATTGACCACAAGTTATCGGGAGTGATACGAGCCGTCACTCTCTAACATTGTCCCAGAAATGGCGCACCTGAGGACAATGTTAGAAGGCATGCGAAGCAGGTTCTTCTAAACCAAGGTCACACTGGTGATATTTGGGAAAATCCGCACCGACCCATTTGAAGGTCATGTCATTGAAAGATAGCACGTTCCGAATCCATCGCCAGGCAAGCAAAACTCATGGTTACTGATGTAATTTGCGACTGCCGCCCAGATCAGAAAGAGCGCAACTCGGCCAAGTGACGAGCCGAGCCGCACACAGAGAGGATCCTTTGAGACCTCTTCAACTAATCCACAATACAAAATGTATCGATGTGTTGAAAGATCATTGGACCGAGGAAAGAACCTCTAGGCCGCTCGAGACTCGTTGAAGAAAGCCGACAGTTTCCCCGATCTGCGATGGCGCTTAACACAGAAATTCGGACCGACGCTCCGATCTTTGCTTCTGGCTTCTGTACTTCTGACCAATGTTTCTCCAGCTGGATGTCGGGTTCAACCCACTCTCCAATAATGTGGACAGGACCGTCCGTCCAACCAAAGGGCTCCGGAAGATCGATCCCCTTCCAGGCACCTAAAAGCAAGCCGGCAATCTTGTTAGTGTTAATCTTGGCACCCATGAAATTTTCGTACCGTTGAAGCGCCTTCTAAACCACCTCAATGTCGCTGCGGCACGACACGAAGAGTAGATGCGTCATCGGCGTACGCGGAAAACCTGGATCATGCATCACAAGTAACAGCAAGTCCACGAAAGGCCGGAATCCACACCGCGTCCTTCAGCCGGCGAAAGAGAGGCTCCAGCGCCAAAGCATAAAGTAGCGGCGACAGTGGGCATCTGTGAAGAACCGACTGAGACAGCGAAAAGGTCGCGTGAGAGCTTTCCGTTCACCTGTTCCACAGCAATGGTGGAGCCATATAGGAGGCTCATCCACTTGCAGAAGTCGGGTTCGATTTTCGACCCTATCAAATGCCTTGTACTGATCAGCGCGGCTTGTTTGTCGTCTGTGGATCAGATGCAGATTGCTTTGAATTGGTCAGCACTTCACAGCACAAGTCTGCTGGGGTCTCAACAGAATCTCCGCAACTGAATGCAAACGACAGGATCTTGGCCAAAACCTTTAACTCTGTGTTCATCAGAGTTATGGGCCTATAATAATCTAAATCCCGCCCACCATCCTTACTCTTTTTCGACACAAATATGTACAACAGCCTCAAGTACAATTCATAGGGTAAACTATCAAGTACCGCAGACTTGTAACTGCCAACTATCTTCAATGCCAAGAAGACTTCGCGCTCCATGATCTCACCTTCGCCGCTAGCCACGTTAGTCAGATAGTTGCGAAACTCTTCATCGCAGAGATCAGGCTCATAAAAAAACGATTCTCGAAATGCCGCCGAAACCCCATCTGAGGCTCTTCACAGCTTCCTCTATACTTTCCCTGGTGACGCTGATGAACTTGAGTTTAAGGTACGTATTTATCAGCGAGATTGTTTGGGTTGGTCACCACTTCGAGAAGCGAAGTCACTGGTAATAATTCATTTCTGGATACAAATTGTTCAAATTTATCTTTTAGACCATTGTAATATTTTGGTCCATACTTGTGGGTCTAGTTCCCGCTCGTGCCGATGGGTTTGCTGTAGTGAGTGTCGTCTCGGGAAACTGGGACTGCGCCTTAATTGTGGCGTTCCCACGACATCGCTCTAAAAAATCAAAACAAAACAATGGACAAGAATTCACGCACAGAAGCCAAAATAAATACACAAAAATACAATATTGACGGACGTAAGTAAAATAAAACATACTTGAACAATAAATTACAAATTCAACTGATGCAGAGATGCGACTGACGATTTGAATTCAAATGTCATAAAATCCCGTCATTTATTGTACAAAATTACAAATGTGGCACGTGGTCTAAAATAGGGATGGGGAGGGATGATCTTCGCCTGTCTTAAAAGTAATCTTAGCTAGCCACAATTAATGACGCAGGCATGTTACAAAAGACCATATACGAAAACCCCACATTATTATTTCAAATCTTATTACAACGACTACAATACCCCAAAGAATCTAGGAAGTCCTAACTAGACCACATATGTAAAATTTTGTCTGGGTGTTGCGTAGGAAATACAAAAAAAACAACATTTAAAAATTTATAAAACCCAATCAATATTTACAATGATAACCCAAATGTATTTACAAGAAACAAAACAAACATCAGTATTAATAAACCTCCCCACAATCACTAAATGTAGCAGAGACATCAGTTCACCGAACGAAGTAATTGCGGAACTTGAATAATAAAAAAAAGCTCAGATGACCTAACACTGACCAAAACATACTCTCACCCAAACACAACAACAAATCTGAAATATCACATCGGAAAGGCGAAAGGTATCCCGCATTCATCAGATAACTGATATCTCTGCTCACTTAACGGGGGAAAGGAGAGGAGAATTAAACAAAGAATATGGGGGCAAAAAAAGGGGACAATAAGTATAAATACTCTAGATAAGTTAACTTGGATGAAGAAAAAACTAAAGAAACTAAAACCAAAAATAACTAAACAAACCTAAACTATTTCGGGCGTGGTTTCCAATGTTCAATACATCAATCAACATATCCTTAATGCCTAACCGGCTTCAAAATGCCACTCTAAGTAACCACCTTTAACTCGGCACAAACGGGCAAGACTCACCCACTCACAAAGCTTTTTGCCGACACAGAGCCCCACCACCCCGAATCACTAGTCAGGTGAGTGACACCTCAGTATTAGTGAGGCATCTCAACCCGAGTGCACAAGACAATAATGAGCGAGCTTCCCACTTTGTCAGATCACATATCAAATAAACGCTTTCCCTCACTAGCACCCAATATAATGCCTGACAGGACAACGGCTGGACGTCGGAGAGACCATCCGTCGCTCGAAAGATGTATTTGAGGGGAAGCCGACATTCGGGAAAGAAGGAGCAATTACCTCGGTGTAAATAGCCGGCCTCTTCCTTGTATGAGCGCACACTTCTCAAGGATGGGAAGGTCTTACTGGCGTCTTCTTTCCAGCATTCAACACTCTCATCCGGTCCAGGTAAGAAATGCGAAGGGTATGTCGAAGAATCTCAAGGAAAGCCTCACCCAGACCACCTTCAGAAGGGTGGACGTAAAAGATCTCGGGACATACCTTGGCAGCCTTGCCTCCCTAAAAGAAAAAAGAACAATACCCTAACCTAATCCAATAAAGTGGCAGACGGGAGTGGAAATACGGGGAATCGGTAAAGGAGAATCCGGTAAATGTGTGAGGTACATACTTCAAGGAAATATTCCCCTTGGAACACAGATGAACTTCGAACTAGACCTTCACTCGCACTTCCGCCCAATTCATTTCCAAGAGGAGAGCGAAACAGACGCCGAGTATTTTGACCGGCCCGTCAGTCCAGAGGAAAATTCCGGGAAGACAAACACCCTTCCACGAACCCAACCGCAATCCAACAGACTTATGGCGGTTGATCCTGACTCCTGTAACTGTCTCAGACCCATTGATTTCTTTGCGTACTTCTTTAGTTTCAGCACTGCTCGACACGAGAATTCGCCAGCATAGGCGGGGCATATGGACGAGGTGGTAGCACTAGGAAGGTAAATTCCGCAAAGGACCGGATTCGTCTTCAACTTATGATGGAAGGGCTAAAATGATGAACGTAGAGAAAAGGATAACCTTGACGAATGTAGCGAGGCAAGTTTTGATCTTAATCCATTCACTTCCAACAGCGCCCTGGGTGACGTATACAGTAGTCGAATATAAGTTCGAATGTACGGTCCGAAACCAGCGGCGGAAAGGACAGCGTTTACTTATCGATGGTCAACCCTATCGAATGCATTGGACTGATCTAAATTTATCGGCGCGGCGTCACTGTTGTCTTGCTCGATGAGCAAGTGTACCAAATGCAGGTTGTCCTACCGTTCACAACACAATTCTGCTCGGGGCCAATCAGACTAGGGAGGAAAACCTGCAAACGACCGGCTAAGACCTTGGTTAAAATTTTCAACTCTGTATTTAACCTCGTCAAAAGCCGATAATTACCTATCCCTTTTTCACAGAAGCAACTTGATCAGACACTGGTCTAGATTTGTGATATATACCCCTGCTTCATCCAGTTGTTGTAACTCAGTGCCTGCAAAGGGACAATGATGGATGACTACCTCAAGCACATTTCGAATGGAAGACCATCTAATCCCGGAGTCTTTTCCAAGTCAACCTGCTTCAGTGCATCCAAGATTTCAGAATCTGTAATGGGATCATTGCATCTATATGCATCAGCCAGCTAGAGGCGGGGAAAGTAGGACAATTAGGCATCGAACTGGCTTAGATAGGGCGCCCTGGTGAAGATATCCTGAAAGTAGCCAAGGAAAGCCTCACATATACCCGCGTCTGTATACACAGTCCGCTTTTTCCGATATGTCGACTGGGTGCACTTCGAGCTTCCTCTGTACTCAATTCAGTGGCAATGTAACCACCTTACATCCCATGATGTGCTCTCAGACAAGCAATATGGTTTCCGTTTTGCCCGATCTACTGCTGATGTGCATACGGTCATCACTGAAATTGTCTACAAAGGTTTTCAGAATAACGGGAGAGTTCACACAACACGAGGTCTACGCGACATTGAAGATGGTTGACAGAGGCAAGTCGCTCGGCCTATGAATTGTACTTGACGCTGTCGCATATATTTGTCCTGATTTGGACTAGTTTAACAACTGGTTCCGCAAGTGTGATGGGCAGGATTTAGAATATTATAGGCCCATATCTCTACTATCTATGCTAAACACATAGTTAAAGGTTTTGGCCAAGATCCTGACGGAGCGTTTGCACTCAGTTGTCGAAAGTCTGTTTGGATCTGAGCAGACGTGCATCTGATCCGTACGAACCTAGAAGTTGTAAAAGACGAGGAAGAAGCTGCGTTGATCAATTTGGATCAGCCCAAGGCATTTGATAGGGTTGACCATCTGTCTTGCAGGCCGCCTGATTCGAATCCAACTTTTGCCGCTGGATTAGCCTCCTGTGTCCCTCTTCCAGTCCTGTGATACATGTGAACGGGAAGCTGTCGCGCGCTTTTGCGCTGTATCGGTTGGTTCTTCAAGGTTGTCCACTGTCGCCTGTACTTTACGCTTTGAAGTTGGAGCGTCTCCTTCGCCGGCTGAGGGTCAGGGCGGGCAGTCTGTCGCTACATGGAATCGCTCTCCCTGGTGGGACTCGAGCCAGGTTTTCCGCGTACGGTGATGTATTTACTTTCCTGCCGTGCCGCAACGACATTGTGGTGGTAATGAAGGCGCTTGAACGCTACGAAACTGTGACATGGGGCTAAGGTTAACAGCAAAAAAGGTCCGGCTTTCGGTTAGGCGCTTGGAAGTGGGTGGAACTTACGGGGCCCTTTGGTTGGAGGGACGGTCCTCTCCGCTTTCTGGGAGTGAGGTATGGACCCCACCTCCAGCTGGAGAAAAATTGGTCAGGAGTACAGGCAAAGCTCGGCGCGGCGGTGGAGACTTGTCGCCGAATGACGTTGCCTGTGAATGGCAGGGCGGAGGCGTATGCCACTTACATCTTTCCGATTGTCCTTGTCTGTACTTCCGCTATATAAGGAATATAAGAAGGCGATCGAGTGCTTGCTCTCCTCCCTATTTTGGGCAGGGGAACTCAAGCATTATGTCGACAAAGTAGTCTGTGTCCAACGTGCGTGTCATGTGGGGAGTGGGGACTCTGGATGTCGCCCTTGATGTGTCACAAGCACGCTTCGAGGCTGGCTTTCCTACGCTGTGCATTGACAGGAATCTCGATTTTGCCGGGTATTGTGAAAGCCACATTCCCTAACCTTGCTCTCACCCCCCCCCATCTCGCGGGCTGAGCGCCGTCCTAAGCCGCGGATCAATCGAATTTCCTTCTCGAGTGTCGATCAACCTTGAGGGTCCTTCTTCGTCCAGTGACCTTTCTCGGCCTAGGAAAATCTTCTGTTGTGAACTAGTGGAGATAGTCGAAAAGGATCCACTACATGACCGGCTCGGACATGTTTTGCCTGTTTTGGTTTTGGGCGCCAGCGGCGTATTACCACAGTGTATTGTCTGGCGATTGGTTCGGAATAGGCTATCTCTCAATAACAAGTCCTTCATATTGGGCTTGGCGGATTTGCCAGACAGTGAACGATGGCTCAGAGGAAACGGCTTCGCACGCCTTCTGTCATTGTCCTCGGGTCCGCCTCCTATGGGGCCATGTCGGCGAGTTGATAGTTGTATCGCTCCCGGAACGCTCGTGCTGTTTAAGAGAGTGTACGCATGTGACAATGTGTTGCTCGCGTATTCTGGGTTGAAACAGAAAGTGTTTCTATCACTACTACCCACGGCCCGAATGGTGATTTGAACGACGCGACAGGGGGAGTTCTTGCGAGGCATCCGTCTTTCTCATCAGGATCTGATCCGATTGTTTGGGTACCAGCTCAAAATGAACATTAGAACAGATAAAAAACTGTTAGTTACGATAGATTTCAACGAAAGGTGGGTGAGTAAAGTAAACTTGGTTTGCATGAACGGGGCTAGCCCTTTTTTTTTTAAGGTTCGACTAAGTCACATCGGGGTGGTTTCCTGTGGAGCCCTCCCCTGGTTAGGTTAGACCACATTATTTTTATAACTAGTTAATGTAAGCAAGTGTCGTTCTCCGACTTGATCCCGACTGTATCTTTTTGTTATGATCCCTAGTTTGTTTTTATCCCCTGTTTTCATCTCGACTGGATCAGACTTTTTCGCTACCCTTGGCTGTATTTATGTTACCCTTTCCATCTTCCTTAGCGAGAGAACTTTTTGATTATGTCTAGACGAAGATTACAGTGTCCTCTCTTTATTGCCGGCTAGACAGGTCAAACTAACATCAGTTATCTCCATTTTGTTGGTTTTGATATATTTAATTTGTTTTGGGGTTTATCCATTCCCCTCTCGTTTTATATCATCCATAGATTTTTATGAATTTAAAATTTTTAAATCATGAGATTTTTAGGTCATGGAGTGTTTTTTGCAGGACCCCCTGAAAGTATGCGATATTATGGTATATGGAGGATTTATTGGCGATGGATGTGTTTTTGTGGTGAATGCTTCAATTGTATCGAATGAAAGGGTTATGAATCAGATTAGCTAGGTATACGATAACAACTGATGACCAGCCTCAACCCAATTCCACTTTTCGGGATTGTGCCACAATTTTGTATTCTGTACAAAATAAATCAATAGTTAAATATCAGTGATACACGGCCTATTACAATTACAATATCACTACATAGAAAACATCTAACGAAGAAAGAGTCTTAAATAAAAATAAGTCAGATATTGTCAGCATTTAATTCAAATCGACAGTGGAAAGAGTTGGCGGAACGTCTTGTAGTCCCTAAATCTACTCCTTTTAGATGGAAGGAGAGAAGTTGAGTAGGAGAAGTAGTGAAAGATATATTTTTAAAAATCTCCCAGTATATCGAGATAACTTTATGTAAGAAATTGAATCTAATTAACGATGTACCTCGTCGGATTTGAAAAAAAGGTTTGTTTGAATGATTTAATGTAACCACTTCCACATAGGTCATAAAATTGCACCTTGATGCGCTTTTATATACATTGAAATATATCAGTTACGAAGCAGAACGAGGGATTCGTGCGGAAAATAAACCTAAAAGACGCAGGCACTTTATTGGACGAGAGATAGAGAGAGTAAAGTCCTATACTCTATATGGATGATCGAATTTCAACCTTCGCATCACATGACGAGAGCGCAGATCAAGGAGAGGAAGTCGTTGCGCAGTAGTTTCTGCTGGATCAAGGGTCGCCAACATACATTTGATAGGATGTATTGGCAGTCAGGGCCTTTTGCGCCATACGATTAAAAGCGGCTCATTTAAAAATGAAAACGCGATAGAATGTATTAAATAATGTCTGTGAAAGGCGTTTGTCGTCTATGAGCATGACATTCATGTAGGGAACATATACTGACTAGAGAATTTAAAGAACACAAAATTATAAGCTTAGCTCTATATATAGCCATAAGTTAGATACAATTGAATCAGTTTGGTCTGTAATAAAATCGAAAGTGAAATCGTTATTGACTGAACAGATTCCCACACATTTGAGGTAAGAGGACCACGCGGGATTCAGTTGAGTTGAATTTAGAGCACGGGAACTCGAAAACATAATTCAGCGCGGAGTTGCTGAAATTTCAAATGGATTGTGCAAATTTTCAAACCTTTATTGCAAATTTTCAAACCTTTATACCAAATGTATTGAATCTTGAAGATGTTACCGTACTGAATAAAGTTTTTCTTCATTTAAAAAATCGTCGTGTTTTTTATGACTTTATTCTTTCTCAAATATTTATGATTTAATTTTTAAAACATTCCATGTATATACTTTTGTGTATAATTGCTACATATATTTTCAGAGTCGTAGGAACCGAGGGGGTAAACTTCATCGCCCCGAACAACTTTCTAGCAATATATATATATATTAAATGATTCATCGAGTCTGAAACCTCTACAGAATGCCGTTTCGTCCTATATTTGGGACTCATCAGCAGTGCGCATCCACTACCGAGAATTGAAACCCTGACAGTTAGGTTGTGAAGCAAACACCATACCAACTGCTCCAACGGGCCTCGGTAACGATGAGGTAGCAAATCAGACTCAATATAGCGCAGCTCATTCACAAATTCCTTGGTGGAACTCTACTGAGATTCACTTTAAACATAGGACGGTGTCTCCCGGAGCCACGACTACTATCACCAATTAGAAGCCGGTTCAAGCAATGATATACAATTTGAAATTATTAGGAGAAATTGATAATTATATTTAATGATTCATGGAGTCTGAAACCTCTACAGAATGCAGAAAGCACCGGACGGCCGTTTCGTCCTATATTTGGGACTCATCAGCAGTGCGCATCCACTACCGAGAATTGAAACCCTGAATCATTAAATATTTCAGTGTTTTCGTAACCGGGTCATTTTAATTTGTAAATTCTTAAACGATGTAGAATTGGATGCCCGGGCGTCGATTTTAGCGTTGGTACAGAGGTGGGTCTGTCGTTACTCCTGGCGCTACACTCTGACCCCACTAGCAGCCAGCCATTTCCCCTCTCTTTTCTCTACAAGTACCCTAGCAGTGGGCGAAGGATTTTTCGAGAATGGGTCTGAGATCTCAACACAACCATGAATTTAACCGCCCCGGTCCCAGAGGCTAGCATGCCCATCACTGGAGCGGCGGATTTTAAGGACGCGATCAGAGGGGGATGTTGGTCGACCTGGGCCTGACTTCCAGAGGCTTTCTTCTCTGGTCAGAAAGTTGGCCTGCTCCCCCTCACAATAACCGGCAACTTTAGGCCCCCTACATACAGATAGTTGTGGATGGAGAGGAACGACATTCGATCTAACATGATTTCAAAACTCCATCCCCCGTACATGCTATGGCAGGAGGCACACAATATCTCGCTACAATTGAAAGAAACGCAGAAAGTTGCTCCCTGATAACCAGACGAGAGACCACAAATATTGCTACATGGGCCTACGTCAGATTTCGTAATCCATTCGCAAGATTAGTTCTTTCATGATCAGCTCCCTACTCGTGGCTTTCAAAATCTTCTGGCGTAGGTAACAATATGTCCACCATGAAGAACTCTGCGCCTTTTACTATTCTGTCGGGCCTAACTCCCACTGTGTCTTTCGGGGAGCGACAAATTTTGCGCATACGCTTGTCCACCACGAAGACTGACACAATCCTTTTTTCAATTGTTTTTATTTTGAAGGCGATTTCTAAAAGTTCACCTAATGTTAAGCGTAGCTCTGGGTTTCCCCTAAAAACTAAGGCATATTGATAATGCATTTAAAGTGGTAATTCCAACAACTGGGAAGTTTCCGGAATCATCATTGTCATTTTTATCAGTATCTATTTTTATACTGGATGCATATTGTTTTCCGTAATTTTGGCGGGAGGCTATATGGTCATTACCATTCTCCGTATATTTAGGTGCATATTTTGACCATTTCTGGCCTCCATAGAAAGAGCTTTTCTACTTATTAGCCTAGCGCTAACTACCAGGGATTGATCCTTCTTGATAAACAAGGAGATAACTTTGCTTTAGTTAATCCACGTCCCGCTATTACGGGATTTACTGACCGACTGAACATTTGCTCACACACATTCAGCCCCGCTAATCTAATTAGTACCCGAACCTGGCCTTAAACGTTCTATATCGGGGCCAAGAAAGGCATTCCAATCCCCCGCTAACGGTAACCGACGAGGTGTCGTCAAAAAAGTAATCTGCTCAGAATAGTCATTGGGCGCATAAAATCCATTGAGACGAAGAGTTTTATCCTTTATAGTAATTTTCAGCACGCAAAACCTGTCCACCGGCTCTGCGAATACAATAGAACACACCTCTTTCAAAGACTGCTTACTAACTAGAAACACCTCTCGGGCCACCAACAAAACATGCTGAATAGAGAGAAAACCCCTTAGACAAATTTTCTCATAATCACAAATTGAAAAACGGGTAACCTGCACGCAACAAATATTCACCCGAGGCGCCGAAGGTCATGAGCTCTGAGTGACTCTGACCGCAGGCCTCGGGGATTCACACTATCTAATTGAAATGCTATTACGAGACAGATTAGGGGTGCTCTTCTGCATTGAACATGGTTGAGGTGAGGATACTGACAGCCTGTTCCATTGATCCTGTTTCCATCTAAGTACTGATGGTACTATCATGAGAGAGTCCACCAATGTCTCAGGGAAATGAAATTTTAAAAACTCTATAAAAGGAAAAGTGAACAAAAAGCGGGAACCTCCCAGGGCAAAACTGTTTTAATTTTTTAGAATTGGATTCATTGAAAAACGCTAAAGGGGGAAAATCCCAGAGACATTGTTGGCTTCATCAATAATGTCACAAAATTTGTTATCCTTCCTGACCCGATCGTTCTCCTGTTAAAATTATTTCGGCCTTGGTGAAATTTCTCGGTTCCTCGATATCGAGACCAATTATAGTTTTGAAATTGATGGGGGATTTCAGATCTTTGATTTACCTACATTGGGATAATGTCTTATCATCTTGATCTTTATAAACCCGGCACACAAAGATGTGTGCCGGGTTTCCTATGTTAAAAAGGTTTTAGGTTTTTTCTCGTGTGTTTCTTCTGTCGACTATAATGATGGGCTTCTATACAGAATTGAATACTTGGACTTTTTTTATGTGCCTGTGGGAATTTGGACAGGGGATGAAATAGAGTTATTGGAGGTACTGAAAGTGGTGGGATGGTCCATGGATGATGATTTCGGAATGGGGTTCATTCTAAATGTTGTCGTTTTAGAGTGAGTAGAAAATAGGAATCTCAGGACAGTAGGAGGAACCATGAAGTGATGTTTTGCGGATGGGGAAGACGGTGCCGATGAGTAAGGGGCATTTTTTTTATGGAGACGTTTCTCTTTAAGTGCCTCCTTCAACTTTTGCAACTACTTCCGCTTACTCATCTTTTAATTTCTGCTGTCGTAGTCGATTAGAGTAGCTGGTCGGGGAACCACCCTTAAAACAGGTAGAGATAATGGTGTAAAACAAAGATAAAATAGGAACTGGGAGAAGGTGAAAAAAACTGAAAAGGAAAAATAAAAAAAATTAACTCCGCAATACTGATAATGTATTTGGGCGGGGGTGCGACAGAGCGTCTTCCTTGCCTCAGCATTTTCATTTTTGCCCGAATGGTCTTCAATATTTTGGTCATTGTTGGTCGCTTTATTTTTTGGGTAATCTTTTGGCTATTCTTGGACGCAATACTTTTAGTGGGGCGTATTTTGTTTATTATTGGCCATATTTTGGCAATAATCGTCCTCCGTAATTTTGTGTGGCATATTTTGGCCATTATTGGCTCCATAGAATCAGTATTTCCACTGACACGTACATTGGGTACACGGAAGTGCCATTTTATCAGGCGGAACATTTTAAAATGTTCATATGAAGAAGTCTGTTCGGCTATATTGTTCTTTTAAAACTAATCAGAAAAAAATGTGTTGTTTTTCCCCCGTGGTAAATTATATAGAAGTAAGAGAGGATGGAGAAAAAGAAAAAGGTAGCAGGTAATATAAAATAAAACGTGAAATAAACAATAGGGAATTAACAATGCAAAAACCAAATCAATAAGAAAAACCTGGTTTAACAAAAAAAAATAATTTGTTTAAAAAGATAAATTAAAAAAGCTTGGCAAAATAAAGCAATTTACCACAATGGTGTGAAAATAAGAAATAATTCAATAAAACAAATACAATGTAGAATCTGGCTGTACCAGGAAATAAAAGTTGGAATTATATTTGGTAAAAAATACCAAGAGATAAAAGACTAGGAAATACCCCGAAGGGTTTAACTGAAAATAAATTTCATCAAAGGCGTAAAAAATTAAAAATTAAAAACGGAAAATAGCCTAGAAAAAATAGAAATGAAAAGGCCTAAGTGGGGAGGCTACGAATAAAACGGCTGATAAAAAAATAAAAAAAATTAAAAGAAAACAATTCTTTATAAGTCCAAAGAATCCCCCCCAAAAAAAACAAAGCCTTTAACTTCTATAATTTTTTTAAAAAACGAATAAATTGGCTATGAATGAAATAAAACAATAAAAAGAGAACTGGTGAAACTTTGTTAAACCGGAAAAAAATTATAGATGGCGGCTTAAAGCAGACAAGGAGGCAAAATTAAAAAAGAACTGAAAGTAAAAGAAAACGACAAAGAGAGAAAGAAAATCAAAAAATCAATTCAACAAAAAAAAGAATAGATAATAATATTAACAATATCAAAATAAAAAAAATATTTTTCAAAGGTTGTTTGATTTCAAACAAAAACTGGTATATTTACGCAAAGAATTGCTTATCGATATCTGATAAATAAACAGAACGGGTCAAAAACACGTCTAAAGCCTTTGGTTAATCGAATTATTTATTGTTCCATCGTGGCCCATGGCCTAAAACGGAGATGGGGAGTGCTGGTCCTCGCCTGTCTCAAAATTAAACTTAGCTAGTCACAATCACTGACCCAGACATGCTACAATAAACCTTGCAACTAAAAACGAAACATTATTACTTACCATTCATACTACAATCACCATAATACGCCAGAGACTCTATGAAGTCCTAACTACATATTTACAATTTTTATCTGTGGGATTGCGGAATACAAAGAAACTTTTTAAAAATTATAAACCCCAATGAATATTTACAGTTATGATTAAAATGTTGTAACCAGAAACCAAAGAAAACAGTATTAGTAATAAAACCCACACAATCATTAAATGTGGCAGAGTCATCAGATTACCGGACGAAATTAATTAATCAAAAATTGAATCAGACGACATAACACTCAAAGAAACACACTTGCACAACAGAAAGTACGAAAAATCACACCTGACAAACGACAGGCGTCCCGCATCCCCCAAACAACTGACACCACTGGTCAGCTTACGTGGGAGTAGAGGTGGGCGAATAAATAAAGAAGATAGTGGTAAATTAAAAGCGGCTAATGAGCAAACATACCCTAGCTAAGTTAACCTGGATGAAGGAAAAACTAAATAAAAACAAATCTGAAGTAATCTATTACGGGCCGGATTTCCGATGTTCACTCCAGTAATCCCAATATCCTCAATGCATCAAAATTCCACTCTAAGTGAACATCTTTCATTCCGTTACAAACGCGCAAGATTCATCCACCTTTTGACAAATTCCGATGGATGGCATTGTTACATTTCCGTCGTAATGTTGACTTTAAGCAGACGCTTAAATAACAGGATCAGTTGGGAAGAGGTAAACTTTTTGTCTCCATGCCTGAGGGGACAACGGTTGGACGTCAGAGAGGCCATCCGTTGCCGTAAGATGTAGTTGAATGCAAGTCGACATTCGAGAATAAAGAAACACTCGCCTTTGGGTAAACGGCCGACCGGCCTCCTCTTCCTAGCACGAGCGCACACTTCCGAAGGATGGAAAGTTCTTACGGGCGTCTTCCATCCAGCTGCAAATAGATCCGGTCCAGGTAAGAAATGTGAAGTGTATGTCGACGAATCTCAACGCATCACACTCAGAAGGGTGGAAGTAACAGATCTCGCGACATACCTTGGCAGACTTGCCTCCCGACAAGATGGAGAACAAGAACCTTACGAAAGTGGCAGACTAGAGTGTACGTACGGAGAGTCGGTAAACGAAAAATCAGGTGGATGTGCGACGCATATACTTCCGCCCTCCCCTTCAAGGAAATATTCCTCCGCGACCACAGACGAACTTTGACCTCTCCGACGAATTCATTTCGAACAAAGGATCTGGAAGGAACCAGACGCCGAGTATCTTGACCGGCACGTCAGTTCAGAGGAAAGATTCAGTAAGAGAAACTCCCTTCTACATGCCCAACCGCAAGTCAACAAACTTATCGGCGTTGATCATGGCCCTGTCCCCTTCTTGTACCCTATGATTTCTTTGCTGGATTCGTCTTCAACCTACGAAGGAACGGCTCCAACGAAGGAACGTAGAGCAAAGGCGAAAGCAAACAACCTTGACGAATGGAGCGAGACAAAAAAGATTTCTTTCTTACTCCTTCCACGTCTACCAGCGCACCGGGGACGCATACAGAAGTCGTGTCCAAATGCGAAATTACGACCCTAAACCAGCAGTGGAAAGGACAGCCTCCAGGAATCGGTGACCAACCCCATCGAAAGAACTGGACTGATATAAATTGATCAGCGCGCCGCTGCATCACTCGACTTGCTCGATCATCAAGCGTACCAAATGAACGTTGTCCTGAATTGTCTTGACTTTCACAACACAAGTCTGATCGGGGCCAGTCAGGCTAGGGAGGACATCTGGTAAACGGTCGCCTAAGACCGTGACTACAATCTTCGTCAAAGGCCGATAATTACCTATCCCTCCCACCATTTTTTGTTCTTGCGAAGCATCTTGCTCACACCCCCGGTGAAACATTGCTGTATATACCTCTGCATCATCTAATTTTTGTAAATCAGTGACAGCAAAGGAACAAAGACAAGTGACTGACTCTAGTATATTTCTTAAGGGTGACCATCTAACCCTGGTGCCTTGTTCAGGCCAACCTGCTTCAGCTCATCCTAGATTTCACACTCTTTAATGGGACCCTTGTATCCAGCCGAACTAAGCAGGGATCGAAATGAGCAGGGCTCAAACCTTTCTCCCTGGTAAACAGCTCCTGAAAGTAGTCGTGGAAAGCCTCACATATGCCTACGTCTGTAGTCTCAGTCTGCTTGTCTGGCAATGTGATGTTCGTGATATGCCGATTGGATGCATTTAGTGCTTCCTATGCACGCAATTCAGTGGCCATGTTCGTTGCTTCGAAAGACATTCTTTTTAGCCTTACCCTAACTACTAGAGCATGATCCTTCTTGATAAGCAAGGAGGCCGCTCTAACAAAGCTTCGTCTCCACTGTAATGGAATTTGATTGCCCGTTCTACTTTATCTTCGTGCGCATTTTGCGCTGCAAATCCTGCTAGATTGAGTCGGCGAGTAAAATCAGAGGCAAAATACCTAAGTTTGGATTGTAACTGATCACACCATTTATTTCCATCAAGAGCCACTCTCAATTCCCGCTGTAACATTAGTAGCAACTGGTCCCGGAAATCTTGCTCACCATATACTGATGTGTTCAATTTCCAGAAGACAGCCATCTTAACCTTAGGCTTCTCTATGTTTACACGAACACTGACACGCATAGTATCCGAGTAAACTATATAATGGAAACTTGGACAACCTTAAAAGCCTACACCGGCTCTCTTAACTGGAACTCGGTCGAGGTAGCTAGAATGTACCACCAAATCCGAGCAGCCACACTTAGTCCAAATCCATGCAAACTTCCGGGGTGCTCTTCAATAATTATCGACAAAATAAAACGGAAACGGAAACGGCCTATCATCCGGGTTGTTAGCACCCAATCTTTCCTCTATTCGATCTATACCGTGATCAAGGACATTCCAATCACCCGCTAGAACTACCGAACTAGATGTTCTCAAAAACGGCTCGAACCACCGAAAGAAATAAAGCCACTGCACAGTCATTGGCGCATAAACCACAATGAGATAAAGAGCTTTATCCTTTATGGCAATATCCAGCACGCAAAGGTCCCCGAAGACAAGAGCAAACGCCGCATTCAGAGATTTGCTCACTAGCCAGACTTTGTCTGAATGAGCTGTGATCTCTACTGAGAGGGAGATGAGTGAGAGGAAGTATGCTTCTTTGATGCAAGAGTGGATGGGGTGGAGGTAGAAGAGTGTGCTGGCTTTTTTATGATGAAAGTTTTGCTTTACCTTCTAGTTTCTCTTTGAGAAGAATAATATTCTCATTTTTTCGTACATGGGGTCATATTTTTTAATTACTTCAAGGCTGTAGATTTTGTGACCAGTGCGTTGCTCTTAACGTTTACAGAGGGAGTGGGACTGTCAGTGCCTTTACTCCAGGAGGCTTCATTGAACTGAGGACCGGCTGTCTAGCGATTCCCTCTGACCCTAAAACCATCCAGCCATCCCCAATTGCACTAGCAGTGGGCGCAGGCTTATTGGGGAATAGGGGTTGAGAGTTCGACCCAATCGGGGGTTTAAACGCACTGGTACCAGAGACTGGCATGCACATCGACGGCGTGGCGGAATTTAATGACACGCTCTAAGCGGGATCTTGGTCGACCGGCGCCTGACTTCCAGAGGCCTACTTCTCTGGACAGGGAGAGAAGATGTGACCAGCTTTTCAACATTTCCAGCTGGTTGGTTTGTGCCCCCTACTTCTATCCTTCGGTCAGGCTATATCACTAGGCACATAGTATTTCGCCATACTACGAAAGCAACGCAGCTAGATGGTATCCGATAACCTGGGAGTGACCGAATATTGTTATTTGGTCCAGCGCCTGCCTTCATATTCCATTTGCAGAATTAAATCTTCAGAAATCAACTCTCTACTCGTGGCTTTCACGCAGTCACCCGACGGGGTTATCAATATGTCCCACATGAAGAAGCCTTCTCACTTAACTCTTTTCTGTGGCTTAACCAACTGGGACTGCAGTGATTTTACTACTATGTTTTTCGTAGAAAGACAAATTTTGTGCGTACGCTTGTCGACTATGAAGACTGACACAATGTTTTTTCAATCTTCTTCAGTTCTAGGGGACTTCTAGGAATCCACCATCTAATAAAAGTTGAGTGAAACTCTTTGCTCGTTGCAAGAACTCCGCAATATTAATAACGCATTTAGAGGGGGCTTCCAACAACAGGGAAGTACCCAGGTTCAGTATTTTATTTCTGTCCGAATGATCTTCATTATTTTGGCCATTACTAGCATCTTCATATTTTTTGGTAATTGTTTTTGCTATTCTTGGGCTCTAGGCATTCTTTGTTCTTCTTTTGGATATTATTACCTTCTATACTATTTAGGAGCATATTTAGGCCATTATGGGTCTCGTATTATTGGGACATATTTTGGGTATTATTGGCCTCCGTAATTTCTTCGTCAAATTTTGGCCATTATTGGCATCCATAAAAAGAAGTTATTCCTCTGACATGTATATCGGAAGCTTTTAATTCCGGGTACTTCGAAGTTTCTTCTTTATCATGCGGAATATTTTTAAGTGTTGATTTGAACAAATCTCTACGGATCGACCGACATTGGTCGGCCATAATGTTCTGTTAAATATTGTTTTTCGCTCCGTGAAAAATTATATAGAAATGAGGTATTTAAGAAAAAGCGTAGCAGGAAATATGACATATAGTGTGGAATAAACAATAGAAAATTAACAATTCATGATGGGAAAATTAGCTCATACACGGATTTCATTGTTTTTCTTCACGTAAACTTTTAGTACCGCCAATTCGAAATAGACTACTTTTGATATAACCCCTAATTCTTCGAGTCTTTCTAATTCCTTATCAATAGGTTCTAATACCGCAGCAGGTACACATTTTTTGTTTAAAATGAATTTCAACATAACATCAAATATATATATATATATATATATATATATATATATATATATATATATATATATATATATATATATATATAATCAAGAATATATATATATATATATAATCAAGAATATATATATATATATATATATATAATCAAGAATATATATATATATATATATATATAATCAAGAATATATATATATATATATATATATATATATATATATATATATATATATATATATATATATATATATATATGAGTAAAATTTTGACACTTAGTTGATTCATGTTACCTTCAGCACCCCGACTCCAGAGTTTCGTAGCCGGAACTGTCCGTCCTCTTTTCAAGTGGTATCAGCAATTCACATTCTTATGTTTTTTCAATTTTTTTCCTTTATTATACACTTGTGAATTAGAAACAATTTTCTTAAAAAACGTTTACTTTCTAATCTGAATTTGCATATAAATAATTACGAATGAAACAATACATGAAGAAGTTATTGAATATATTAGATTTTATTAAAGTATTACAGAATATTTGATTACAAAGACTAACTTCCCTTGGAAATGTTTAAAAAAAACATAATAATTGTATTACATCACTTCAAAATTATTCCATCTTTAATAAATAACATCTTGCTACAGATTTAAAATTTTGGACAGTATATACTTGATTAGATGAAAAGATATAGGCATAAATTATCCACCTACAAGCTATATATATCTGCCCCCGCCTGAAACACTGTCCCCTTATGCTGGCATCATTATGATATGGCAAAGTATATTTCTTCAGTCAAGGTGAATGTGTGTTTCGGGTTAAATACGCATAGATATGCATACATTTTGAACGTAAACATCTGTCAATCAATGGACTTGGATAGAATATATAGGGAATATTCAAGTAGATATTGAGACAAACAATTACCTACCTGGCCAATAAATGATTTCCCTCTGAATGTTCATGTTTGAATGTGGTCAAATTGATGTCAATGCCTCAAATCAATAAGAAATTGGAAACATTGAAAAACAGCGAAGACTGAAGACATAAAGGTATAAGCCAAAATCCTTTTTGATAATTTGAGCACTCCTAAACTCCTCTACCATGAAAATATTTTTCAGCAAACTAAAACAAATATATACTAAATATATATATAAATATGTATAGGAAGAAATATAGTCTTAAAATGTTCTGTACTTATGGGATAAAGTGCTTAATATCAGAGATAAAGCGTGTGTAATTATAAAAGTGAACTTAGTTTTGACTTCTATGTTCACTTATATATATATATATATATATATATATATATATATATATATATATCTTCCGGCTACCTTCGAGACTGGCTACCTGAATATTGTGTGCAAATACATGGATCTTAAAGAAGTAGCCAGTCCTTGCCTACCTGGTTATTGAATTATCATTGAAATGCTCTGTAATTTTTATGGCATAGTGCAATTTTATGCCAGAAAGGCTAATTTTGGGCAGATTCTATTTAGAGCTGTTTATTCAAACCCTGAAAGTATATATATATATATTGCCTACCATATGGTCATTCGTATCTATATTGTATACCAGATGTTTGCATGATGTTTACGAAATTGTTTATATGCACATCACGTAATCTGTAGGCCTAAAATTAAGGACTTTTATGGAAAAAATCTTCTATTTATAGCATATATTCAATCGTTTTCAATAATAGTAACCTAACACCTCTATAATTAATTACAAATGGAAAATTAATGAACATTATTCTACTTTTATGTGACATGTCCCTTCAGTGCACTGGCGATTCTGGTTCTCCACAATTTCCTGTCCTTTGTAGCTAGTACAATTTTTTTTTCTTTTTTCCTATCGTCTCTGTTCTGCCATCCATTTAGAGAAGCTAGTGAAGTATGTTATACGCTGTTTCTGCGTTCCATGTCGTCACTGGCTTCAGGGCTTCGGTCCACAAAGCCACTTCATAGTATGCATCAACGAAAATCGGTTTTCTTTGTCTTATTCATTTCACTATATAAGAAGGACAGACGTGATAGCATTGAATTATGGAGACAGCGCGAAAGATCTTCAGCAGGACGCATGCCCACTGTTTGGCGTAGCCTTTCGCCACCTGGATCCTTAGATTTCAATCGAATTTGGGAGTGGTAGGCATATGAACGCCTCAAAATTTCTGCAGCTCGTCTTTAAGGAACAAATCAACTAATCAATCAAACCTAAATCTCAATATTTTTCTTTCAAAATATTTATTGCTAGACGTTTCGTTTTCAAATTTATCCTGTTATTGTTATAAAGAAAACCGTCACCAAACACGCACACATACAGTCGTACAGTAGGTCACTGTTATATTCCGTGCTAATAGGAATATATACTCGAACAACACAGTGGATAAATAAATAAAGTTTTATTGTAAAAACCAGTACAATAAGAAATAAGGTAACAGTTATGCACACGATCGTCGCAAGTCAATCCATTAGTGAGTGCTACTAATGGAAGGTCGCTAGTTCTTGCGTAATTCTAAATCGTACTTAACAGATTCCAGCTAAGCAATATATGTACCAGCCTCCCCACGAGGTAGGATGTGGCACAACGATGAATTTAATGTGGGTTCCCGAGTCCGTAGGCTCGGCCAAGAATTCCCCTTAACACCGCCTAAACATGTTCGGGTCTGTCTGTCTACCTCCCCGGACTTGTCTCTGCCCTTCGGCATAGCCTCGTCCGGGTTCCTCTCTGCTTTTTCTGTAGAGAGTTCGACAACTGCTAAGATCTGAATAACAGATCCCCGTAGACCCCGCCTAAATGGGATCTGATCTCCTGTAGTCCGGTGCTTTTCGGATAATTTTAGGTAGCTATTACCTATAGTGTAGTTACTCATGTGGGTGACAGGTTATTCCATTACATCACCTGTCCGCGAGCTGAACTTTTCCTCTAGAAAATTTAGCTTTCTAATACTTCCTCTTTTTCGAGTCTGGACTTAACCATACGGTGGGTTTTCTTTTTCTTTTTACTCTTTCGAGCTGGTGTAGATGTATCCATGCGTTCTGGTATGTTAGCGTGTGGTGTTATTTCAAACGTGTCGTACAGGACATCCATCGAAATTTCTTCATCATCCTGTTGAACGATTTCAGAGTATCTTGGTCTTAACTGGTTTACGTGCCTTTTGCATGCATCTCTTTTCCCTTTCACCGTATAGATTACTCTTCCATTTCTATTTGAAATAATTCCATCTTCCCAAAGACATTTTTCAACTCGGTAGTTCGTAAAGAAAACGTTGTCATCAGGCGTATATTTCTTTGCACAGAAATTCTATTTGTCATGCATTTTCTTTTTTGGAGAAGGCAACAATTTGTCGTATATTGATCTTATCTTTCTCGTAAACATCATCTTAGCAGGTGACGATTTTGCTGTATTTTTTTGCGTTTGGTGTTACCCTGTAAACTGCTAAGAATTTCTGTATAGCTGTCTCCTCTGTGTCTACTTCTTATTTTTTCTTTAATGCTCGTTTGAACGTGCCCACACATTTTCCACCCTCCCATTTGACCTTGGGTGGTAAATCGTTGTGACATGTTCAATTTCCGATGAAGCACAGACTTCTTTGAATTATTTACCTATAAATGCAGTTCCGTTATCACTGACCAATGTCCGAGGAACTCCGAAGCAGCTGCAAACCTCGTCTAAAGCACTGATATTATTTCCAGAACGTTGGTGTTTGTATATAAAACTTCTGGCCACTTGGAGAAACTACTCACAAAGATCAGGTAATAATACCCGTTAAGTAGTCCTGCATAATCAATGTGTAGACGTGTCCAGGGAATATCTGTTTCTGGCCATGGTTGTGTTTTAACCTATGGGGCTCATGCAGCTAATTGATACCCTCTGCATTTCTTGCACAACATTTTCGACGTCTATATCTATTCGTGGCCAGAAAACATAACTTCTCGTAAGAGATTTCATGATATACCATGGTGACCCGAATAAAATTCTTTTAAGATCTTTTTATGTAATGCCTGTGGCATCACAACCCTGTCTGCGTACATTAGCGTATTTTCGCAGATCGAATAAGGAGATATTTTTATTCCCTTTTTATTTCTTTCATTTATCCTGGCTTGTATTTTCATATTTTTAATAAAATTATCATTTTCAGCTGCTTTCCTTATGTCTTCCAGAATCACCGGTCGTTCCCGAACAGTGTTACACAGCAAAAGCGACATTTCTTGTTCTTCCTTTCAAGCCAAAATTACACTTTCTTCCAAAATTTCATTATGTTTTGAATCAACCTTGATAGTCCATCTGCATGCCCCAAATTTTTAGATAAAATTTATTCAATTTTAAAATGGTAATTCAATAAATTTACACCCACCGCTTTAATCCGTTTGCAGTATGATTTCGAATGCCCTTCTTTAATCCAAAAATGGTCAGTAACTGTTTATGATCAGTTTGCAGTGTAAACACTCTGCAGTGAAGGAAAAGATGGAATTTGTAACTGCGAAAATTATTGCTAAGCTTTCCTTTTCGACCAGACTGTAATTCTTTTCGGCCGGCAAATGAGTTCTTGAAGCCTGTGCAATTGGTTTTGTTGAATTCGTATTTGTGAAGTATCACTCCTCCGATTCCATATTGACTAGCATCAGAAGCAACAACTATTTCTTTTTCTGGATCATAGTGCGCTAATGCTAAATCAGTAAACATTTTTTTAATTTTTTAAAAATCTTTTTCACAGTCTTTGGACCAACACCATTTATCCCCCTTTTTCAACAGTACGTTTAACAATGCTGTTAATTCACACATCTTCGGATTGTATATTGCATAGTATTCTGCCAAACCTAAAAATGATTGCAGTTTTGGCACGTTTTCTCGGGCAGGCATATTTCTTATAGCTTCAGTTCATCGTGGATCTGGTTTTCTGCCATCTTTATACACAATCTGCCCGAGATACATATGTTTTTCCATACTATTCAATTTGAATCCCTATTCTCTTGATGTGTTTTTATGCTCATCCATATTTTTACTTTTCACAAAGATCTCATCCAGATAAGTAATGGCAAATTCTAACCCTGAAAGTATTGAAAGCATGATTTGTTGAAAAAGTGAAGGTGCAAACTTTAAACCAAACGGAATTTGTTCTTCACGTTTGGAACGTGTTTTGCTTTTACTCGCTGAATTTTGAAAACATTGCTTTCCTCTGAGTATTATTTCGTTTTACCATAGTCAGACGCCGGCACTCTTCATTAACTTTTTACAAAGTAATCTCATCGTTTCTTTCATTTATAGTAAGAATCCGCGACCTGATATCCTTGTCCTTGAACAAATTAGACATTTGAACAAATCTTTCAAAATCTCGTCAATTTTTAAAAATTCACATAATGAGTTAATCGTCCCAGTACACGATAAACCAATCCTCGTTTTCTGACTTAACGATATTAAGGCATTTATAAGGTGTGTGGATCAAGCTATCTCTTTCATCGAATATCCTTGATAGGGTTTTAATTGTTTCTTCAAACGAGACTTCTTCCGGTTTCTTCGGTAAAATTAGGTTAGAGTATTTAGTATTTTCATCCGACCCCATTTTTTGTAATAAAAGGATGACTTTCCTCGTCTGAGCAGACTTGGCATCTATTTGTAAAAATAGATTCGTATTTTCTGAATTATGCCATTGTCCGAGTCATAATGAAATTCCGTTAACGAATTTGGAATACCTTCGGCAGAGAAGAAACTACTTTTTTGATCTCTGGTTTTCATCATTAATTTTTCAAAAGGTTGAAGCTGGTGTTGTTGTTTGTTTTGCAACTGCTGTATTTGCTGTTGTTGTTGCTTTTCAAAAAGTTGAAGCTGTTGTTGCTGTTGGTTTTGCAACTGTTGTTGTTGCTGAACACTAGTGCACAACAGTTTTGTAAACTCTGTTAATTGTTCCATACATTAACACGACTAGTCTTTCAGAAAAACGAACAACAGACAAGAAAAAAATACTCATCCTTCGCTTTTTGCCTTCCAATAAACTGTAATTACTCGTGTAATTTTCGAATAACAAAGAATACAACAAAAATATTTTTACTTTAAAATATTTTATAATATCTTAAGATGTTGTCTTACTTCGAAACTCCTGTAAACCAAGCGTATAGCCGACAAATATTTCTCTTCTTGTGAATTCGTTTCGTCGGGGTATCCTACATACCCGGAGGCATAGAATTCGACCAGCACAGCTGGAAAAGTTTCCAGTTAGGCGGTATCTAGCAACTGGCCGACGTAGTCATATGTGGCACAAGGCCGAATTTTATGTGCGGTTCCAGAGCCCGTAGGCTTGGCCAAAAAATCCCAGTAGACCCCGCATAAGCAGGATCGGGTTTGTCTACCTCCCCGCACGAGACTCTCCCCTTCGGCATAGCCTCGTCTGGGTTCCTCTCTGACCGAAAAGATTACAGTTAGATAATATTTACCATCCACCCCAACAAGAGTAGATATGGCACAAGGCCGAGTTTAACGTGGGTCTTCCGAGCCCGTAGGTTCATCCGAAAAAAAATCCCCGTAGAACCCGCATGAACAGAATCGGGACAGTCTCCCTCCCAGAACGGCAGAGACTCGTCCGAGTTCCTCTCTGCCCGAAGAAAGAGAGTTCGACTGTCTAGCCGAAATCTTTTTCGGCTACACAGTCGAACTCTCTTCAGTATTTAATATTTAGCCTCCTCGAGGGTTGCATATGGCACAAGGCCAGGTTTAACGTGGGTTTCCCGAGCCTGTAGTCTCGGCCAAAAATGCCCGCAGAATCCGTATAAACGGGATCGGGTTGGTCAACCTCCCCGAACGAAACTCTGCCTTTCGGCAGAGCCTACTCCGGGTTCCTCTCTGCTCAGAGATAGAGAGTTCGACCGTCTATCCGAAAAGATTTCGTCTAGGCGATATTTAGACACCCCCCACGAGGGTTGCATGTGGCACAAGGCCGGGTTTAACGTGGGTTTTCCGAGCCCTTAAGGTCGGCCAAAAAATGCCCGTAGAACCCGCATCACGGGATCGGGTTGGTCAACCTCCCCGAAGGAGACTCTGCCCTTCGGCTGAGCCTCGTCCGGGTTCTCTCTGCTCAGAGGCAGAGAGTTCGGCCACGTGATATTTAGCCACCCCCCGCCACGAGGGTTGCATGTGGCACAAGGCCGGGGTTAACGTGGGCTTTCCGAGGCCGTAAGCTCGGTCAAAAATGCCCGTAGAACCCGCATAATGTCTCTGCCCTTCGGCGGAGCCTCGTCCGGGTTTGTCTCTGCTCAGAAGCAGAGATTTCGACCATCAAGCCGAAAAGATTTCGGCTAGACTCTGTAGTCCGTTGACCTACGGATACTTATAAATAGTTACTGCCTATAGTGTATTTACTCATAGTGAGGTGACAGATTATTCCATTACATCAGACCAATTCCGTCGACATCTAAAAATAACTAATCGGATTATTTGATTACAGTCAAATCTATTAATTTCACCACCAATGTCCAAGATAATCCACTACATTTCCTGCAAAGTATCATTAATGACAAATCTACGATCGCCTGCAACGAGAAAACTATTAGTAATATCAAGAAGTAACAGAATTTCACGGCTCAAAGACAAAGAACTATTTTCGGTCTATAGTCTCCATTTATATCCGATGCACGATAAGTGAATCGTTAAATCCCGATAGACGTGACCGTTCGATTAATATTAAAAGACTTCTCGATTTTTACATGGGACGATAAAGCGATCCTTCACTTTTATTTGTTATATATTTGGTTTTGTGAGATTTATTTTATTAATAAACATACTCTTCCAAAGATATGCTTTCAAAATAATGGTGAACTGACAGTGTTAAACTTATGAATACTCTGTGTTATTCAGTTTATATTTCATCGCGTTAATTCCCAGATATACAATAGGATAGTGATCAGAGAAGCTTCTTCTCTCACATTACTAAATATATTTCCATTTCCCTTTACGCCATTGATCTAGCAATCATCGAATGTTTCATTGAATTACGTGTTAGATTTGAGTTCATCCAAGAAGGAAAATTTATTCTGTCACGTCAGAATATATGTGAAGCTATTGCTCAATTAGCTTTTGATTAGCTAATACAATTAAAATAATATTTTCGTGTTCATTAAGTAAAACTTATGTTATGTTTAATTCAACTATTTTATCTTCTAAAATTCGCTATTCATCATACATTTCATTAGGATAAATGCATTATTAAAATTACCAATGAACAGTCTGTGTAGAGTTATTTTTAGACTTTTTCTCGAGAATTTTATATAATCTACTTTTGTAAAAATACAGTCAACAAAACTGTTGTTGGTCCGCTATCTACACAATGCAATAATACTCAGTATCAAAAATACGAGAGAGGGAGTGACGGCGCAATATATAAAATCGATAAAATTAATAAAGAAATCTAATAACTACGAGAGAATAGATATCGTCAGGCCTATAAAAATAATGAATGGCGATTACCTTCCATATCTATAAATACGTATATACGCGCGTACACAAATTCATCCGGAAGTAGGAACATAACCGATATTTTACAATCGTTCATTTATGCATATAAACAATATCAAAGAAGTAAATAAAAGTTTCCGTCGAAGCAAAATCTACAGTTTTTAAAATTTCGAGCAAAATTTTAATTTTTTGGAATTTTCTCTATTAGACAACACCATTTTATATTTTGTTCTTTTGCCCTAAATATAATTCGACAATGTTTTTAGGTTTCATAACTCTTTTAAAGGAAATGTAATGAAATTAAAATCTCTATTCACTTCCCTTCTACATACAATATTCATAAATTTGAATGCAATGTCAAACACCAGAATCTCTCTTTCTGAAACCTGTTCTTTTATGGTACTTTCTCTTAACTAAATACATCGCATTCCCTTTTACTCCCTGCAGCCCCTTACATTTGACCTTATTATGTACACTTCTTATATAAATATGAAAAATATTGAACAATACACACACACGCACACTCACACATACACATACACGCGCACACACACACACACACACACACACACATATATATATATATATATATATATATATATATATATATATATATATATTTAAAAACATTTTTATGTTTTAACATTCCTTTTTTACAAATACTTCCACGGTAATTGCTCTGAGGATTTGCGTTCGCTTGTCCCCAGGCCTCGTGAATTTAAACGCCCCACCAGGCTGGCATCCCGCTCCCACCCCTACACCGTGGAAACTGTTAGATGTAGACGTCTCTTCTACTCCAATAGCTTCATGTCTCGCACATCTCGCCTATGGAACTCCCTTCCCTATTACTGTTTCCCTGACAAATACAATCTCCAACGGTTTAAGTGTAGCGTCAATCGACATCTCCAGTTGCCTTGATCTATCCACTTCCCTTCTCCACATCCTTTCATCTTTCATTCCTATCTGCTCTCGCTCCAAATCTTCTGTAACCCCCTTGCCTTGATCGACCCACTGTCTTTCTCTTCTTCCTCATCCCCTCCATTGCCACTCCTATCTGCTCTTCCTCCAACCCTTCTTTAACCCCTTGCGCGATAGTGGCCTCTGGCCTTGCTTGGGGCGATATGATTAAAAAAAAAAAAAAAAAGATACAAGTATTTAAGTAAATGCTCTGTTCTATAATAAACACCATTAAATAACATTTACCGGCCTGAATGTCCGAGAAATATTCATAGAAAATATTCGTCCTCGACAGGATTCCTACCTGTATCCTATATATGAAAATTGTCGGATATTCAGGCCGGTAAATGTTATTTAATACTGTTTATTATAAAATAGAGAATTTACTTAAATACTTGTATCTATAAAAAGAATGTTAAAACATAAAAATATCTTTAAATAATTGTCGGACTTTGTCCATTTCATAATGTGTGACGTCATATATATATATATATATATACAGAGAGAGAGAGGGGGGCAGCGAAAAAACCGACTTGAATATATTGGATTCATGAGTAATAAATGTTTTCCATTAATGAAAAATTATTTGTAATATGGTTGAAAACCTACAAATGGGACCAATATATAAAATACTTTTAAATCTAATCTGAAATAAGAAATGCATATGCAAACTAATCATATATATTGCGCACAGATGTTTTAGACATCTTTTTATCTTCTTGATATTGATTTATGTTGAAATTATTAATCTTCAATGTTCTCCAATCAACCAGGCTAAATCCAAATTATGGACAATTTAAATTTTGTGTGTACTTTAAACAGCATTGACTATCTAGCAGGTATGTGCAAAGTTTTTCGAAATGGTAATGCAAAAGATCTCTTTCAATAATGTGTAGAGAGATAACCAACCATCCTAAACCTGGAATGGTATATCGAAAAATCTCTGACATGAATTTACCTCAAACAGCTAACACGCATTATAGCCTTGCTTAAGCTGAAATGATTTTTAAAAGTTGCCATATTGCTATAAGTTTCACATTAAAAAAATGGTGTTATTCGAATAATATATTTTCAAAAGTTTTATCTTTAAAATGCATTATTAAATTTTAAAGTGAAAATCTATTTTTAAACAGCATGATGTAATATTTCGATAATTTTCGAACCATTAACCATCCGACAGCTCTTCCCACATGTATGGCGGTAAGTATGATTTATAGCTTTAAGTTTCTTTTTTTTAAATTTTATATCGTAATGTAAATTGTGAATATAACCGGAAAATATCAGATCGAATTTAATGTCAGTCAGGAATATTTTATTTAAGATGAGTTAATCTGTAGCGATCAAATTAGGTATGTCCATGAGATCGCTAAAAAAAGAGCATAGCTCGATGAAAAAGACGCCAAACTTGCCGAAAAATAAATTTTATCGTCTAATTGTTTATGTTACTATTAAGAGGAAAGAACAAAGTAAATTTTAATTATTTTTCAAAATTTTTCTGCGTTTATTAGAATATTCTAACATTCGATTGAAAAAACCTTGTTTCTCGTCATCACCGGAACTTGTAGGAAATAACAAGGCGATTTTTTTGTGAATTTTTTCCTTATGACACACATTAATTTTGTAAATCTTGCAAAAATAGAAATAACTGTCAGATTTTAATGAAACTTTCAGAAACTATTCAGAAATGATGGAGATTATTATAAATATATTATTTTTTTTAAAGTCATTATAATAATATATTTTATATATATATATTACCCCCCCCCATAATAAAATTAATGAAAACTTTAAAAATTTAATTTCAAAGCACGCAAGTATATATATTCGTTAAAAACACAAGGCTTTGAGGAAAGTAAATCATGTTTTGTTTTTTTTTAAATCCGACCTCGTATATCTAAAAGCAGCTCTGAATTGTAACATACAAAACTCAATGAAACAAAGATACTATTTAATTTTAAATGCTTTTAGTTGTTTTTATTTGTTTTTATCAATATGCATAATATTGTCTGATGCAAAAAACTTTTTCAATGAAAAATGAGTTTATAAAAGAATTAAATTGTTATTTAAAAATATTTTTTTATTTTTACATAAAGTTGTTAAATATTTTAAAATTAGTAGGATGGGTCAAATCCTTTATTTCATTGGTTATTTATGTACATGTATCTGTACAGATTATAAATAGCACTAGCTTTTTACACTCAACGAAACACCAATGAGAAAAATCTTACTATCCCTTGCCCAATGTATGCTAAAAAAACGCCATAAATCAAATGTACGCAGGACCGGAAGAAAACGATACAATAAAAACATCACGTGACCTGATATTGTATACAAATGTTGCACGGCTCTGTTAACGGCCTTTACATTTTTACATTTACGATTAGTGAAACACGTGTGGAGTATTTTTACTTAAAAAAAGAATTGAACTACAATATACAACCAAGTAGCAGCAGAAGTACAAAAATTTATATTAGTTCAGTTATGTCATGTTTTCCATCAATGAAATATCAAAATTAAAATGAAAATGAGTGGAAATCAAAATACCATACAATGTACACAACTGATAATTCATAAGAAAAGTAATTAATTAGGTACCTTTCTTATGAAATTTCATCTCACTCTTCATGTCTTATTTAATTTTTTTTTATATTATGCTTTTCTATCAGGCATAATAAAGGTAAGTAGAAAAAAAGTAATGAGCACTGATAGTTTTCCTTAATGACTTGTGTGCTTCAACAGTGAATTTCTAGAATTTTCATTAAATTGGGAGGGGGTATTATATATATTAAATATTACTTTAAAAACAAATATAATAATTTCCATCATTCCTGAATAGTTTCTGAAAATTTCATTAAAATTTGACAATTATTTCTATTTTTGCAAGATTATCAAAAATAATGTCTGTCAAAAAACACAAAAATTAGCCATGTTTTTAGTAGTTCCGGTGAAGAATTTCTCAATCAAAAGTTAAAAACGTTCTAGAGACAGAAACTTTTAAAACAAATTACTTTGTTCTTTCCCCGTAATAGAAGCATGAACATTTTGGTGATAAAATTCTGCTTTCGTCAAGTTTAAGGTCGTTTTTTCATGCTATGCGTACTTAAAAATAACTGTGAAATAAGTTGTTAACGTAAAGGTAAACTGTCACTTATGACCTTCCGTACTATAAATTTCCTCCCGTAGCATGTCACTGCGTGATTACATTGCGCACATGTCACTCGTCAATCAACATCGCAGTTCAGACCGGCTTTCTCCCATTTTAAACTACATTTTTTCAGCGCAAAAAATAAGTAATGTTTGTTTTAAAATATATTAAGTAAACTTTATAGTTTCTAATTTTCTTAAAATTATTTTTTTAAAAGTCGTAATTATTATTTTAATTGAAATATAAATGGTGACATTCACTTTGTAAACAAAAAGTAAAAAAAATGACTGACGATCGATTTTCTGTCAATTTTTCTGATTCAAAAAAATTCAAGATTTTTAACGAAAATTTTGGACATGCTAGAAATTATTAAAAAATGTAAAAAAAATATTCAAAAAATACTTTGATCTTTCCTCTTTATAATAACATTAACATTTAAGCGATAAAAAATTATTTTCATCAAGTTTAAGGCCTTTTTTATTCATAGTATGCTATATTTTTATCGATCTCATGGACATACCTAGATCAAATGTATCTGTAATATTTACAAAAAATACACAACATATATCGGAATGCTAAAGAGTAAATATAGGAAATAAAATCACCACTGGCTTCAACCACGGCCATCAGACGACTTCGGAATTTCCTGCACTCTTCTGGAAGGTCTCTCTGTTGACGTTGGTGAGCGCTTTCATAATCCTTGCTTTGAGGTCATCTTTTGTGTTACAAGGTGTTTTGTTGGTATTTCGCACAACTGCACCCCACATATAATAATCATGTGGGTTGAAGCCTGGGGACCAGATTTAAGGTGTGATGTAGTCGGAGAAATTCTCTGACAGCCATGACTTGTTTCTTCTGCTTGTGTGGCATGGTGCAGATACTATTGCCAAACATAGGGGCTTCCAGCAGTCACCCTCTTGACACAAGGCAATATTTCATCCTCAAGGCACTGGATTTAGGCCTCTGTGTTGAGTCGGAGTCGATGTGGAAGTATTAATGGAGCTATAACGTCGCTATTGCATGGAATCACTCCAAACACTTTCGTAATAACCATTAGACTCATCCAACTCTTGCCAAATCCTCTGCACTGCTCTCACATTGACACCCACTATGAAATGATACTATCAACAAAATACTAGCCGAGTTCAGATATGTGAGAGTTTACAATTTCTTACTTAATTTGAACTCATATTCATTTCAAATGTACCACAGCGAATCAAACTATATGTTGTAACAGTATCAACTGAAAAGTCGTATAAGATCAGGTTTCTATAGATAATATAAAATGAAAGCAAGATATTTGGATGCGTACAAATCATAACAACTATTATAATATGACATTATTCCTGCAACGTCTGTGAGATATGCGATTTAATATTTCATACCCGCGATTGACGACCGTTATTTTAATTAATAAGCAAATATATCCACAACTTGTTGATATCACACTAACATCTTATCTCATATATCTGTAATTATTGATACACGTTTTTACACACTCAACCTATCTCATGAATTTTGCATAGAGAAAATTATGAACTGAAATACCAGTTTTACCTTTTTAAATTTTACTAGTAACATTTCCATATTCGTAAGGTCTGGAATTCAAGTTTCTATTCATTTTTCATTTCTTTCTTTCTTGATTTTTACATATTAGCTGTGGTTCTCATGCGCAATCTTTGGTCATCCACTTCGCTTTGGAGGAGTTCATTATACTGAAGTTAGAATGAGTGAGTCAAATAAAACCACTTAAGATTAATAGACTAATTTTATCTCTGTGTTTAGTGACTTATGATTTCCTTCTCAACTTTTTAAATGTTACATGTATCAAATAATTCTAATTTTAGTGGAGAAATAGCATTTTTTATTCTTTTAGATACTTTATTTCTTTCTTCATTATCTTTGCCCATTATTAAAACATTATTTTAAATATAAATCCATTACCAAGTGTTCCAAGAAATAGGACTCAAGATAAACCTTTCCAAAAAAAGAAACTATGATGTAGAATTAGAAGGAATGCAGTGATGGAGAAAGTATACAGACTTTATCATAAAAATTCCGTATGTACAAATAGTTAATACTAAATATTTTACAAACCAGAGCCTATGAATCAATTATAACAAATTCAGTATATGAAAAAAGTTATCTGATAAGAGAATGATGGCTTTGAGCGAGCGAATACTGAGAGTTTTGGGAAATAGCTTGTTTCTTTACACACTGTGAACTGGTGTTACAAAATCACAGACAAAACCCATGATAATGTTACAAAATCACAGACAAAACCCATGATAAAATAAACAAGATCACTTGAGGATAAACAACAACAGCAACAATGACGAATTGATAGCCCATGTAACACGAAGAGAAAATTCAGGATATCGATCTTCTACATTAATTTAATAAAATAAATATTGTAAAGACTTATAACAGGTACTGGACTTGAGAAACCTACTATAATGAATAATTTGTTTTTTAAAGAAAGATTTTATAAACTTCAACCCTAAGAAGTACTGGATATTCGGTCATTGAATGACAAATGATTTCATGTAGGGAAATGGGTAACATTGCCACTAAAATTACCATTATGTACCAATTTTACTATCTTACAGTGGGTACAATGAAAACGATCATATGATCTATTAGACAGACACATTTCCTGGAAGTGTCACATTATAAAGATATAATTCAGATATAAAAACTGAATCAAAGACGACAATGGATAATTATAGTTGTCTATTTCAAACAAAGTTATTGAATAAAACTAACGCTCCAAGTAATATATATATATATATGTGTGTGTGTGTGTGTGTGTGTGTGTGTGTGTGTGTGTGTGTGTGTGTGCGTGTGCATGTGTGCGTGCGTGTGGGCGTGTTTGCTTGCATGTATGTGTACGACTTTTGTCATTATATATAATACTATTGTTCTGGTTCATCACGTTGAATCTATAGTTGCGCTTATATATATATATATATTTATATGCCGAGTGTAACAGAAAAATTGTCCAAAACGTGTAAAAGTATCCCACAAAATGTTTAAAATCTAAAAACCAATAAAGTAATTGTATTTCTTTCTCGCTGAAAAACACTGTAATTTCAGCAAAAAATATTATATGTTGTATTCGTATTATTAATTTATATTTTTAATTAAAATTTTAATTGATAAATAATCAATTAAAACTATAATTAAAAATATTAATTAATAATACGAATACAACGTATAATATTATAATATAATTAATAATACACATTAACAAATATTACAATTTAATCAATATTATAATATAACTATTTCTATATAAACCATAAAAAAGAAGAAAATATAATTTCGTAGAAAAAATTAGGACTAGAAGAAAAATCAACAGCCGAAAAAATGAAAGACGTATACTATACAAAAGTGAAATTTCATGAACGTCCGCGTGTAAAAGAATGTTAAATTCATGAATATGCATGTGTACAAAACGGAGTAAAAAGCGGATTGAAAACGACGCGGGAAAAAATTGAAAAAAAATATTTTTTTTAAATTAGAAATATCTTTTGAAGCCAGAACACCCTGAAGGCTGGAAAACTTCACAAGAAACTTCTAAGTCGGAATAAAATTGATATATAAGAGTTAAGTAATCTTTCATATAATATATATATATATATATATATATATATATATATATATATATATATATATATATATATATTTTAAATAAAAACAGATTGCTTTAAGGTTCCATATAATAAATTATTTCACCACAGCCCTTTTAAAGGACAGTGGATCATCAGATTTATTTCCAAATGTTGAAATGAAAAAATGAAAATAAATTTACACATTTATGACGGGCAATTATAAGGAAACTCACGAAGTGGGGGCAGTGTAGGGGTTAGAGAGACAGCATTGAGTTAGATGTAACATTTCTATTGTTTCAAATTTAAATTTTCGCTGAAATCTAGACATTGACACTTTAAATCTGTTAACGGAAGTTATATCTTGATTAGGAAGTGGGATGGACAAAGAAGTATATAAAGAAAAAGAAAAGAAAAAAAGAAAAAGAGAGAAAAAAGAGAGAAAAAAAGAGAAATAAGTTGTAAAAATTTTTCAGTTTAAACAGTCTAAGCCATTTAATTATATGTTACAGTTTTTTAAAAAACCTTATTACGGAAATTTTGGGGATTTAATGTGAAATAGTCGATTAAAAAATATAGAGTTTACATTAAAACACTAGAAACTTTTTCTCAAATATAAGTTTACATCTAGTAGTAAGTGATTATTAAGGTGATATCTTTATCAGTTTGAATTTTATTTATGAGATTGATTAGTGACTATTTTTACATTGGTAAATTCTATTACTTAAAATTTAGTATTAATTTAATATGGAGTGGCATTTTAACGCAATATTATATATATATATATATATATATATATATATACATACATATATATATATATATATATATATATATATATATATATATATATATATATATATATATATATATATTTAGTAATGATACAATCTGGTAATCTGTATGTAATTTGCAAGAGGGTATAGGTCCAAGGACGGCTTTATGTCAAAATTATGTTTAATCAAAGAATATCAAACACTTAAATTCCCGTAGGTGATAATTTTTATTTCATACATACCTCTAAGAAAGCAGATATCTATCTTCACATCTACAAACAAGTCACAAATTAAATGGGAAAAAAAACATAATCCACTTTAAAGTCAAGAGATATTGCTATCTTTTAGAGTGTGGAAAAAGACAGTGTGTTGCCCTATTTCAGGGGTCGGCAACTCATTCGACCCCGCGCGCCGGAATCGTGTTATAATGACCGCTCGCGGGCCGGACGAAGGCCATTAATGAAAAATTCAGGAAAATTACATATGCAGACCCCTGTGAACCTAAATATTTAAAAGCATAATGAAAATAAACATTGAGAAATCTGAAAAATAAAAGAAAATCTAAAATTAAAAATACCTAACAAAAATTACTTTTCCTCAAGGAACGTCAAAATACTTCAAAGTGATGTAGGGAGACCACAGTTGTCTTCCCTTTGCTTTAACTCATGAGAGTTGTGGCCTCGTTTTAGTGAGTAGAACTCTTCTGCCCTTTTTGTCGTTACTTCCGTTCTGGAAGGAACGACCTCTTTACCTCTCTGACCGCCTTGGCATATACACACACGTGGTAACTGGTCGACATGTGTACGGCCCAACGAGACCGAAAATTATTCATGTTGCTGATGACAACCAAAGGCCATATAAATTGTTAGGTCATTTCTTCGTTCTAATTCTGTTAACCTCCTCGTTCCTTTGGGACAATATGAACAATTGTCTGTTTTGGGACATGTATAAATCTTATAAATACATATACGAAGGTTGTTTGCCTTATTAAATGTTTTTTATTTGTTACGCTCGAGTATTTCGTTTTCTTATATTGCATTCAGTGTTAGTGTAGCAATGGCTGCACTAATGCTAATATTAGTATCGGTGTGCTACTAGAAGGCTAGAACGCGCTATTCTTCCTAACACAGATAGTCAGTAAACTCTGTGTGAAAGATACACCCCTATACTAATAAGTGGTGACTCCAACGTGGCAGTATATTTTTGCAATTTGCAAAATAACTGTTAATGTTAATTTCATGTATTTCTGAGTGTTTTTTTCTTCCGACACAAATTATTTGCGATATAGGAATGACGACTCGTATAACATGGCAACATGGCTTCCCTCTCCTCACCCACGTGTGCTTTTTCTCCCATCCTGTATTTGACTTTGGCGCCGGCCTGCAACACTAGACTGACTCACTCTTGGAGGCAGACGGGTCAGTAGCTTACTGCTAGAGTTCACAACACCCATTAGTAGTAATAGCAGTGATAGCCATTTCTGACTTTTTGTTTAAAATATTTAGGTTCGTTTGTTTGTGTATTTTTTCTCTGTGGTACTTCACATTGTGAGGCGCATTTCTGTGTGGTAAATTCCCCATAAAAAATATGCGAGATGGATGAAGAGAAAACGGCCGCTGTTTCGGCGGTGAACACTGTCAGTCTAGCCTACTTTAAAGCGGACCCAGCTTTATTTTTCGCACAGTTAGAGTCAGAGTGCGAACTGAGAAGAATTACCTCCCAGAAAACAAAATTTAATTTAGCGGTCTCCAAGTTGCCTCTCGAAGCTGTCCAGGAGGTTAGAGAAATTATTATCTGTCCGCCGAAAGACAAGCCATATTACAAGTTAAAAGAGGAACTTGTTCGGAGGACGTCTATGTCACGGCAAAAGAAATTGTCGCAGCTCTTGCATGAGGAACAATTGAGAGACAGCAAGCCGTCGCAATTTTTACGTCGTTTGCAACATCTAGCCAGAGAGAGTAATGAGGATGGCATTATACGTCATATTTCTCTCCAGCGTTTGCCCCCTGCGTATCACGCGGTTTTAGCCGCGGTGGGTGAAGATGCACCCGTCGAAAAGCTGGCTGAAATAGCAGATAATGTAGCTGACCTAACTTCGGGATGCACTGCTCCCGTTTCTGCCGTGCAGACTCAAGAGGCAGATCCGCTGGCTAAACTTTTGGAGGGACAACGAAGGTTAGAGGCTAGGATGGAAGACTCAGAGAGACGGTTGCAGAAGGTTAGCATTCCCCGCTCCCAAAGAAGAGGGCGTGTAAGAACTGTTAGCAAGGAGCCAATGTGCTACTTACACAAGAAATTCGGAGATAGGGCTAATTATTGCAAGCCCCCCTGTTCCTTCAATTCGCAACAGGGCCTAGGCTGGCGACCGGAGGCGACCCGGTGCGCTGGCGGGAAAGAGGTTTGTCGCTTACTATTTGTTTCGGACCGCACTACTGGTATACGTTTTCTCGTGGACAGTGGTGCGCAAATATCTTTAATTCCTGCCACTAGGGCAGACAAGTTAAAAGGCCCTCACAAACTTACCTTGCAGGCCGTAAATAAGTCGCTCATCCAGACTTATGGTCAGAGGTGCCTTACATTGAATTTGGGTCTGAGACGGGTTTTCACCCATTTCTTTGTCCTTGCGGATGTAGAGAAGGCCATATTGGGTGCAGATTTTTTACACAAATTTGGTCTTCTCATTGATGCTCACAGACGTTGTCTGACAGACCCTAAGACAAATACTCAATCACCGGGAGCCATTCATAATGTAATTCCATTATGTCCTACGGTGGCTAACACTGAAGATAATCCTATGTTCTGCGAACTCCTTAAAAAGTTTGAGAGCATTACCAAACCGGCTTTTCACAAAGATAGGTTACCCCACAATATAACACACCACATTGCTACTAGCGGTCCTCCTGTTCACAGCCGCCCTCGTCGTCTTGCACCGGAAAAATTGAGTGTGGCGAAAGCGGAATTTACCCAAATGATGGAACTTGGTATTATCCAGCCATCAAAGAGTAACTGGGCATCTCCTTTGCACCTGGTACCCAAAAGTGGTGGTACCTGGCGCGCGTGTGGGGATTATAGGGCACTCAACTCTGTCACTAAACCTGACCGTTATCCCATTCCTCATATACATGATGTAACGGCCATCATTCAGGATAGGTGCGTATTCACTAAATTAGACCTTATCAGGGCCTACCATCAAATTCCGGTAGAATCCAAAGACTGCCATAACAACACCATTTGGGTTGTTTCAGTTTCTGCGCGTGCCATTTGGACTAAGAAATGCGGCACAGTCTTTTCAGAGATTTATCGACCATGTATTGCACGGTCTGCACTTTGTCTGTGCCTATGTGGATGATGTACTTATAGCCAGTTCTTCCATGGAAGAACATATTAAACATTTACAGATTGTTTTCGAGCGTTTTGAGAAATTTGGGGTTGTCATCAACCCAGTAAAATGTGAGTTTGGAAAGTCTGACGTTATTTTACTAGGTCACCGCATTAATTCAGCTGGAGTTTCACCTTCTCCATCTAAAGTGGCGGCCATTTCTGACTTTCCCTTGCCAGATACCATGAGAAAGTTGCGAAAGTTTTTAGGGATGGTAAATTTTTTTCGAAGGTTCCTGCCAAATTGTGCGCAGGTTATAAAACCCTTGACAGATATTCTAACTGATGTCAAAAATTGTGACATAGTTTTGTCTGATGAAGCCTTGGCACCCTTCCATCAAATTAAGGTTTTATTGTCTCGAGCAGTTGAATTGTCACATGTTGTCCCAGGTAGCGAGTTGTGTTTGGCAGTTGACGCCTCTTCGATTGGTGTGGGAGCAGTACTACAGCAGAAGATCGATGACCACTGGAAACCAATTTCCTTCTTTTCCAAGAAACTAACTCCTACGGAATCCAGGTACAGCACATTTGGACGTGAACTTCTCGCAGCTTATTCAGCTGTCCGTTACTTTCGACATTTGTTGGAAGGGCGGACTTTCTACTTACTGACAGACCACAAGCCCTTGTTGGGGGCTTTTCAGTCAAACTCTGACAAGTATTCCCCACGTGAAACCAGACACTTGGATTATCTGTTACAATTCACTTCAGATATCCATTTCGTCAAGGGAACTGACAACATACATGCAGACACTATGTCTCGTGGCATAAATGCTTTTGTGCTGGATTATTTGTGGAAGCACAGGAAAAGGATCAGCAGCTACAGCATCTGCTACGAGAGAACCACACCTCCTTGACGTTGACGAAAATACATATTCCAAACACAGATTTGGAAGTTGTATGTGACACCAGCATCGGACGATTGCGCCCCTTCGTACCTGAGTCAATGCGGAAGACATTATTCTCCTCCATGCACAATTTGTCCCACCCAGGAGCGAATGCCTCAATACGGCTGATCACAGACAGATTTGTTTGGCCACGCATGAAAACTGACATTCGGCAATGGTCAAAGACATGTGTGCCGTATCAGAGGGCCAAAGTGGGGAGACATACCCGTTCACCTCCTGGATCCTTTCCATCACCCGACGAGCGGCGCGCACATGTGCACGTGGACATCACAGGACCACTTCCTTCATGTGAGGGAAAGACATCTATTAACATGTGTTGATCGTTTCTCCCGTTGCTGTGAGGCTCTTCCGATGTCGGACATTACAGCACATACCACTGCAAGGACTTTTGTTTCAGGATGGGTTTCCCGTTTTGGGGTCCCTGCTTTAATTACTACAGACAGAGGACGGCAATTCGAGTCAGACCTGTTCAACCAACTGATGAGGATCTTGGGGAGTAAAAGAGTCAAAACCACCGCTTATCCTCCCGAGGGTAATGGCTTAGTGGAACGTTTTCATCGTACACTTAAATCAGCTTTAAGGGCCGTGACGGATCAGGCAAATTGGCTGGAGAATCTACCGTTGGTTCTTCTGGGACTCCGCACTGCGGTTAAGGACAATCTTAAGTGTTCAACTGCTGAGATAGTTTATGGCACCACACTCAGACTCCCAGGACAGTTTTTCCTGCAACCTCCACAAAAGGTTTTGAACTTGACCTCGTTTGTTTATCGGCTTACCGCGAACATGGCGAACTTGGCATATAAGTCTCCTGCACAGGTTCAAAGGCAGATATATGTGCCTAAACTACTGCAGACATGCACACATGTTTTTGTGCGGGACTTGGCTAAGTCCCACACATTGCAGCCAGCCTACAGAGGACCCTTCAAAGTCCTAGAGAGACATTCAAAATAATTTGTGGTGAGCATTAACAACGCAACACAAAGCATTGCTGTTGACAGATTAAAGCCTGCCTTTTTGGACACTACCTGGCTCAGCATGGACACTTCAGGGATTACTCCATCAGCAGGAGCACCGGGGGTAGTTAAAGAGACTGTGACCAGATCTGGCCGTCGTGTTAGATGGCCCAAACATTTATTGACATAAGTCATTTCCAGGTTTTGGGTCAGCAGAACTATAACCGGAGGATATTCTTCCCTCCACGTTGAACTCTTCCTTTTTCATTATGTTTCTTTAAAATTTGTAATACATGTTGTAAAGTTTTGTTTTTGTTACATTTTGTCGAATTCGAAAGCCTCGTCTCTCATGTTAAAAATAGAGTCATTGGTAATCAGGCTCACAGGGCCGGTCAAAATGCCTTCGCGGGCCGGATCCGGCCGGCGGGCCGTAGGTTGCCGACTCTTGCCCTATTTTGATATACTGACTTCAGAATTAACGTTAGTGTGTCATTTGAGGAAGGGGAAGGGCATAAATTGTTAAGTGTGAATTGGAAACAATTTCGTTTGGTCGTGTCAACGGCCAAATTTCTATACTGATATATTTTATTCAATAAATAATTTGTAAATAATATTAAAAAGAAATATATATATATGTGTGTGTGTGTGTGTGTGCGCGCACGTGTGTGTATGTGTATATCTGTATGTATATATATATGTATATATATATATATATATATATACACATACATATATATATATACATATATATATACACATACAATTAATTCTTTTAATAATTTTATTCGTTCAATATATATATATGTATATATATATATTTATATTTGTGTGTATATATGCATCTCTCTATATATACATATATGTATTATTGTACATATATATATATATATATATATATTATATATATATATATATATATATATATATATATATATATATAGAGAGAGAGAGAGAGAGAGAGAGATAGAGAGACAGAGAAATTTTTATTTTTATTGCTTATTGATTTTGTATTAGGTAATTTCATAATTTTTTTTTGTTTTTGCTCATCACATTATAATGTAAATATATTCCATTTTATTATATAAACAAATTATTATTATTCAATTTCATATTCACCAGTAATTTCAATGACGTGTTATCAGCTATCGGAAGATACATTTTCAGTAATATTCCGCAGATTTTGATGTGAAATTATTTTTTACAAACTCTTGAATTTGCTTTTCATTCAATAATTTTTTCCGTATCAAGATAACCGATTTCCAATTTGTTTTTTCCGTTATTCTCACTTTACGTCGTCCTGCCTTGTCATCGAAGAAAACAAAATCATCCCTGTGGATGAACTGGGGCACTTTTCGATCAAACCATTATAGATACGTTTCAGAATTTGCATTTAATGTTTGTTTTAGTTTTAAAGAAATCTAAATGAATAATACCCTTGTGATCTCACCAAACGCGCAACATTACTTTTCTTCTATGTAGTTCACTTTTTGGGGTCACTTAAGGATATGCATCCTTGTTTAACCACTTCATGTTGCAATGAACGTCGTCGTGTGCAACCATGTTTCATCACCTTTTATAATATATTTATGTCGTGGTTCATTAGCATGGTATATTATAATTTGTTGATGGAAACTAAGATTACTCTTAACTCAATCTAATGTTCATTATCTTATTGAACAGTTGTATACTTCCTTAGTTCGACGGTATCTAGATCGAGTTTGTAGTAGTTTCAGACTAACCATTCTCATAATATTGAAACATTACAGTTATATCCACACTCTTCTCATAAGATTAAATCATTACAATTATATCAATTGCCAGGGGATTCCAGCGATGGAATAAACAGCTATGTGCCTATTATAAAGGCAATGTTTTCCTGAGGACATCAGCTGTAGTCCAGCCTGCAGACGGATGATTTCCCATACGTCTAAAATTAATGAATACGTATGAAGTGTATTTGTCAGGTTCTCAGCAGCGCGGAGACCATATGACTAAACCCGTTCATAGGATTTATTATGGTGATATAGATGATATGTGTTATATCGTATATGCTTATTTTCAAATAAAATTCCTCAAAACAATGAACCATGTTCTAATTTTGAGGTAAAACATAAATACCCATGAAGAAAGACAAAAGCAAATATTTTATTTACCGACGTGTTTCGTCCTCTGATAGACTTTATCAAAGCAAATATAAGGAATCTCTCTTAAAACTAGTATTTATAAACAGAAGTAAAAATAGCATTAGGTATTTTTTAAATTTCAAAACGTTCAAAAATATTCATAATGCTAACCGTGAAAGATAATCTATAGATAGCACTAAGTGATATAATGTAATGCCTCATAATTGAAACTTAGGGATGTTTTTATTGATTTGTTTATATTTATAATGAAATTATTATTATTATTATTATTATTATTATTATTATTATTATTATTATTATTTAATTTGGTAAAGGATTTATTTATTTTAAACAAACGTTTTCGTTTAATTTAATAAGTTTTGTATGGTCATATAATTTTGTTTTGAAAAGGAGATTATATCTTAGGAAAGAGGGTATTTGAAAAAATCCTCTGCGCAGATTTACATTCTGGTAATGGGAGAAACGGTGGAGTAATGGCACGGATTGAGGAATCAGAGAGCCGAGTTAGAATTCGAGTGGGATCCATTATATTCACTTATGGGGTAATAACCTTGGGAAAGGTATGAATCCTCTTCTTCTCTACCCAGCTATGGGCAAATAGCAGGATAGACCAGGTTCTATAATCTTTGGATGGTAAACAGTCAGGCAGAAGGAAAGGCTCTAAATTCAAAACCGGTCTCCGTCAGACTATCTTGCCCAAGAAACACCACTTCTACTGCGGCTGAAGTAAACATGGGGCCCTTACGACCCTATGGGTCACGGAATAAAATGTGTTGACGGCACTCCCAAGAAATTTGGGGTAATATTAGTTCCTCTTTTAATAAATATGGCATTCTTTATTTTGTGGTTCTATTTATTTTATTTCTATGGCGAATGCATTTGATAAATTGTTATAATATATCAATGATATGCATAGCATTTCTTAAACACTGCTTAGTATACTGCGTATATATGTTAAATTTTTAATCCTTCCGCCATGTTTTGTTTCATAAAGCAGAAATGTTCTCATATAATCTCCCAGTCATCTACTTATAATATAAATGACTAGAAATTGTAATTGTGACTAGCAGCTTACACCGATAAGACTGAGCGTGAAATTCGAGTTAAGATATTTTTCTAAAATCTTATTTTATATGTTGCGAATATTCTCCGTCTCGGCGCTTGCCGATAAGCTGCCCCACCTGCATAATTTATCGCCACCTGGATCAACCAAAATAGCAGTGTACAACCCGTCAAAATACACTAAAGATTTATCAGGTGTTGAACAAAAATAAATCGATTTTCAAAAAAAAAAGAAATTATAGAGATTACTGCAAAGATAAATATTATAAATATGTAGTCACTTTATTTATCTACAGATGTGTTTATTTTCAATAATTTTTCAATTTTACATCCGATTACTCAGAACAACTCTGTTATATTTACACATGTATGTGCTTGTTGAATAAAGCTCTCGGTAATGGGCTCATGTATACATATATGTTGCTTATATTTACTTACTCATATATATATATATATATATATATATATATATATATATATATATATATATATATATATATATATATACACACAAACATGCATACATATACCTATATATATGTGTGTATGTGCGTGTTTGTACGTATGTGTTTTTGTAGATCACCTAATACAAGAACGAAGAGTACTACACGTTCTATGGTTACTGAATTTCAATATTGAACGTAGATAACAGTTAAGTTGAGACATGGATGTGTTAAAATTATAGTCATCATACCTAAACGAATGACCCATCATTCTTACCTATGGTATGCGAAGATAATGAGGAACATTCGACTATAAGTGACATAGAGGCACTTAACTGTAAAGATCTGATTTGGTGGATTGATTGATAAATTTTATTTTAGAGTTTATGAACCACTTGTGTGTTATTTACATCTGAATATTATTTTTTGACTGTAATAATAATTCTTTAGTTTTACGACTGTATATTTCATTAACATTTTTTTATATAGCAATAATTTTTGCAAACATAATTGCGAAATGTTTGAACTAAATGATGTGAGCCAAAGTACCTAGAGACTTCCGACGTTTCGACTGTGGAAAGTTGTTGTAGAGTGTTAAATACCCAAGATCAAATATAGACGCTTTGGATTCTGCGAGGGTTAGAAAGTGTAAATTGGAAAATCAATCCACATATACTAGAAAATCTCCATATTTAGACACTTGTAAAAATGAAGGGTATATATATATATATATATATATATATATATATATATATATATATATATATATATATATATATATATATATATATATATGAAATTTATTATTTGTTGAGGAGATAATATTGAATATCGGAGGAAGGTTATTTAAATGGTTTCGTTAGGAGTCATTTGGCAAAAATTTAGGAAATTAGCAATTATCCAAACATCCTCTTGGCCATTAAAACATTCCTACCAGCAAGTATGTCTGTTTTAACAAACACGCATGCATACAAACATACATACGCACACGCAAATACAAACACACACATATTAAAATTTAACCATTTATAGGACACACATTAAAAAGCGGCAGCTGTGACATATAGTATTATTAATTTCATTACGTTTATGTTTTTGGAACGCTATAGTATTCAACCGAATTTCAATGTATTATAACACACTGTACTTTCTCATCAATAAGGATAAACTGAAGAACGACAAACAATCTTCTAATCTTAATATAATTTGCCTTTCTAGGGATATTCTTATAATAAAATTATCTATCTTTGTCACTCACTATATCGACATATCCATTTCCACTTACATGCATAAAAATATATGAGAGAATGAGCAAATAAATATAAGTATGTATTATTCCTATAGAAGGCTGTGTCATACTGATTTTGCATATGAGTTGAATTTTGATCTAATGTCTTCAATCCGATTAATAGGTAACATTGACTGAAATCCATGGTTTATCTGTTATAAAAATTAATTAGAAGAATAAAAATGACATTGAATTTAGCTGGTGAATTAATCTAATAAATCGTATCAAAGACAACATTAAAATTAACATATTGTTCTCAGATTAATCACTCTTTTTTAACTAGCACATTTGACGACATATGCATCTCGCTTTTCATTCCCAAAAGAAATAGCTAAAAATGTCTTACTGAATTTTAATTGTATGTAACCAAATCGATTGGAATTCAAATTCGACTATCAGATTTCTCACACCGAGCCGCCATCGATTAAACAACTCGTTATTCTGCTTCCAAACTAGTTTTCTCTTTCGAAAGACAAAAATATATTTTAGCCAAAGATCTAATTAGTTGAATCGAATGAGAATGATGAAGTATATTATATAATTTGTTTAATATTTTAACTAATTTCAAATTCACACAACTTTAAACCACTAAGACACGCACAAATTTACAATTGGTCTTTCACTCTCACAATATATATATATATATATATATATATATATATATATATATATATATATATATATATATATATATATATATATATATATATACGAGGATATATATTATGTAGTAAGTCCGAGACTTATTAAAATAAATTCATTGTTTATACGTTATTGTTATAGATACAAATATATAAGTAAATTCTCTTTTCATAGCAAACAATATTAACAACATTTACCAGGCTGAATAACCGAGAAATTTCATAGAAGATATATGTCCTCCGGGAGGATTCGAACATGTATCCTACACAGACACGTCACATATATTGACGTGATATAATACTTAGCTACAGAGGAATGTCTGGTTAGCAATGTCGAATTACATTTTCTATAAAATTTCTCGGGGATTCAAGACGATAAATTTTGTTAATAATGTTTATTGTAAACTTAATTATTTAAAAGTTTATATCTCTAAAATTAACCTTATATATATATATATATATATATATATATATATATATATATATATATATATATATATATATATATATATATATATATATAATGTATATACATATATATCAAAGGTAAAGATCAATACATCATTAAAGAGTTCGGTAATAATTTATTTCAGACAGTCAACCGCCTCATGAGACCAGAATTGTAAAATGGTTTAAATCATCCAGACAATTTATTACAAATTACAAGAGGGAATGAATAAAAGATTTGACCTAGTAAAATCTTGAAGATATAAGAGGAAGTGTGGAAAAAAGAAAAGTGTCAACCATACGAGCAGGGCCGGTAGAGGGAATACAATCTTACAGCCTGTGAAATACATTGAAAATAAAATAAAATTTACATTACCATCATCTAATCTTAAAAATATCATATACATATATATATATATATAAGTGCATGTGTGTGTAAGTGTGTCTGTGTGTAAATAAAAAAAACTGAAAATTCACATATGCGTTTCATTTTTGCACATATCTATACACATATGAACATGTGCATACACGGATACATACACACAGACATATACATATAAACAGGCACATACGCTTATACACATAGGTACATTATGCGCATATTCACCCACACACGCCATATATATATATATATATATATATATATATATATATATATATATATATATATATACATACATACGCATGCGCATACAAATATACACACTCATTTATACACCTATACATACTAGATATATACACACGTATACATAGAAACATCCAGATGTATATATATACGCACACATACACCTATACATATATACACATATACACGTATATACGCACAACATATATATATCTTTAAGCACGCATATATATTTAAAATGAATATACGCATATCTACACAGATTCATATATATATATATATATATATATATATATATATATATATATATATATATATTTTTAAGCGTATCACCCCGAGCAAGACCGGTGGCCACTATCACGCAAGGGGTTACAGAAGGGTTGGAGGAAGAGCAGATAGGAGTGGTAAAGGAAGGGATGTGGATATATAATTGGTAATCCGTCTGGATAACTCCAGTAATGATATAAATCCCGACAGCTAAATGTAATAAAAAGAGCAAGTAATAACTAATTAACAAATTGGAGATTTCAGAATTCCATGGCAATATTTTATTTCGCAAAATCGATAATTGGATTTCGCTTTGTCAGAGCTGCCGGGTTCAAAACAACGAATCAAACGAAAAATGTAAAAATGATTTACGGAAGTTGTGTTTTGAGATAGTTCCACAAAGTAGGAAAGGAAGGAAAGAATTATAGGTCTCTTTCAGATGCGATAGTAGTAGCGTTGACCTCTTGTTCACCGGACAAGAGAAGTGGCGGAGATTATTTTTCAAGAATGTAACAAGGAAGAAAGACAAAGTATAAACCAGCGAACAGGAGAAAGGAAAGGAGAACTAGAAAACGTACACAAATGCCTACAACTACATAGGTACACATTCTTCTATATACACATAAATACACATCCACATACGTGCCTACATCCCTATATATGTTCGCATTCATATACACGTGTATACTCTCAGGTAAATGTGTACATATACGTATATATACACACATATAGACGTATACTCACATATTTATCTATTTTTATCCATAAATATTCCTAAATAATTACTTACATATCATGCAGGATGTCCTCAAATACATTACTAACCGTATAACTGTAAAGGTGCATTTAATTGTGTTTTCCATCAAGTGTAACCAGACACTTTTAGAGAGAGAGAGAGAGAGAGACATGAGGAGAAAATGACATGGGGGAAAAAACATTTGTTAACAGACACGTTTCTGTCCTCTATCAAGGCTAGATTTCCCTTTGCCACTTTTCATTTATTTTGTTCCTCTATTAACAATTTTTCTGAAAGTATTTTCTCTCTCACACACAAGCACACACACATATATATATATATATATATATATATATATATATATATATATATGTGTGTGTGTGTGTTTATGTGTGTACACATATATATATATATATATATATATATATATATATATATATATATATATATATATATATATATATATGTGTGTGTATAAAACAGTTATCTTATACGAAGCGTTTCTTCCTCTGTAGGATTTTATCAAGGCAATATTAGTTTGGGCTTTATTTATGTGTTATCTATTTTGAATAATATGGGGTATTCGAAGTAAGCTATTTTTTCTTTCGATAAGCGTGGCGTTATTTAGATCAAATTTGTAGTAGTATTTATTCCTATGTATAACTAACACATATGAAAATTTGTTGTGTGGAAGATCTTTTTTGTGTACATATATACGTTTCTTTTTTTATATTTCTGCAGGTTTCCTGAATATATAGTGAGAAATAGCACAGGCAATTTATTTTATATATACCTACTTCAGAATTATTATTGTTATATGTATTTCGGTTCTTGATCTTATCCATAATAGTTTTAAATGTAGTTGTAATTTTTTTGATGCTGCTTTGATTGCATTTTTTTTATTGATATATTCTACAGAATACGAAACGCGTCGTCTAAAATAAGACTTATTTTTGTCTTTCTTTGTTCATATTGTCTTTTTTTTACAGCTACACTCTGTCTGAAATGTTTATATATGTATACAGTGTGTAATGGGTATAATGTCGCCATTTTATATTTAAAATTTAGCGCATGCACATTGTTTTTGATTTTTTTGACAACACTGTATAGTAGGGTCAGTTGGGGACCGTCTGTGAGAAAAAAACAGCGACATGACGTAATTTACTCCTCTAGAAACTTGGAAAAGTCATACTGTACTGTTCGGCATTCGCGCTTGAACTTCCAATACGAATACTTCATAGTATTTAGGTGACAATCTGCAGACAGTGCAGACGATTTGGAAAGATTTGGCTAAGCCTAATGATCAGTACGAAGGAGTGATCACGATGAATGGAGACGTTATGCCTTCATTCAGCTTCCACAGGTCCTCAGACTCAATATGGCGGCCTACATTAAGTGCCTTTGGAAGTTAGTGCTGCAGAGGGTAAAGAGAATGGATGCTGGTTGACAAGTTCGGACAACAGAACTTTGCATTATACCACACAAGTAGGAGAACACATTCATGTCTGTCAGACAATTTCTGCTAGCAAATCACACCTTACATAACTTGCCTAAGTGCAATCCTCATGATTATTATATGTGGGGCGCAAGTGAGCGAGTAACAAAGAACATTTCTTGTAACACCAAAGATGAACGGAAGGAAGAGCAGCATTCGGCAACATATACAACGAGACCGTATAGAAGAATTTCATGAGATTCCGACGTTGTCTGAAGGCCGTCGTTAAAGCCAATGTCGATCTTACTGAATAAAGTACTCCTTAGTTTTCACAAAATTTGCGGTAATTTTGGTAAATATATCTGTTAAAATGTGATGTCAGTGATATTTTCATTTTAGCGTAATGTATAGGACATTTTATTCACAGCAAATTACACACACACACACACACACACACACATATATATATATATATATATATATATATATATATATATATATATATATATGCCTGTATGTATGTATGTATGTATGTATAGCAAAGTGTAGAAGAACGAACAGTAAGATTACACCGCTCACAGCATTTAATTTTAAAACAGTGATCAATACACAAATAAGAGCCGTAAATATTTATTTATCTGATGCAGTGTTACATTAGAACATGCGCATATACACTACAAAAGTGTACATTTTCCCTTTCTTTCGTTCGCCTGCGACTACTTAATGAATTAGATTTCCTTCCATCTCTACATGTAAATTCTAGAATACATTTTATGAAAGTTTCCAAAGAACGGACGTGGAGGATATTCGTTACGATAATTGTATTTCTAAATGAAACTTTTAGTAACACCGTGATTCCCCACTTGACGAGACGTTTAAAAAACGTTTTCCTTTTTTTGACGTTGAAACAAAAATGTACAATTTTGTAGTGGATATATGTATGTTCCAATGTAACACTGCATAAGATATATATATATATATATATATATATATATATATATATATATATATATATATATATATATATATATATATATACATATATATATATATGTGTGTGTGTGTGTGTGTGTCTCTGTGTTATGGAATGTATAATCTATGTCAACTATAATCTACTTTTGTTTGATAGTAGTTTAAAATTACTTGTAGACTTAATAATAAATAGTTGTGTTATGTTACATTTTAATTTTGTATGGACTTTATAGACCTTTATTGTAATTTGTATAATTTTGTTAGTATATGTGTATGTTTTTATATATATATATATATATATATATATATATATATATATATATATATATATATATGTGTGTGTGTGTGTGTGTGTGTGTGTGTGTGTGTATGTATGTATGTGTATGTTTGTATATATATATGTGTGTGTGTGGTATGTGTTTATGTATATATGTGTGTACATGCATGTGTATGTGAGTATATATGTATGCATATATATATATTATTTTTATGTTACTGTGTAGGTTGATATATTTATATTTATTTCTATGTGTGTGTATATATGCATATGCGTATATGTGTACGTATATGTGTATGTACGTATTTGTGTGTATATAGGTGTATATATGTGCACATAAGTAAGTATGTATTTTTGACATATTGTTATATATTTGTATTACTGTATGTGTACTCATGCGTATATAAGTATGTATGCGATATTTATATTTATTTGTGTGTTTATGAGTTTTCTTTTTTATACATTAGATAGTTTTATTTTAAGTGCTACATTTTGTCTGGACATTTGAAATTGGTGATTTCTTATGTGTGTGTATGCGTATATATTAATTTTTCTATCCATTTGTATATATTTTAGTGTCTGTTTTCTTTACGTTGTTCAGTGACAAATATTTTCTATACTACCCAAATTAAATTTTATCTGTTGAACCATTTTTATCTATATATCTTTCTCCCTGTAAGTTATATTTTAATAGCATGTGTGAATTCGTTTACTAACACTTTCAAATTTGAATATTTCTCAATGTGTATATGTGTGTGTCGTTATCAATGTATGTGTGAATAATCGCTGATATATGCCTTTCATTGTATGTATATGTTGTCCGTTTTTTAAGGATCGTGGACATCTATTTCCTGTTTCGTTCGCGTTTTTGCGTGTTTATATATCTAAATATGTCTACGTGTCTGTGCATTATAATCTGATTGTGTATGTATTGTCCTTTGCAAGATTTCACCCTCCCCTGAACATATCATCATTTCAAATATATCTAAGCTGTAACGAAGCTTAGAACAATATTAGATTTTATCGTTTATTCTAACTGAATATTTGGACTTTCAGTTAAAACAAAATAAATAACAAATCTACGTATTTTTTCCTCAGTTTCTTCATTAAATAATTTTAAAATTTTTTAAACTTAATGCAGATTAAATTTAAAATTGACATTTTTTAATTTTCAATTTTATAGTAAAATTTATTATTAATTACTTTTTTAGTCAAACCCTAACGTTAAAGCATTAATTATTATAACCAAGGTTCGTTGTCAGGTTATTTGAATTCTCATAGACTTGTATTTTGATTGGTCATTTCAGCTTATGTAACAGCGTTTCCTCTAGCGAGGAGTGTTTGATTGATTTGAACCTTTTAACACCCTTTATTCTACATACAATATCATCACTTGATAAGCCAACAGAAGTGTTGAAACAAAATGTCTTTTTTGTAGTGATTTTATTACATATATATGTTATAAGTCTCGAATAAATTATATATATATATATATATATATCTTAGGTTGGTGCAAAAATAATGTCGTTTTTTGACGTTCAACTTCAAAAGATCATAACTCCTTTCATAATAAACTTTATTAATCGAAATAAGAACCATTAGAATCGACACATTTTTGCCAACGAGAAACAAGTTTATTTATCCCATTAGCATAGAAATCCGGAGTTCTGGAAGCGATGAAGTCATTGAAGGCCGATTCGGCATCATCTCGGCTTTTGAAGCATTTTTCGTGCAGGAAGTTGTCCAGATGCTTGAAAAAGTGATAATCGGTGGGCGAGAGGTCCGGTGAATATGGCGGATGAGGCAGAGTCTTGTAGCCCAATTCGTTCAGCTTCTGCAGGGTCAGTTGAGCAACATGCAGGCGAGCGTTGTCATGTAGGAGAATTGGTCCCTTCATATTGACCAATCTCGGGAGCATACGTTGGAGCTTCTGGTGCATTTCGTCGATTTGTCGGCAGTACTTCTCCGCCGTAATCGTTTCGCCTGGATTCAAGAAGCTGTGATGGATGAGACCGGCCACAGACCACCAAACAATCACCATAACCTTTTTCTGGTGCAATTTCGGCTTCGGGAAGTGTTGTGGAGCTTCTCCGGCATCCAACCACTGTGCCGAACGTCACCGGTTGTCGTAGAGGATCCACTTCTCATCACACGTCACAATCCGCTCGAGAAATGGGTCGTTTTTGTTGCACAGAAGGAGCGTAGAAGACACCTCAAAACGACGATTTTTTTGATTATCGTTCAATTCATGCGGCACCCATTTATCCAACTTTTTTGACTTCCCTATTTGCTTTAAATGGCGAACGACTGTCGAGTGGTCGACCTCGAGTTCAACAGCAACTTCTCGTGTGGTTTTGCGAGGATCGGCTTCAATTAAGGCTTTCAAATGTTCGTTATCAACCGCAGTCGGCCGGCCGCGACCGTCTTTATCTTCGAGGCTCTCGTCACCATTGCGAAATTTCTTGAACCACCGTTGGGCCACACGTTCGTTAGTAGTTCCTGGGCCAAACGCATCATTGATATCACGAGCTGTCTCGGCAGCTTTTCGGCCTAGTTTGAACTGGGACAAGAAAATCGTGCGGATTTGAATTTTGTCCATGCTGTCGAAAAGCCTGCAAAAAAATGAATAAAGAGATTGAGAACGGTAACGAATAACATGGTTCGATAGAGCGAAAAACGCGCTTCAAAATGATATATAACATGGCTATATATATATCAATGAATTAATTCAGAAATCATATATAAAAGTAACATATGTGAGAAAACGACATTATTTTTGCACCAACCTTAATATATATATATATATATATATATATATATATATATATATATATATATATATATATATATACCTGCATGTATGTTTTTCAAGATCTTTAACGGAATTATCTGTATTTGCAGATCCTAGTGGAGATTAGATATTATAAGCAGTCTAATAGGTTTTCGTTTCGTTTTCGACTATACTTTTGACCCCAAATTCCTTTGTTTCTTTCTCAAAAGCATATTTATCAGTTGCATATGAAAATAGGACAGTATAAAATATATTTTTCACAATTCATAAGCGCTTAACATTCATTCGAGATACCTTAGAACATAGAAACAAATAATATGAATGAAAATGACTAGAAATTGGTTGTCTTCCCATATATTCTGGTTTCAATAATCGAAGAACTGGAAATTAAAGTATGAGGAGTGTGAAACCTCCATGATATGCGGTAACATTAGCATATATCGTATAGAGTTCCTCCACTGAGATACCTACACATTAATATATTAAATTAAATATTAATTCGATTAGAAATGTCGGGAGAAAGAAAGGTTACTGGATATTCGCAACATATAATTATATTTGATATTATGCAGTCGTCTATGAAATGGAATAGGCTGTCATTTATTATATCTTAAGGATTTACATTGCGTTCTATTGGGGTACCTTTCTTACACAAATAGATAATAAGTATATTATAAACTCGTCGAACCAACCAACAAATTATTCCAAATTTCAATCTTTCACGAGTTTCCATTCCCTGGCTATAATTAATTAATGATGATCATAAAATATTTTTCGTTTATGATCGATTTCATCACGATACTTGCTTTAAACTTGGAGAGTAATTATACGTTCTCATTGCTCAAAGTAGAGTTCAAAAGTATTATAAAACCTCGGAAATTCCAGTAAGTACTACGATTAAGCTTTTTTATTTACTTTTTCTTGTGTTCGAACAATAGTTCTCTTTTCTGAATACAGAGTGTGTAGAAACTGTCCAAATGTTCTGTAATTCCGAGCGCTTTCGGCTATATTTATAACCATTATCAAGGATGATTTCATTTTGCTTTTCAATTGGGTGTATAGGTTTTGTGTGTATTTCTAGAGTTATTGAGATGTTTTATTTTCCAAACACAGCACATTGTAGCCGTCTTCGTAGTTAATATTATTAAGTGTTGGTTTTTTTTTTTTATTATTAAGGTTTCCAATATTTTTTATCTTTCTTTATGAGGTTATTATGATTGTGTTTTTTACTAATATCTTTCGGGTGGAGTTTGGTAAGTTTGTGTGTGTTTACATGGATTCTAATAGACGTGTGATCGGATAGGTAAAATGTAATGCGTCTGGATAGGCATGTAGTAGTGTGACCGATGTAATTATTTAGGTATTCGGCTTGATCAGGAACATAGTTACTTAAGGGGCATTTGAACTCATAGATAATGTCCGTTTTAATTTAATTAACAATGTAACCTGTCTCGTCTGCCAGAGTTGTTTCCTTTTTAGTCAAACGTTCCCTTGATGCGAGGTTGGACCTTGTCCATGTGAGCGCGAAGGGCCATTTGGTCGTGGCTGATATTGCCGTGAGCACTGGTTCGTTTTTGGTCGTTGCGGTTTATGCGCCCAACGATAAGGAGGAGCGTGTCGACTTTTTCTTTCGGTTGGTGGATTCGTCGCGCTTAGTCGTAATGAGGGACTGGAATGCAGTCCTGGACCCCAAGATAGACAGGGGCTGAGAAGCTAACGGTTAAGGCATCGCGCGATCGTAACTTGGTTGATCTGATCGGCGAGTTTGGGCTTGTCGATAGATACCAGGTCGATCATCCGAGGAGGGAGATGTGGACGTGGGCTCGTAATTGACCGTCTCTCTCTAGCCAGCTAACTGGACAGAATGTTAGTGAGAAGGGTCGACCTCGATTTACTAGATTTTTCCACGTTCAACCATTTAGACTATACACATCATAGACTCGTCTGCGCCCGGCAGGTGTTCGGTGCTATGACTATAATGGATGGATACTGGAAGTTCAATCTGTCCTTAATGGACAGGCGGGAGTTTCAGTAACATGTGACTAGATTAATGCAGCCGGAATTAGCCGGGACGGTTATTGGGAGTAATTGGTGGAGGAGGCATAAGGTTAGGATTAGGTCCTTCACCACTGAATACTACCTACGACTCGATTTAGATTAGGCTAAAAAAGGTGAGAACTCTAGGGATAGTCTATCCCGGGCGGTGGCGGAGGGGACCCCCCCAGAGATAGCCGTAGCTAGGCACGCCGTGAAGCGTGAGGCTAGCAAGAGCAGTCAGAGTCTGGTAGTTAGACATAAGTTAAACAAGATGTCTAACGAAGCAGTGAACATAGGCGCAACAATTGCGCAAAGAAGAGATCCGCCGACGTTCCGATCGATACATTCGAGAGGTCATTAATCCGGAGGGCGTACTCTGACCAAATATATGTACAGTCGACAAAATATATGTGCGAGGCGTTTCGGTGACATTTATCAAGGAGTCTGGTCTCAGTTGCGACGAGTTTCGCAGCTATGTGGCTGACTTTTCTCGGCTTTCGCCGACTAAAGCCGCTAGCTATGAGGGTGATAACACAGAGTCCGATTTTCACTTCGCAAGGCACCTTTAATTGATGAACTGCCCTATGAACTGTACTTGAGGCTGTCGCACATCTTTGTCTCGATTTTGACAGTGGTGTTCAACAACTGGTTACGGTATGGGTCTATCCTCAACCGGATTTCCAGGAGTATTATCACGCTGGTGAAAAAAAAGGTATTGGTGATGGGCGGGATTTAGTCAATTACAACCCCATAACTCTGCTACACACAGATTTAAAGATTTTCGCCAAGATCCTGACGGATCGTTTGCAATCAGTTGTCGCAAGCTTGATGGGATCTGAGCAGACTTGTGCTGTGAGGGGATAAATAATTCTAAGAAACCTGTATCTGGTCTGCACGATCAAAGAGGTTGTAAAATTCGACATGCAAGCGGCGCTGATCAGTTTAGATCAATTCAATGCTTTGGACAGGTTAAACCATCAATACCTGGCTGTTGTCCTGCAGACCGCCGGAATCGAACTACAAGAGGATTAGCCTCAGTTCTGTGGTACAGATGAACGGAAGACAGTAGGGTGATTTTGCGCTGATTGGTTCGATAAGGTTGTCCGTTGTCGCCCTTACTCTACGCTTTGACGTTAGCGCTTCCTCTGCCAGCTACGGTCACAGGGCGTGCAGTCCGGCTCTACGCGGAATTGTTATACACCCTAGTGCAGCTCGAGACCAGGTTTCTACGTACGCCGATGACATAACTATTTTCGTGTCGTGTGGCAGCGATATTAAGGTGGTGCAGAAAGCACTTGAAAGGTACGAGAAGGTGACGGTCGTCAAGATCAACGGTAGCAAGTCTTCCGGCTTGCGGTTAGATACCTGAAAGGCTGTCACGCTTCCAGGGAACTTTAGTTGGACTGGTGGATCTGTCTTCATTCTTGAGGTGTGGTTTGGGCCCGGAACCTGTAAAGAAACCTGTTTCCAGCGTGTGAACCGTCTCGGTTTGTCGCCATCAGAGTTGCACACATTCTGGTCTTGGGAACCGGCAGCGGTTTATCTCAGCAACCCTGAGTTTTTGCTCAGTTGGCGTTTGATTCGAAACGCGCTACTTCCCTATGATGTACTTTTCAGATGGTGGAGTCAGATTTTCCAGACTGTTCATCTTGGCTTACAGGAAACGGCTTCGCACGCCTTCTACTATTGTCATGAGGGGTGCCCTTTCTGGGAGTATGTCGGCGAGTTGACGGCTCGTATCGCTACCGATTGGCCCGTGTTCATCGATCTCGCATGGGGTAAAATGGATGGTGTTTTTCACGTTGCTAGCCGTGGCTAGAAGGATGGTGTGGTCGATGCTAGAGGATGGACTGTTGGGAGATGAACGTTATCCGCATCAGAATCTGGTTCATTTTATAAACAACAGCTTAGGGTAAAATTTAGATCTGACTGCGTTTTATTTCGACAGATTTCAGCGAAAGAGAGGTGACTGAGGCAAGCCTGGTTAGTGTGGACGTGGCTAGCCATGATTTTCTCTTTTTGTCCCCATAGTGAAACGGGGCGGATTCATGTGAACCCTCTCCTGGTTAAGTTAGATATTATTTTGTTTTTGCCCAGTTAAGGTGAGTAAGTGTTGTTGCCGGACTGTTGCCGGACTGTTCCCGGCAATCTCTTTTGTTATGATCCATGTCGAGATTCCCAACCTCCCCAGTTTGTTTTTGTCCACTGTTTTCATTTCGGCTGGGTCAGCCTTTGATTTCCCCATTCCTTCAATTAATTTCATTCTTCCCATTCCATTAGCATTGATTCTGTCTATTGGCAGGATATAGCGGCTTCACTTATTATTTTTGGGAGGTGGACGGGTTCTGATATCATTTGTTTTGATTTTAATTTTGTGTTATATTTTTTTTGTGTGGTTTCATACCCTCCCCATCATTTCAGGAATAATGAAATTTTTATATATTTTTTTTAAAAAAGAAAAAATGTGGACATTTTTGATTTTCTCCGTCAGACTATTTTATCATGGGGTGTTTTGTATATCCCATGCGATTATGCAGTATTTTACTGTATGCAGGTTAAAATAAACTTTTAAGGTGAATGAGTAAATTGTATTGAATGAATGGGTCGGGAATCTGATTAACTAGGAGAGTTAATGAAGTCCATACCCTCCAATTTCTTTTGATACAATTCTGTATTCATACAGAATAAAAATAAGAACATCATGTGGTGCATAGAGTGTCAACATTGTTAATTCTTACGTTAACAACACGATAGGGAAGACAAACGAGCTTAGCGTTGACTTGAGGTAGAGAATTATTAACTTCCACAAGTCGGGAAATATTTACGGCTATGTTGCTAAATGATTAGCTATCCCTAGATCTAAAGTACAGTCCGTTATAAACAAGTTTAAACATTTTGCTACGACAGGGAATTTGCCTGGGCATGAAAGAAAACCCAAACTGTCATTGAGAACTGCAGGAAAACTGTGTCGCAAAGTTTATATAAACCCAAGTGTTGTTTTGAGAGACATCGCCAAAAGTTTGGATACTATAGGTATCAGCATAAATACTCGCACAATACAACCTTGTGTAAATAGATACAGGTTCTATGGAAACACAAAGTATGTCACAATGTTTCTCAGTTTAATTTTGCCAGAATCTTCTTGGAAAAAATGCATTTGGGAACATGTTATGTAACGAAACAAAAACTGAGCTTTTACGACAAAATGATGTAGAGGAGATTTGGCGCAAGAAATGTGAGAGGTTCATCACAAAACGTTAAAATATGAAGGCGGGTCGATGATGTTTTGGGGTTGTTTTAGCTTGAGGTGATCTGGACAATTAATTGCAATAAGAGGACAAATGAAATTTGCAGACTATATCATAATTCTGGATGAAAATCTACAAGTATCGGCTCAATATCTTCATCTAGATCGGCGATTTAAGATAAGTGTCTTAGATAATGTGTGGCTTTAGAAAATGATTAGAATTCTTCCATTGCCTTCGATGAGTCATGACTTGAAACCTAATGAAAATATATGACAAGAATTGGAAGTTCGAATAAATCGTCGGTCACCAAAAATCCTTCAGGATTTAGAACGTGTTACTTTTAAAGAATAGAAGAAATCTCCAGGAAAGACATGTTCAAATCTCATCCAAAACTTTAGAAGACGATTGCAGCAAGTTTAACGGTGATTCTTACGACTATTAATATTGTGAAAATTGATCTTTTTTTTCTTCTATTTTTCCTACTGTACAAATAATTTTGTCTTTTCCTATATTGCATAATTCGCCTCTCAAAATTGGTGTATTTGACATATTGTTCTGAAAAATGAGTTTCATATTCCCGTTTTCTGCTTATTTATACGTAAAATATACAAAATATACTGATACCACACAGGCATTTAATTCTGAGAAATGGATGAGAATATATAAAACTCATTGGAGTACGATTAATTTTGTCCTTGACGGTATATCCTTTTAGGTAAATACATAAATTAAATAAAATTAAAAATTAAAAAATATATTTGCGTCTGGTTTCTTAGGCGGTACTATGAAAATATTTCTACTTAAGTCATCGGTATGTCGCCACTGTCATGATTTCATTTATTATTTCTGTGATCTTCTCTATGCCGACATCATCTACGGATGGCCGCATCCCCATTACATGAATTTCTGGAGCACGTAAACAGGAAGGAGAACTTCGATAACCCGATACTCACAGGAGCGATTGAGGGAAAGAGGGTAGAGAAAGGCAGCGCGTAACATTAAATCCAGAGGCATCAAAATATCGTCGATGCACGTATTCAGGTTATGCCAAATTAAACATGTAGAGCATCTCTGCTATGTAAAAGAAAAAAGGTAAAAGACACATTGGACGACCCTTCGAGGTGTCAGAAGATTCACCACATTTCTTAAAGACAAGAATTAAAGAGGAAGATTTCGGAAAAATTGAAAGGAAGAAGCAGCGAAACATTTATTGTAGAGTTGGAAGAGTATATGAGAATTTTAGGAATGCATTTCTTTCGGATAATTGTAGGAATAGCATAAAAACAGCAAATTTGATGAGGACCTAATTTGGAAATGATATCAGAAACAATGGGCAGTGTTCATACAGTAGGGATTCCATTATTGGAGAAAAATCAGGAAACGATCCTGCTGAAAAAATGGGAGTGGATTTTATTCGTTTAGTAATCTTTAATGAATACGTTTTGTATAATTGTTTTAAATATACATTCATTTTTACATAATTTATTTAAGTTATCCTAAGAATATTCTTTTTCATTTTAAATATTATAAAATCTAAAGAACACGTGTTGTAATCTCGTGACATATATTATTTTTGTTGAAAAATAATCCACAAAACGCATGAAGCAGTTTTCATTGAGAGTTTAGATGATGTATTGTTCAAATTCCATTGGAACTTGAACACCTGACACTCTTCTGAGAATATTTCTGTTGTTTTCTATTTCAGGGTGGTGATGTTGATCGCTCATGAACTAAACTAGGTACAGCTAGATGTTGCGGAGATAGTATTTCACATTATCGCATATATATATATATATATATATATATATATATATATATATATATATATATATATATATATATACATATATATATATATATATATGCTGATGTATATATCTATCTATCTATATTTATATATATATATATAATTAACTGATGTATGTATATATATATAATATATATATGTATATATATATATATATATATTATATATATATATGTATATTTTATTCGAAAATCATAACAGAAACATTTTATAAAAAGCACTACAAAAATAACCATTTTGTTTCAATACTTTCAACACCATTACATGATAAGACACCAGAAGTGTAGAAACAAAATGACTATTTTTGTAGTGATTTTATAACATATTTATGTAATAATTTTCGAATAAATTATATATATCTATATATAATTTGCTCTGTATTGAGCACTATTTTAAGAATAGTATTTTTTGGTTATTGGAATTTATTCCGTATACACCAATCTTATATTTATATATATATATGTGTGTGTGTGTGTGTGTGTGTGTGTGTGTGTGTGTGCGTGCGTGTGTGTCAGAGAGTGTGTGTGTGCGTATTTGTGTGTAACTTAAAGAGAGAAAAAGCAGCACACTTTTTTATTATAATTGGATTTTTATATACTTTAATCTATACATTTGTCTACATTTTATTTTATATATTTTGATAAACGTGTTTCGGTCTTGAGACCTTCATTAAGCAAAAAATGGTTATTTCCGCATATTATTTAAGGGAAAGTTATTTTTTCTTTTTTTAAAATATTTTAACGATTTTCTTTTCTGTGTAGTAGTAGTTACCTTAGAACCGTGACATCCCCATTTAATTCCCCTTCCCTGATTTAATGCAATTGTTTTAGTACCCTTAAGCAAAGGCGTATTCTTTGGCCAATACAAGATGGGTTCAGAAGAAAAAATCATTTCTTTAAATAATACGTGGAAATGTCCATTTTTCGCCTCATGACCAAAAGCACGTCCAGCAATATATATAGAACAAAGTATATGAAAATCCACATCATATTAAGAAAATGTTTGAGGATTTTTTCGCTCTTTAAAATATACATGTTTCTCTTGGTGGAACAACCGTAAACTACCTCTCTCTCTCTCTCTCTCTCTCTCTCTCTCTCTCTCTCTCTCTCTCTCTCTCTCACACACACACACACACACACACAGACACACACTCTCACACAAACACACACACACATATATATATATATATATATATATATATATATATAGATAGATAGATAGATAGATAGATAGATAGATTTTGTCATTATTATTTTTGTCTCGTTGTTCATTCTTTAAGCAAACATTACGTGCATCTTTCGTTCGTTTGTATAAATGAAGTATGTATGCTAGAGTAATGGATAGCGGCTCGGATTGAGGAATCGGAGAGAATTCCAGTCGAAACTATCACATTCACTTACGTGCTAATACTCTTGAGAAAGGTATGAATTCCCCTCTTCTCCCCACTGCTATGGGTGAATAGCAGGATGGCAACTGGTGTACCGCACAAGGAAATGGCAACTTACCGGGGCGGATAAATCTGCTTCTTCAGTCATGTATCTAAAGATAGCACATAGCCGTGACCACCGAGAGACAAGGCCTATCGGTAGTGACGTGACGTCACAAAAGTAGTCCATGCAGTGAAACAGACAGTAATCATAATGTAACGAATAATTGTAAGAAAAAAATTAGTTTTAGAAAACTTTTAAAAAATACATTGTTTTACAAAACAAATAAACAGAATTGGATTTTATACAGAACTTTATTTTATATTAATTTTTAAAAAATAACCGATAAGAAAAAAAATGTTGCTGAATGTTTTGTTAAAGAAATTAAACATCATGTTAGATTTCATTAAATTTTAAAGACTGAAATTCGTTCATTATTTGTTTATTTGTTTCAAATTTGAAAACATTTTTTAAATCATTATCAGTATTGTTTTAATTTGCATGTTTTTATCGTAATTTTAGTAATTATTCTGTAAAGTTACAATATCGTAATTATTAATGATTATTCATATACACTCGGACAGCAACAACTCAATTATGAATTAGGAAACAAATAAACAATTAAATAAATAGACGTGCAAATTACATGTAAATGATAAATAAACGATTAAAATAAGAAACAAATAAACTAAATACATGAAAGTAAATAAATTTGATACAAAAAAGATTTAAAATTCAAATAATACTTATAGAAAAGTAGGTTACAGACAATTCATTTTAAGAATGAAATTCATTCACGATTTCAATTGTTTCACATTTGAACATTTTTTATAAATCATAATCAGCATTGTTTTAATTTGCATGTTTTTATTTCAATTTTAATAATTATTCTGTGAAGTTACAATTTTTGTAATCATTAAGAGATTATTACAGTAACAACTGAATTATGAATTAGGGAACAAACAATTAAATAAGCAAATTATAATTAAATGATGAATAAATAAAACAATTAAACATAAACAAGAAACAAAAACACAAACAAGAAAATAAATTAGATACAAACAATAAATAGATTTAAAAATCAAATAATACTTTCAGAAAAATCGGTTACTGATACAAAATTTAGCTGAATGAAGTTTTCTTTTTCTGCTTAACTTGTTACTTGTAATATTATTTTCCCTAGAACAAAAATTATTTAAAAGAGCATTTGTAGAGCTCCAGACAAACATTCTTTGTATTTTTCTATATTGTGACCCTCATCACAAGTGTCAACATAAAAAAGAACCTCATAATCTGCAAAAAACATTCAATGTTATATGCATGGCTTATTTTATTTTTCTTTGATTTACTGAATGAAGAAAAGAATGATTTTTTATCAGCTTATCAATGACTACATAATTATTCAGAACAAAATTTATAGTTTTATCATTAGGATATAAGAGAGAACCTCTATTAATCACCTGAAAATAGATGCTTATTTCAGGTATTTCTTCCACATTATCTCTTACACTTCCAGATATTAAATCTTTGCAGCTATTGCATTTAATTTTCTTAAAAACTGCATTACACCAATAACTTGCTAAGTATAGTATTACAGGTAGAACTTCTCTGCAATTATTTACATCATCCTCTTTAACATCAATTCTATATTTATATATATATAACTTTTCCTCCTCTGTCACTTCATCCCAGTTTGGTTCTTGTAAACTCTTTAAATCAATTTTAATGCATTGCTGATTAAATGGTAAGTTTAATTTTAAAACTGATTGCATTCTAATAATTTTTTCACACTCAAACACTTGCCGTATCGAGATATTATACTGATCCCCAGTAAGTTGTTGATATTGACCAAACCTTGCGTCAAGGTGATCAGTTTGAAATTTGCCTGGTAATATGTACAGCATTTTCAGTTCTTCTATGCAATACTTGGTCAGTTCTAGAAATGCATAGGTTGTATGATGCAAAGCATTGAAGTTTTCCTTTGTTAATTTGCCATTTCTTCCAGAAATGCTATTCCAAGATTCTAACCAGTCACAGAATACAGAGGGAAATCTAAAATTTTCTTCATTCATTCTAAGTAGATTGCAGTATTTATTTCTAAGCCGACAACCTTTATATGGCATTTTAACATTCATTATTGTCCACCAAATATAAAATATGTTTATATATTCTGCAAAATTAGGCAAATATTTCTGTTTTCCTAAGATCAATAATCCTTGAATAGTGTATTCATTAAAAATTTGCAGAACTAAATTAGCATTTTGCCTTTCAAGATTAGTAGGAGAAAGTGCCTTTGAGGTTAATTTATAACAATATTTTAAAATTGACTGAGATTCTAAGGCATGAATTTCTGTAAGGTAGAGAATGTGGCACTTTGGATACTATCTAATTCATGATTTCCATCATGACAGAATTTGGGGAACAGCATGCATTTATTTGCATCTTTTTGACTAAGCCAATTGTTTCTAATGTATTTTAATATATGGACCGAGTCAAAAAGGAAGAAAAGAGGTCGAGACTTTATAACTGAGGGTGGATATACAATGGAAAGCTTTGGAGAACTGCAAAAGAAAGATATAGCTTTTTTATTTATAGCATTATTATCTGTTATGATTGATAATACTTGAAAGCCTATCTCCTCTAAACCAATTATTATATGTTTAACTATGTCAAATAACTTCTCAGCTTTAAGACATTTAGTTGGCATAACATGCACAACATTTTATATTGTGAGAATACACTGCTAATCCTAAAAGCAAAAGCACTTGTTGCAGCTTCACTGCTGTTATCAGATAAGCCAACAATATTACCACCCTTATAATGTTTTAGATGAATTTCATCAACAAGTAAAGATACTGTGATGTCCTGCACTAGGAGCTTAAATTTATTTTTAATATACATAAGAAAATTGTTATGTTGCTCAATCAAAGGATTCATATATGTTGATAAGGTTAATCTTTTAATGGTTGAATAGCTAGGTAAAATTATATTTTTGCTGTCTCTTAACAATCTGTCCCCTTTAGAAAGAAAATATCATCATTTCTGTTGAATAATCAAGCTTATTTTGTGTCATTAAATTTAGCTGCTCATATATAAATTTGATTGCATTAATATGTTTGATTCTTGCACCAATAGTAGAAATGACATTACCAATTTTAATATAAAACTCATATTTTGAGGTTCAAGTTGCTGTTGTTCTGTGTCCATTTTTTTCATGTTTTCTATCAGAATTTCAAGAGTATTTTGATCAGTTACGTGTTTAGAAATCTTATAATCCCCTATTGAATGTATTTCCACATCTCTACAAAAAAACATGTACTGCAAAATCAGATTCGATTACAAGAGACAGATAGATTTTTGGATATGGGGATTTGATGATGCTGAATATAATAAGTGTCTTTTGCTGCCTAACAAAACTCCAGTAATTTCTATCAAGGAAATTTAATTTCCCTTCTAGATCATTATTATGGAATTTCTTCTGCATTTTCTATGCTAAGTTATCATTAATACTTTGATTTAAAGCACTTTTAAGAGCAGAATTCTGTAGTCACATTCTCCTGGAATCTGGTGACTCTCTAGAAGTAGTCAATGAAGATAAATATGAGGGACAGTTTGGGAAAATTCTAGGAATAGCACCATCACGAAGATATTTTTTTTTAGGTTAACTGCAATTGTGACACCTGTTTTTTCGTCAAAAGCTGACGATTCACTCCTTATGTCCTCCGGTCGAAAATGTAATTCACATAAAAACTCAAAAAGATTTTAAAAACCAAACCTATTTTAAATTCTTGTGAAAATCTAAGGAAATCAATCAGCAAAAATCTAAAAAATAATATGAAGCAATAACAATTTTAGGAAAAGTGGAGAGAATTCAAGAAAAGATTATTAGTGACGAAGCTATGTAGAAATAAGAGAATTTTTAACGTTTATTCATTTCTTTAATTTAAAATGATGAATGCAAAACATTTTTATGAATAAAACAATTCTAAAAAATGGTTAAATTATTAGAATTATTTTTATGCCTAAAAAAATTCCTTTATTAATTTATATCGAAAATTTCTTAAAGTTTATTTTTATAAAAAATAGATGTCAGCTTTTAAAAACTTTCGCAAATTTCTTTTTAATGTGTTTAGTGAATTATAAAGATATAAAATTATTTTAATACTCAAAGTTTCAATTGAGTTTAATAACTTTTTAAAACAAGTTACAAAGCTGTTTTAAAATGTGTTGTGAATTACAGACATAAAATTCAATTCAATTAAAGTTTCATTTAGTCACGAATAAAACAATTCTAAAAAATCGATAAAATTATTTTTTATAAAATATTCCTCTCGAAAATTTCTTTAAAGTTTATTTCTTACAAAAATGAGATTTTAGATTTTAAAAACAACACGTACGAGAATGAATGTCTCTCTCTCTAAACTTTCTCGCTAGATTTATGTCTTATTAACTTTATGTTATGAATTACAAAGACATGGTATTAATTTTATCATTAAAGTTTCAATAAAATTTACTTATTTTTTAATACAAAAAATACTCACTCTGCTGAATTTAGTAGATAAAAATGATCTCTTCTGATTGTACGAATCCAAACATCAGATAATTCTTTATCTTTAGTTAAAGACAATACATGTATTTTAGGGCCGTTTTTATAATTCTCTTTGCAATTTGGTACAATGCATCTATAAGGCATTGTTTTTGTTTTAAATTAATTCAATATTTAAAAGAAAATATTAATAAGTAATTTAAAAATGCCGCCGTAAAAAATCTGCTACACAAAACAGACACGCTTCTTGCAAGTCGGACTCAATATGATGACGTCACATTTGTCAACAACGAAATGAAACTGGCCTTCTCTCTCGGTGGTCACGACATAGCTGACTATACTAAGGATAATGTGTATCTTTTGTGCGTGAGTGAATTTAGTAGGCAATTTTATCCATATATGGTGGTTGTTCGCATGTTCATTTGTGATTGCTTGTGTTGAAAAAATCAGTTACACCGGCTGTGGTTGTAGACAGACATATCTTACATTCTTTAAGTATAGATTATTTAAAAGTTAATTATTTAGTAAATTGCGTTTGTCGTACTTTTAATTTTTAGCAGAAATCCCTCTAATTATGGCTTGCGTAATGAAATGTTTTTTTTTTATTATTATGGTGGCATTTATAAAAGCAGTGATATTGCCTGCTCAGTTACTATGTATCATGAGAATGTTTACATAGTTGTCCAAACGTATGTTCATAGATTCGGAATAATAGACTCGTAGATGTTTCGCCAATGTAGCTCATCCTCCATTGCAGGATTTTTCTGTCATATTTCTCGGTATTCCTATGTGGTGTTAAAACTATTACACTCACACCCATATATATATATATATATATATATATATATATATATATATATATATATGTGTGTGTGTGTGTGTGTGTGTGTGTGTGTGTGTGTGTGTGTGTGTGTGTGTGTGTGTGTGTGTTGTCCGAATACTTAAATAATAAATTGTCAATACATTTTTCCCGCTAAGATGGACGTTTCAAGGAATGGAAAAAGAATGACGAAGACGAGTCAGAGCCGGACGCATAATCTAGTTTCACTGAAACAGGTTTCTATTTGTCATGTGTTTCAAACTTTGCCTCGATTCTATATTCTGGTTTATACACACACATACATACACATGCACACACATAATATATATTGATTAAAATTTATTATATACACAGAATGAATGTTGAATGTCAGATTAGAAAAACGGTCAAAATTACGGACAATGAGGAAAGAAAAACCATAGTTGCTTAGTGATGGTCAGACGCTTAACGACCGATTTGTATACCTTATCGTTTTAAACATGAAATTGTCACTGTTTGTATCGATTCCTATACTGGCTCTCTCTTTTTTCTCATACATACTCTCTCTCTCTCTCTCTCTCTCTCTGACTTTACATATATATATATATATATATATATATATATATATATATATATATATATATATATATATATATGTATGAAGAAATATAGTCTTAAGGTGTGCTATATTTGTGGGGTAAAGAGGCTCAATATCAGAGATAGCGCGTGTGTAAATATAAAAGTGAACATTGAAGTCAAAACTTAGAGGCGACAGTCTGTTTCATGCTAGACGGAATAGTGAGGCCACACACACACGCACAAACACAAACACATACACGCATATATATATTTATATATATATATATTTATATATATATATATATATATATATATATATATATATATATATATAATTTACATTATTCGAACTATAGTCCTCATCTTTGTCGCTATATTTATTACACTTACGTACATGTACGCTCCGGCCTTCTTCAGGTGGTTGGAATGTCGAACTGAACCCTTTATTTCGCTCACTGGCGTAGACTGTTTTAGTTCCACGTGTCATGTTTAATGAATGTCAGTTATCAGTTATCCCCTTTTAATTTCCCTCTGAACGTTTTCCACTGCTTTTACCGCGTATTGAACGCACACTCTTTGGGTCCTGTCACTGGATCTAACCAACGCCTTTATCCACTGATTGAGGACATCTGTGTATGAATTTCTGGGTATTATAAACCTAATGTTTTCACTACTATTTTTACCAGTGCTCATATTGCATTTTTTGCTTTTATAATTTCATGTTTTTACCAGAGGTCATATTGCAACTTTTGTTGTTATTATCGCTTTTCTCTGGCACTCCTTATTACTGGTTCCCATATTGTATTCATTTCTATGCTTGGTCGGCTCAGAAGATTTTTGTAGCCTAGCATATGTGCTGATTCATTAAATTTACGAATTTTCCAATGGTGTTCCTTGTCTATGATCTCAACATGATCCCATAGAAGGCGGTGATCTCTGTTCTCCCTCCATATGTGTTCAGCTACGCCTGATTTTTTTACTTCCCCTAGTGTTACAGCTTTCTGTTGTTCTTGAAGCCTCACCTTAAGAGAGCGGCCTGTCTCCCCTTTATATTTCTTTCCGCAGTGGCACGGGATAGTGTACACACAGTCTTAATCAGGTTATCCTCTATGGGGTGTCTTATTCAGGAGAGATATCTGCGAAGTGACGTCAAGCTTTTGAAGGTTGTCCTGGTGTTATATGGACCGTATAATCTTTGTATTTTCTCTGATAACCCCTTCACATAACGCAGGCAGACTGTTTTCTCAGTGTTGTTGTCCTACTCTTGTAACCGCCTATCCCAATTTATTTGGTGGGGGGGGGGCTGCTGCTATGTACCCAGGGTAGTTGTTACGTTGTAGGGTACTAGTTATACTGACCAATTCTGTATCTAATGTATCTGGGTCGCCACTCATGACTTTTGCTCGGTGTTGTAAGCAGCGGACGATCGCTTTTTTTACGCTCTATGGATGGGGGAGTTGAAATTTAGGTACTGTCTGGTGAATGTCGGTTTACGGTATACGGATGTCTTGAACCCATGCTCAGTTCGAGATATTAGAAAATCCAGGAATGGGAGTACGCTGTTACTCTCTTTCTCCATTGCGAACTGTATCGAAGGTCATATTGAGTTCACATGGTCCAGTAGAATCTGAACATCTTCCGGGTGTGGCCAGAGTATGAAGGTGTTATCTATGTACGTTAACCATATAGTTGGCATTAGAGATATAGATTCTAATGCCATTTCCTCAAAGTATTCCACGTATATATTCGCCATTGGTGGGGATAATGGTGAGCCCATTGCTAAGCCCTCATCCTGTCGATATATATGTGATCCCATTCCGAGGTGTGTTGTTTTTGTACAGAAAGTCAACATCTCCATCAGATTATCTATTGGAATACATATCCGTTCTTCTAGGGATGAGTCAGAGGCCAATCTGTCTCTGACTACTGAGGGTGCCTCCTCCGTGAGTACCTTGGTGAAAAAATTCACCACGTCCAAGCTCACCATTTGGTTGGATAGGATGGGAACATCTTTGATTATTTCCACGAAGTGGGTGAAGTTACGGACATATAAAGGAGACTTTCCGATCAATGGGTCAATTATATCTACATGGAAGCGACTCAGGGGGTGACACACATAGCCTTGGCAACTAACAATCGGCCTGAGTGGAATACCGTCTTTGTGAATCTTAGGGAGACCGTATATGTGAAGTAACTTGGTTTAACGCTGCGATAACTGACTATACATCTTAGGTGCGAAGTGATCCTTGTTCTTGATTAGTATCTGTGACAGTTTGCCTTCCGTTTTCATTTTAGGATCCTTTTTTTTACTTTGCTGTAGCTACCATTGCTAATGAGGTCTTCCAGCTTTCTTTTATAATCTGATTTGTCCATCACTACAGTCGCATTGCGTTTGTCAGCCTGTAGTATGATGATGCTTTCGTTCTTCCGTTGGGATCCGATCGCCAGCCTCTCCATATTTCTTATTTTAGAACTGGGCGGCTTGGACTTCTCCAAGTTCTGTCACCTTCCATCTCAATTCATCCGCCTGAGCCTGATGGATGTTCAAGGCCACCTCCTCGACTCTGGCAATGATGTCTAAGTATGGCACTCGCCTGATGGTTGTGGCGAAGTTGTGACCGTTATTCAATACTTACCCCTCAGAGTCACTCATCTGATATTAGCTGATGTTGCTTTCACTGGTAGGTGATGCACCTTGTGCGTCACCTTCTGATCTTTCAATCTATTCAATTTTTGTACTTGGCCTGCCTTGACTACATCGAATTCATGTCTAAAGGAATTATCCAGGTTATGTTGGATCCTTATCTCGTCTTCTTCATTAGTAATTCTGTTGAAGAAATCCTCGAGCCTCTGGGAGATATGAGCTTGTAGTCTCTGTTTTATTCAACGATTGTACTGGATTCTCTCTCTGACAAGGACATGTGCCACTTTCTCTGCGATCAGACGGGCTCTCCTTGAATTGACGGGAAGTGATGAGTTGTAGGTGTCTGCATCGGTGTAGTAATGTCAGATGGTTCGATATTCGTGCCAGTTTCTGGTAGGATTTTTCAATTTGTCTCCATATTTTTGGTATATCGGCTCCGTAATTATCCTTCAGTGTCTGTCTATATGTCTGAGATGAGGCATTATATACATTATTTACATTATTCGGACTATTGTTCTCATCTTTGTTGCTATATTTATTACTACATTTTCGGCCGTTCTATCCTCCGGCCTTCTTCAGGTGGTTGGAATGTCGAACTGAACCCTATATTTCGCTCACTGGGGTACACTGTTCTAATTCCACGCCTTTATCCACTCTGCCATGTGTCCTTGAGGACATCTGTGTATGGATTTCTGGGTATTATAAAACAAATGTCTTCAGCAACCATTTTTACCAGTGCTCATATTGCAATTTTCTCTGTTATCATAGAATGTTTTTACCAGAGCTCATACTGCAAATTTTGTTGTTATTATCGCTTTTCTCTGGCACTCTTTATTACTGTTTCACATATTGTATTAATTTCTATGCTTGGTCGCCTCAGGAGATGGAAAAAGGCGTTGGTTAGATCCAGTGACAGGACCCAAAGAGTGTGAGTTCAATACCCAGTTAAGCCAGTGGAGAATTTTCAGAGGGAACTTAAGAGGAGACAACAGATAACTGACATCCATTAAACATGCCACGTGCAACTAGAACATTCTATCCCAGTGAGCGAAATAAAGGGTTCAGTTCGACATTCCACCTCCTGAAGAAGGCTGGGGCGTACATGTACGTACGTGTAATAAATAGGGCGACAAAGATGAGGACAATATTCCGAATAATGTAAATAATGTACATAATACCTCATCTCAGAAAAATAGACACACACACACACACATGGGTCCTGAAAGAAAGCTCCACAAGCGAGAAGTGCGAGAAAAGAAAGCGTTAATACATCATTGACGGTTAGAGCTAGTCAGCTAAACTGTAAATTGATGAGAACTCTACGCCAATTGTGTACTGTGCTTAAATACATAAAGTCTAGTTACCATAGTGAAGATCTCGTCATGACAATTGCCATGAAAGTATTTGTAGCAAAGACACACGGAGGCAACATCTCGGCGGTGATAATGCGATTGAAGCCGAGACACCAGATCTGGACCGATAATATTGCTGTTTCTACTTTGGATTTTATCAAGGAGCTCAAGATAAATAGCAGAAACACAGCGCCATATGTGGCAGCAATATTCTAAGCACGAAAGAATGATTCTGGAGAGAAAGATTGTCTCTCACCACACAGGAACCCATCTTTCTTAGTAGATGAAATAGCAATGGATTCAATGCAGTCTTTCTAGTTAACGTCCGAAGAGAATGTTAATCCGGGAAGCGCAACGAGACTGTTTCCTGGAGGTTAGCTTCAGCCATGCTGATAGAATGCAGGTGGGGCTCTCTCAGATGATTAATGGAGAGAATTTAGTTTTGGAAGCATTAAATTTAACAAGCCATCTTTTGTCCTAGTTGAAAACAGGACTCTGCACCATGTAACAGCAGCAGGAGAACCCAGTCATGGCTGTCCGACAATTTCTGCGATCACATCAGCTCTGACATCTGGCCACCTAACTCCTCAAAATGCAATAGTCTTGATTATTTTGTGTGTGGCTCAGTTGAGCGACAGACCAACAAAACTCCTTATGACACCAAAGATGAACTGAAGACAAGGAATATGGCAGCATTCACCAACACTCCAGAAAAGATGCAGCAGATTCCGAAGTCTTCTGGAGGCCATGGTTAAAGCCAGTGTCGATTTTATTGAAAAGAATTACTTTTTAGCATTTCAAGATATTTCATTTTATTTGTTAAATATATATGTTAATATGAGATGTCATTTTCATTTTTGTGCAATGTACACAGCGATTTATCCATCGCACCCTCTCTCTTTCTCTCCCTCTCCCTCTCTATATATATGTGTCTGTGTGTGCGCGCGCGTGTGTGTGTATGTGTGTAACATTCTTTAATATTTGATAACAAACAGAATTTTCATAGACAATTTTCAGTAACATTGTTTTTTCCCCTTTTTCTCCAATTCTATCGCCTTCTCTCTCTCTCTCTCTCTCTCTCTCTCTCTCTCTCTCTCTCTCTCTGTCAATGTTAGAAATGGGGGCGCGTCATATATGTGCATATTGATTTTTCCACTTATTAAGTTTTAACTTATTATAAGTCGAGCTAATTCTTATATTAAAAAGAATTCGCGTTGAAAATAAATTTAAACTTGTCAAATCAATTTAGTTGTTATTTTTAAAGGCACCATTATACTTCATGCTAAACTTCATATTATAATTCATTGTACTTCAGAGTATTACGTGAACTATTAGCCTCATCCGACCTTTATTAATCTGAATTCGCGCATGCGAAGTCGATTGTCATAAAGAAATATTCTTCTCCAATGGGGTTTGAAAGAAGCCACCCGGCTACCTACAAAGATAACGAATCATTTTACTGTAGATCACTTTCTGTATAGAATGCTAAAAGCTCGAAATATTACAGAATATCTAATATGAAGTTTAAATGGAATGGAAATAGCTGAGTTTCAAGAAAATATTAATTCTTGTGAATGAGAATTAGGAACTGACTGTGATTTTCGTATATGAATTAATATTTACAGTCATTTGTATTTTATTTTTTAACTCTTTCTCTGACTCTCAATGTTTGTGTGTGTGAAATAATTAATTTCCGTTCTGAACAAATTTTCCTTATATCTATTGATTCTCATAAGTAATTTCTCCTTTAAAAATTGAATAGGAGTATGCATAGGCGTGTGCGTGCACGCACTTTCTAAGTCTGTGTACATACCTATGCACACACAAACGAACGCACCCCTACAGACATCTATGATAAAGATGAAAGCTGCGTGAATGTTTGGATGTGTGACTGATTTTGAAGGGTGGTGATAATTAATTTTGCATTATTCTGAGAGTACATCTGTAAAAATGAATGAACGTCGAATATGTCAACTTCAAACTTCATATTTCTTAACTCTACTCACGAAGATTACATTCACTCGTGAGACTTGATTTTAGAATTTTGATATACAATTCTATAATTGATCTAATTTCCTTGAAAATAAGAGTAGGAATAAGGTAAGTGAAAAGTTAATGCTATTTATAAATATTAATTCACTATCACTTGATACGTACCACTATAATGACAAAGATTGCTTTCCTTAGAAGCTCTATCTCCCAGAAATACTCTGTAGATAATTTTGTCATGAGAAATACAATCAAGTGCATTGTGTTATCATTACATGTCTTATTCAACGGATATCCGTATGTTTCTATCATAGAATCTACTAATCAAGAACCACATTTATGGTGGTCAGTCTCAAATGATGGTTGCAGACACCAAGAATCTACACTTTATTACAATAGTTTAAATTTAAATGTAATGTTCTCCCACAGAGTCAAATCCACTGAACGTTTGTCTGATATCATTAATATTTTCTTCTATTACAAACCATTACTCCATTACATTAGTTTATTCAAAATATTTCAAATTATATATATATATATATATATATATATATATATATATATATATATATATATATATATGAATATATAATCTGTCTTATCTTGACATCCCACCTGCGTTGACAGCGTTATCTGAAGGATACTTTGAAATTATGCTTTACGAATTGTGTCATCCGTTCGGGCATATTTTTTAAATTTAAATTAATCTATGTAGCACATACTACAAAGTTAAATGCAGAAGTAGAATACGTTAAATTCCAACATTGAATGCGCATTCAAATTATTTTAAGCAAAATCTACCTCATACTTGTTATGAGATATTTCACGTACTTACAAGGAATCTCATCTTACCGTTCGCGAGAAGAAATAAAAATGTCTTCCGCAAGGAACCTCACACTATCATTCACTCACCGCGCAATGTTGATGACATCAATTTCATTATATTTACATGGAATGTTATGGGAGCATTGCTTGAATTTAAACATTCTTTCCGGAACTATAATTGAACAGACACCATGCAGGACGTATCTCATAGTATAATTTTTTTATTCGTCAATGTAGATCACTATTTCAACCTCAACCTACGACACCAAACCAAGGACAACAATATACACACATACACATGCGCACGCACATACAGACTCACACACACACACACACACACACACACACACACACATGCGCACGCACATACAGACTCACACGCGCACACACACACACACACACACACACACACACACACACACACACACACACACACACACACACACTACAAACACGCTACACATACATTCCCCCGTGTTCCTAATTTAAGAAAGACATTCTATTCTTAAATGTGTTTTCCAAGAAATATTGTGTCAGGTGAGTATTTCACTGTATATTCTGATCATGATTATGGAAATTCAAGGCTCAATCGATATCTATCGTTATCATCATCTTAATCCCCTTTTCCTACAGCATTCACTTCTACACATTGCAAACAAACTTTAATTTATTATTTCGTCGGTAACAAACTATTATATACATAATTGTTTGTTGCGTCTGCTACAAAAGATGGATATATCTTATATACAGTATTTTACATATGACAGAGTAAAACTATTTACCTATTTATTTGTTAACTAAAATTACTCGCTTATTTAATAAAAAAACATGGCATATATAATTGATGTCGTTTTTAGTCATTGTCCTTTTAACAATGAAACAATTAAATATGCAATGTATTCTCACAACTTCCCTGCACTATGCGATGAACGCACTACGCAGCTAGAGCTAGACCCCTTCGTCTTCTATGAGCAATATCTTTTCAGTACTTTGGAGATTACAGGTCTCCATACCTTCGTGTCATTTTGAGCAGAAAGTCAGGATTATCATTTAGTTATCTCTACTAATGATTCTTCTACCAAAGATTTCCACGGGCGAGTTAATATCACATTCGCTGTTTCCCGCTCTCACTTGACATTCAGTACAAGACTAAGGAATCTTAAAATCTATAGATTGTGAAATAAGTAACGGGTGATATTTAGATCTTTAGTGTAATATACAGCTAGTACTTAAACAATAATATCTTTTTAGTTCCTAGAATAATGCATTTGCAAATTTTACTTATATTGTCAGATATCTTCACTATTTAAGTCAACTTCCTACTCGTTGGTGTACTAAATCACTACTACATTTGTAAACAGAAACCTCATCGAAAGGCATATGCGCGTGTACTTATGCTTTACTAATCGAAGCTTCGCAGGTCTCCGTGATATGCGGTCACGTTTTCTATGATTTACACTCATGTTCGGGTCATTATATATGATTGTTTCAGGATGACACTAATCTATGAAATGCTAGTCCAATAAAAAAAATCACGAAAATATCTTTGCTAACAAAATAATTTAAACAATTCTAAACAGATACTTACAGTTTAACACCATGTTAGCTTTTCATGTGTTTGAATAAATTTATAGCTGTTTGATTTTATTATCATTTCGTAAAGATGAAAATAAATTAAGGCAAAATTTACTATGCAACAGATTTTTCTTAAATTATCGCATTCCATTTCACTTCACAAACTGGGCGAAGTAATATAAAGATATCTACCAGATACCTTGTTTAGCTTCTCTTGTGATTCGGTTTTCCTCTTTTTCTTTTTGCCCGTCAGATCAACACAGTGCTGAATCTCGAAGGATTATACCGCTCGTTTGAGAGTGAATACCCAGGTTCTAACCCGTCAGAGGCAGATGAGAACAATGACGACGATCGTTCAATCCAGTCATGAAGAATTTCGTCAAAATGTTTTGTAAAAGCGGCATGTCATGGTATTCAGCGGGGAAAGCACCGTACGTCAGAATCAGATACTTGTTGTTCAGTCATTCTGGAGACATGTCCTATTCAGCGCAACCAAGTTTTAAAAAGCGGGTCACAGATTTTGGACATTTGCCGGTTGTACGATTTATAAGGTAAATATATATGAAATACAGTACATATTTTTTTATTTGAAGATATTACAATAAGGATATGGCGGTGTAATATTTCTTTTTTATTCTGATTTTGTTCATCATTTTGTTATTAAAATTAAATAATAATCTACTTATTGATATTCTCCTAAATCACAAATCTATGAATTCTGGCATGTGTCTAAAACAGCTATAAACTCAAATGTTGAAAAACTATACTAAATGTATTGTTTGATGGGAATAACTGTGGAAATGGCACAAACATTAAACAGAGATGACAGCAATAGAAAAGTAAATATTAATATAAGAACAGATATTATGTAACTGCAAAAAATGAAACCTAAAATGTTTTTATAAAAATTAAAACTGAAACAATTAAGTAAAAATGACGAGAATGTTTGAATAAAAAATAATTGTTATTACGTATGTAATCAGAGACAAAATATGCAAACTGCTATCTGTTTAATTCAACGAAAACAAAAACATGTAAGTAAACAACACAAAGAGACAGTAAACTCCATGCAAACGGTTTTCCCTGATAGGAATTTTAATGATGGATGTTGAGCTCTATTTTACGCACCTTATGGCTGAACAATTGTTTGGGACTTACATGGAAATCATTGACCAAAGCAGTAAATGCAATCGCGGTCACGTGGAGTAATATTAGGGGTTAATAAGCACTAAAATAATATATTTCTTCACAGGTGTTGATGTTGACAAGACAGATACGGAGATTTATTGTAAGTAATTGAACGGAATATTATTTTTATTTGTACAGATGATAACCAAATATGTTCATGCTTAAAATGAAGGCACCACATGCTCACAAGCTGTAAGGTGGTCATCTTAACAATTAAACGTTTCATAAATCTCACATTAGTTGAAGAACTTGAACTTACTCCAGATATTGATGCAACAGAAAACGTGATATATCTCTATGAAAGATGCCCAGGAGAATATAAAACAATATTCAAGCAAGGAAAGCCATCTTGAAGCAATACAAACTGATGTAAATTAATGTTTAATCCTAAACATTAGAAACGTTAAAACTTTGACTGAAGAGATCAGCTTCTAAATTAAATGGAGATGATATATTTCATACTCAACATTATTTAAGAGATTCCCGAGATAGATTCTAATGTCCTCGTACTATAGTACAGTCTTCATTCTCCACAACCTGTTAATCTTGATTTTCAGGTCATTGTATTTGGACAATTTCTCGAGGTTACTGCTATGTCAATAAGCATACAACCTTTGGACTTCTTTTATGATAATATTCGTTCTGTTGCTTTTATTTCCCTGCAAGTTAGAATTGACATGTTCAGGAGGATAGTAATGTCGTTATTTTGGGTAATTTTGTCTGTTTGGTGCTCATAACATCTCTTAGTGTTTTCCGTTTTGAGCTTCTTGCATATCTTCCAGGGAATTTTAATCATATTCTTTCACACCCATGAACACCAGATGTTTTAATGGCTTTAATGCCGCCTTGCATGGGTTGAAAACAGTTTTTATTTTCTTATTTTGTGGCAGCCAATTCAGACACATAAATTAGTCCCAATGTTTAGCATTAAGAAATATTACCAGCGTCCTTTCAACTGAAACAGATCAGCAACAACGTTTTAATTTTGGTCGAGAATGGAATAATTACATCCACACAAAATTAGGTAAAATTCTTCCTTCATCTTGAATATTAGTCTTGTGTATCAAATAAGATTGCCGACATGATGAATTTTTTCTGCAATTACGCCCCCACAGGTACGATGTATATTTGATAGGGCATTCTTAATATATTCCCATGATTCTTTTTCCCATGACATAACTATCTTTTTTCATGAAGCATGAATATTCTAGGCGAATCTTGCGTTTCATTCAAATGAATAATTATATCCAAACCAGTTCTTATACATTAGATGAAGCATAGCACTTCTCTCAGTATATGGGATGTTGCTAGTAGGGCGATATTCTAAGCATCATGAATGCTGATGTTACCTGAGTCACTGTCAGTAAAATTGTCCATTCCTTTTCTCACGAGGCCCAGAACCCGATTACTATTCGTACAGTCTCAGTCTTCATTCTCCACAACCTGTTAATCTTGATTTTCTGGTCCTTGTATTTGGAGAATTTCTCGAGGTTACTGATATGTCAATAAGCATACACCTCCTGGACTTCTTTTATGATAATATTCGTTCTGTTACTTTTATTTCCCTGCAAATTAGAATTGACATGTCTTCGAGGATAGTAACGTCGTTCTTTTGGTAATTTTGTCTGTTTGGTGCTCATAACATCTCTCAGTGTTTTCCGTTTTGGGTTTCTTGCATATATTCCAGTGAATTTTATGTCGTTACCTTGTTATGGGTTTATTCTTATTTTGCCAGTTCCAGACATCCTGAGATAATATTTCGTGTCAGTTCCATGCTTGATTACGTGACTAGTTACGGGGCCTTATGTCTTGGTGTGTTTTCTGTTGGTGCACATCTGCTGACTTCGTTCTTTTTAGGTATTTGCCACGCAACGCCTTGTCCTCCCATTTCTTTTACTTTTTTTTGGTAATTTCATTTGTCCAAGTTGTTTTGCTTTCTCTGTCACCCGTTTGGCGTATATGGTATTCCTTTCGTTTTTTGTTGGTTGTGTTTCTGGTGTATTAAGCTGTTTCTTAATGAGTGCAGCTTCTTTGTTGATGGAGGGGATTTGATATTTTACTATTTGTAGCAGAGAGTCATTGCTTTTTCTGAGATATACTTACAATCCAATTGTTGTAGTTTTTAGAGTTAGTTCAAATTGGATTAGACTTCGCCCTTATAAACCTCTTGGTACGTACAGCCTATCAACATCTGATTTAGAGTGGTTCATTCTCATTTGAGTAAGCATTTTTCTGGTCTTGTCATCTAATAGATTAATGACATTCAATAATTTTGGAGCTGTATGCTACTACGGGTATAGCTAAGAAGTCGGTAGCCTTCATTTTATTGACTACATTTAGTTAGCTTTCTAGTATGAAACCCACTCTCCTATAATATTTTTCTGATCCTTTTTTCTTCATAATTGAATGTTGTATTCCCTATTCTTCATTAATTCCTAAGTATTTATATGTACCATCTTGATTGAGTTCCTTAATCTTGTTGTTGATATCAAAATCTAAATTTGTAGTTTTCGCTAGTTCATGGCTTTTGCACATTTGTTAATTCCGAACTCCATCCTAATGTCTTCGCTGACATTTTTTACAATAGTGAGTAGATCTTCTGCTGGTTGTCATCCTTGGCAAACGATCTAAGATCATCAATATAGAACAGGTGATATGGTTTGTCATTCTGTGCTTTATATCCGTAGCTGCAGTTCTTCAATACGCAGATGAGCGCTACTAATGCAAGGCAGAAGTGTATCTGTGACAATGAATCTATTTGGAAGATCACGCTTTTGATGTAGATTGGTTTCAATGTTAATGACCTGTTTGTATGGTTTAGGTTAAGTGTCGTCTTACAGTTGTTCAAGTTCTTTCTAATGAATTTGACCGTGGTGGAGAATACTCTTTATATTTTTTAGGCTCTTTTCCATCCATGGGTGTGGTACCCCTTCGAAAACCTTTCTGTAGTTGATAAGTTTCTTTACCTTGTTTTCACCTCTTTCAATATTGTTTCATTGATAATTAATCGGTCCTTTCACCCGTAACTTCCTCCTTCTGTTTTGCTGGGAGTAATCTTTTTTTTCAAAGGAAGTTTTATGACCTTTCGGTTATGATAGAAGAGAGGATCTTGTACATTGTTGATAGGCAAGTGATGGGCCTGTTTTGGGGAGTAGGTATATTACTCCCTACGTGAGCAATTTGGGGCATTTCTGTGGGTTTATAATTATATTATTGTATGCCGATACTGGATGCTAGATAAGTTTTTTATCCAAGAATTGGATATTTGGTCTATTTCTGATGCTTTCAAGTTTTTCATTTTGCGGGTGATAGCAAATTGTATCAGTAATATTGATATCTGTCCAGTTTTAGTATTCTGTATGTTAGTATTGCCCCTGCTTTTTCTTGCTCCATGTAGCTCTTTGATTGTGCATTTTACAGTTTTCCCACGTCTCCTTGACTTTCCTGGATATTATGTAAGTCATTTATTTCTATTTTGTTTTCCCTAGTTCTCGATAGATGTACTTGTCATCTCCTTTTTGTCCTAAAACTTGATTTTCTGTGCCTTCGCTTAGTTGTTTCAGCTTCTTTTAACTTTTGGTACGTCAGGTTTATTCTTTATATCAAAGACTTCCTTTCAATTGTCTCCTTTTTCTTTCTTTTATTTTGGTGTCCTTGTCTACTTCACTTAGAATAAACAATTGTCTTCCCCACTTTTATTATTATTTTTATTATTATCATTATTATTGTTATTATTATTATATGACAGTACGTAATTTGTAAGTAGCATTAGGTAGCATAAACCTATTAAATCAACAGAGATCACTTGGAGTAATGTCTATGACTTGTAAATAAAATAAAATTTATGAAGGATGAATATGTTATGACAACATAATAATGACGTCATAATCTTCCTAGTTTACTGGATAACGGAATCAAAACCAAAATCTCTGTGCCAGAGCACGTTTCATGCGGCTTCCAGAAGATTATTGAAGCCATAAAAATCAGCATGAAACAACGAAATAAATATTTTTATCCCTCCAACTCTTAAATCCATTCCAGTACCTCTATATTATGAACATCTGATTTCTACTCGAAGACACGTTACCAGAGAACAGCAATGACGGCACATCGTAGCTCAACGAGTTTTCCTGAAATACCATGGAAATGATTTAACTTCACCAATAAAGCAAATTTCTGCACAATCATTTTACTAGTATTTTTTTTAATTATGGAAAAAATGAAAATATTTCCAGTGCAACTGAAAATAATTCTGCCTATATTAACTGCTAATGTGAGAATCGTTTCTCAGAAAGTAAGAAAAATTGAGGGGACTGATTATTAAACAGTCTGATATCATCTCCCTCACGCAACATTGCATGCCTGTAATTAAGCTTTAATTATAATAAAATTTACCGAAATTTACTATTAAATATGTATCATGCATATCTTATATGCAGCGAGTAATTTCACCTGTTGAAATGGAGAATTAAACGGATAATTGATAAAAAGTGTGTGTGCGCGTGTGTGTGTGTGTGTGTGTGTGTGTGGGTATAACTTTGTAAAGTATTATTTTTTTTTAATTTGGTTGTGTAAATATATATTTTCTTTACATATTTTGTTTGAAATATTATCTATATAATAATCTGTGATTTATTTTCCAAGTTTAATTTTCACCTTTGTATTTCTTTGTATTATTTTTACCATATATATATATATACATATATATATATAGAAAACACAAAAACACACACACAAATTATATATATATATATATATATATATATATATATATATATATATAGTCAACTTATCAATTCTAAATTTTTCTTATTTGTTATGCATTTCTCGGTGAGAAATCCGGGTATAATGCAATAATTTTTAAATGTTAATAAGCATAAAGAAAGGAATATGAAACTCAATTTTCAGAAAAATAGACAATATAGAACTAATTTGAGATAATAGAAGATGGAAAAATTATTCGTACAATAGAAAATATCCCTTTTAATTGTTTGATTTGTGTATGTGTAAATAATTTGTCGGTGAATGCCTCTCGAATATTTATTCAGTAGAATGTTTGTGATAATTCCAGCAAAGAACATCATGCGGTGCCTAGAATGTCACCATTGTTATTCTTGTGTTAAGAACCCGATGGTGAATACAAAAGAGCTTAGCGTTGACGTGAGACAGAGAATTGACTTCCACAAGTCGGGAAATAGATACAGTAATATTTCAGACCTGTTAGCTATCCCTAGATCTACGTTACAGTCAGTTATAAAGAAGTTTAATCAGTTTGTCACGACAGAGAATTGGCCTGGTTGTGGGAGAAAACCCAAATCGTCACCGGGAACTGCATGAAAACTGTATCACGAGGTTAATAAAATCCCGAAAGTTTTTTTTGGATATCATGCGTATTAGCGTAAGTACTCGCACAATACAGAATTGTTTAAATAGAAATAGGTTTTAGGGAAACCGAATACGACGAACCCCACTTCAGAAACCATGTCAAATTCTATGGAGTGATAAAATAAAAAATTGATTTTTGGGGGACATAATAATGTACAGAAGATTTTTCATAAGAAAGATGATGCTTTCCTCCCAAAGAACATAGTGACAACATTAAAAGATGGAGGCAGCTCGATGATATTTTGGGTTTGTTTTAGCTCAAGGTGAGTGGATGGAGCAATTAATTTGCAATAAGTGGAATAATGAAATCTGCAGACTATATCATAATTCTGGATGAAAATCTACAACTATCAGTGCAAACTTTTCATTTATGTCGGTGATTTACTTCCAGCAGGATAATGATCCCAAATATACGTCTGAATAAGTGACTGTGTGACTTCAGAAAAAGATTACATTTTTGCCTTGCCCTTCAATGAGTCCAGATTTGAATCCTATTGAAAATCCATGGCAAGAAGTTCGAATATATCGTCGGTCACCAAAAAACCTTCAGGAATCAGAATGTTTAACTATTGAAGAATCGAAGAAAATCCAAGAGAAAACATGTTCAAATCTCATCAGAAATTAAAAAAAACGATTGAAGCTAGTTATAAAGATGAGTGGCCATGATACTGACTATTAATATTATGACAAATGTACATTTTTTTATTTTGCGTACGGTATTCATAAATTTGCCTTTTCCTATTTTGCAAAATTTGCCTGTTCCATTTGCTGTATTTAACCTATTGGTTTGAAAATTGAGTTTTATATTCCTTTTTTGTGTTTGCTAACATCTATACAACTTGGCATCATACGGGCATAAGTTTCTGAGAATATGAATAAACATATTCAAAATTGATGGGGGAACGACGAATAATTATGTCGTTGACTGGTAAATGTAAGTGCTTGTTTGGCAACCAACTTGTCTTGCTCCATAGCTAGGTATCCAGAACAATAGTTAACTGGCTATTTCTTGTTTTGCTGGCCAGCAGTGTCCTGCAAAGTACAATCTACGTTCACGTAAGATTGTAGAAATATTTGGGATGGGTTCCTAGAACAGCGATTTAGCTGGATTTTGTCTCCAGGAAATGTTAAGTATAACTCTCAGCATCCTTGTATGATCTTCTCAATTTATCCTCTATGTACAGAATCGACGGCTTTAGAGATACCTACAATAAATCAGGCGTCCTATAAATTGTTTGCCCAGGCGGATTTTAATCCGCCGAACAGTCTGGATTTATCTAACACTTGATCTATTTTTTCGGAAACCATTTTGATTTTTTTCAGAGCATTACTCTATTTCTTTTGAAATTGAGGTGGGTATGATTCCTGTATCGATTTGTTGCTTATACTAGACCTTCTTTATTTGGAAAAGGAAGATTGTAACCTTCTGTCCATTCTTCTATGATTTCTCCATTATATGTAGCGTTGTAGATTTAGAGTAGAACATAGTTGAAATCCTGAATCTTCCACATTTCCGGAGAAATGTTATTATATCCCGATGCTTTCGTATTTTTGATATTTTAAAAGCCGTTTCAAGTTTTACATCAGTAAAGTTTCCAGGTTAATATCAAGAGGATGTTCAACGATTAACCTGAACTTAATATCTAAAATACCAGGTACATTTCAAATTAATTTAATCAGCCCGACTTCTTATATGTGCCGTGTACCTTCAAGCCGTTGGCGATCATAGCCTTCCACCTCCTTCTAGCCTTAGCAAATCTTAATAGGTTTTTTTCTTATTTCTTCCAGACTCTGTTCTTCCATCCACTTGCTTAAGCCCATTAAGTATGTCACATGTAGCTTTCGCCTGCCCCACTTTCCCTATATCCTTCGTGTGAGTATCAGATATTCCAAGGCATCCTTCTTCATTGCGTGTCCCAGAAATTTCTACTGCCTCTTCCTAATGTTAATTAAAAGTTTGCTCTTAGTTTCCATTCTCTCCAACACCTTGTCGTTGCCCACATGTTTAGCCTATGTTATCCTTAGTAGCATTCTGTAGAATCACACGTTTGTTGCTTCAAGTCTCTTCTTCCTCTTTGAGGAGATTGTCCAACATTCGCTGCCATACAGGAGGACAAATATCATGTAAGAGTTTAATACACTTTTCTTAGTTTCCAACGACACTTTCTTTGGCAATCCTAATACATCTTCGGATTTCAATGTCGAACATTCCGTGATCTGTTAGAACACTTCACAAATATTTAAATTTCTGTCCCTGCTTGAGTTAAGTATTCCCGACCTGGAATTTGCATTCTGGATTCATAATTTTGTTGATGGCCATGCATTGTCTTCTTTTAGTTTACCCTTCTACTCGCTGCCCTTCGCTCTATTCTGTAGGATGTTTTGTAGTATCCTTTCCGTGTCAGCTCTCAGAATTGGGTCATCTTTATATCCTATAGTGTTAAGATTGTGGCCGCCAATGATGAATCCTGGTAGTATTTCTAGTTCTCTCAGAATTCCCTCACTGTATAGTTTGAATAAGTTGGGTGAGAAGACACATCGTTGTCTCGTATCTCTTTCTATATTTGTATATGTGGTGAATCATACATTTCCGAATGAAGGCGGTTTGTTGACAGAGTTTTGATTTTTTTAAATGCCCCTTCCGAATGTGTCTAGGTTACTGAGCAGATCTCACGGATGTTTGTGTCGTAATTTGACGAACGTCTTTGCGTAATCTATAAAGCAGAGGGACACTAGATCTGCTTAGATCTTTCGGTATATCCCCCCTATTGTACATTCCATTTATTATTTCTTCAATAAGGTCTATGCGGAAATCATCTAAGGCTTCCAGCATCTCTATTACAAATCCGTCTGGCACTGCATCTTTGTTTCTATTCAATTTGGCAATGCAGCTTCCACTTCAGCTTTTAGTTTTTCTGGCTCGTCATTATTTCTATGTACTGCCGGTTGTTATTTTCCGTCGAGGAAGAGATCTCCGATATACTCGTTCCAGCGGGGAAGATCTTTTGTTTCCCATATATTAGCTTTCCGTCCATGGATTTTTTTAAGTCTGTTGATAGGCATGTCTTCCATTCTATTAGTTACCTTATTTTTCATGCATATCTCCTTTATATGTGATACTCATTCTCTCTATTTCTGCACATATTTTCGTTGAGCCATTCTATTTGTGTTCCTTATTTCATTGCGTAGTTTTCTGCATTCGTTCCATGTCTTGGCATTGTTTTCAGCCTATTTTGGATCATAGCAAGAATCTTAACTGGGATCCATTCGTTTTTCTTCTTCGTCCATTTCCCTTTGGGATGATGACTTTTACTGATGTCACTAAAGCGTCTCTTTGTGTGTCCCATTTCGAGTTTCTATTCCTATTCTGTCCCTGATACCTTCTTTTCACACTGTCCATTTATTTTTTATTCAGATTCGGGTCGTCCAGAGGTCTGTTGTCTTGCAATTTGTGTGGTGTGTTAGGCTTCATTCTTAGTTTACATGACCATTTTCGCAGTCGGCACTTGAATAGACTTTGCAGTGAACAAATATTTTATTGATAGATATGAATACATTTTGGCTTTTAGTTTCTCCTCCTTTTAGTTTCCTCCTTTGACCTTTTAGTTTTCTCCATGTCCATAATTGTCTTGGATGTATTTGGAACCAGGTGTTGGCCATTACCTGGTCAATGGCCGTGAAACACTAAACCCAATTTTCTTCGCGTTCTTTAGAGGTTACTAGTTCGAATTTGCCAACTAGCTTCACTGTCCTCTCAATGCCTACTTTGGCATCCAGGTCTCCCAAGATAATTATAATTTCTTGGCGTTGTCTAGCATGAAGGAGAAAGTTTTGATTTCTGCTTCCGTACTTTGTGCTGTCGGTGCATACACTATTATAATAGACATATTGAAAGGTTTTCGTTTCAGTTTAACTACAATAATTATTTCAGATAACTGACATTATCCCAGAATGCATTTCTTGATTTGCATAGCATGCGTCTTCTAACAGAAATTGGATCTTTCTTGAAGAATTTATGCAGGAAAATACTATTGTATACCTAACAACCAAACTTCAAATGAAACGCACTAAACAATGACCATCCACCTATACCAATGATACGCAACCATAACAGAATTCCATCCTGATAAACAAGAATTAGAAGAATTGTGAAATGAATTACCAAGTCATGAACACATTTGGAGGTGTACATTTGCACTATCGAATTCTATCTACCACGATCCGAATTAAGCTTTGGAGGCTATAAGAAGAATTAGTCTTCCTTTCCATCGGATGACTTGTCTCTCATAACAAGAGTCAAAGGCAAGCACACTATTGCAGTCAGGGATAAGTTTGAAACACTACAAGCAGCTGTCGAGGAACCATCTACTAACACAACCTACAATAATTTTGTCACTTCTAATCAAAAGGCTGCAGCAGATGCCTTACCCTGAAAATCTAAATATCAGTAACACATTCCTTAGGAATCAAGTAGCATTTTTGTAGCATGTTTTAGGTTAGTACTATTAATATTTATATTTTACAACCTTCACTTTTCAGTCATTCCCTGAAGATTCGTCAGTGCATTGAAGTCAGAGTTATAGCAAAACTGTGAGGGATAATTTATATTTATAACTGATAGTATATATTTTAGCACTGTTATTTTATATCCAGCTCTTCTATTAACAATATTACGCATTGCATAATACCGAAGATTGCCTTTAACGAGAAAAAGACTGCTGTCTCTGGGTGTTGCCCACTTTTATATTTACATACACTATATTCCTGATATTCAGCAATTTAATCCATTGATATAACATACCCTATATATATATATATATATATATATATATATATATATATATATATATATATATATATATATATATATATATATATATATGTATATATATATATGTATATGTATATATATGTATATATATATATGTATATGTATATATATGTATATATATATGTATATGTATATATATATATATGTATATATATGTATATATATATGTATGTATATGTATATATATGTATATATATATGTATATGTATATATATATATATGTATATGTATATATTTATATGTATATATATGCATATATATATATGTATGTATATATATATGTATATATATATATATATATGTATATATATGTATATATATATGTATATATATATATATATATATATATATATATATATATATATATATATATATATATATATATATATATATATAGTGAGTTACATAAATTGTAAATTAGAGATGATTTGATAGAGATTTAAATGTAGGAGAATTTTAAATTCAAATTAGTTAAAATAGGAAACAATTTATTCAACTTTTCTAGCTATTTTCTCTCCTTGTTCTATTCAACTAATTAGAAATTTCGCTAAAATATTTTTCCATTTTTCGAAAGAAGAATCTCATTTTTAAAATATTTGTCTGTATATGCTTATGCGTGTTTGTATGTGTGTATTTGAGTGTTTAAATGTGCTAATGGTAGATTCGCGTACATATCTCGAACTTAAAATCAATATAGATATTAATTAGCATTGTTGCCTTTCCTTTAGTTCTTGAAGCTGCGAATTCTTAGTTGGATATCATTTAAATTAGGAAGAAAGAAAATCGCTCCCAAATAGAGATTTTCAAAATCGGAGTGGTTTATGCATTGTATTTTCTGGATATGAGAAACATTAACTTTTCTTCTGTGGCTATCAACACACCTCAAACACTCGAGCAATTGAAGGACAGCATTCAGACAGACATAACATCACTAGAGTTTGAAACACTGAAGCATGTGGTTGAATATGCCTGCGATATGTGTGAAAATGAAAATGGATACCATTTTAAAGATATAATACTTCTCAATTCGTGTGAATTTATTTTATATATCTACTGTATATAATCCTATGGCAATGGGAAATAAAGTTATATTTAATTTTAAATAAATTTATAGTTAAAGTTGAAATATCCGCATGGTAAGTTCTTGATAGAAGGGTTTGATCATGAGCTTCGAGGAAACACACTTAGGTTTGAGTTTTCATCCTAGAATGGTACATTACATGATAATTCAGTTTTTTCATATATATTAATTTTTATTGCTTGAAATAGGTCTTATTGATGCAAAGTTTATAACTCGCTTATTTTCACGTTGTTTGATTAGTATTTCACTTCCTGTTTCATCTTAATTATGCACTTCAGTTTGGCATTTTTTTGCTTTATTTAATTCATGTAGTTCTTATTTGATATATGCTATTAAACAAAATTAACATTCAGTTAATCATTAGTTACAGTTATTCGTAAAGACAGTTCCAGTTGGTTACATCTAGCCTTGTTTTCTTCGTCCTATTATTTTTATTATTATTATTATTATTATTATTATTAGTAGTAGTAGTAGTAGTAGTAGTAGTAGTAGTAGTAGTAGTAATATTAATAATAATAATAGAAAGGCAACCACTGCTACAACAAGGAGAATATATTCATCAATAATTCTCTCAGATATTCATCAAAATTATGTCTTCAGTATGTGTTCTTCGTAAATTCCGTCTCAATCTTCGAAGATTGTGTTTACTCATTAACATTCCTTTTGTTTTTCATGTTTCTTTTTGCCCTTAACAAAGATCTCAGCTATTAAAAAAAAATACATCACTATTGCTACTCTTGGCCATTTATTGTTTCCGTGAAGAGCAACAACTACTCAAGAATCATCAACAGCAAGGCTATTAATTACAATGATTCGGGGGAATGGGAAATATTCGAAAGTATAAGTAATCGAAACGCAAATGAAGGAACAAAATAGTAAAGATTGAACAATTAAAGGAAACAACAAATAATATGTGGAGTGAAAATAAAATCAAAATTTGTGCGCTTATAATTAATAAAACAAAAAATTAATTTGTCTTTTCATATACCAGATGCTGCTGACAATTAAAAATAATGAGGCCAAAGAGAATACTTCAAACGTTATTAATTTTCAAGGAATGCAATAGAAAAAATGAGAAATAGAAAGGAATTTTCGTTCCTAATTTTTAAAGTTGGAAATTCAGTTGGAAATATTATTAGAGAAAGATATGCAGTCCACAGACTGCTAATGAGATTTCTCGAATATTCAGGCTAGAGTATCATCTAGAAATAATGTTTAATAATGAAATATGTCGGATTAATAAATAAAAAACATCCATTCTTTTCTGTAGAAATATGTGTGTATGTGGAGAGAGGTTAAAATGTTATTTGTAAACATACATTTCGATGTAATATCACAATTTACACGTGCACATATACGCATGGGTTCAAACATATTTTATTCGTAAAATTCTGTGTATTCCGTCTATCGCCATGCACATTCTAGACAACTTAATATATTATATATTAAGTATTTAGTATTTAGTATTCTGTTTATAAATCACTTTTATATACTAGTCATCGACTTTCTTATTTCAACACTGCACTGCATTTATATGTAGCTACGCCATCTTCTTTATCACGTTTCTACCTGACTGTCTGTGACAATATAATATCTACCAAGAACAAAGGTGATGGAAAGAAAAAAGAGTACAGATGATTTCGGATTGATTGAGAAAAAATATTCTCTCAAAAATATTCTTCCAAAAATTTTGAAACTTCCTGGGTCTCTTGTTTCGTGCGCATGTGTAGACGTGGCAACATCAACAAAGTTGATATGCGCCACAAAAAACCTTTCCACTTTGTCATATTTTTCTAAATTCTATTTGTTGATATATGAAATTATATAAAAGTTATATATCGTTGCATATATATATATATATATATATATGTGTGTGTGTGTGTGTGTGTGTGTGTGTGTGTGTGTGTGTGTGTGTGTGTGCGTGTCTGTGTGTACGTGAGTGAGTGTATGTGTGCGTGTGTCTTTTTCTATTTGTAATCCAATGTTTGATTCTCTGCACTTGTCATTCACCAACCAGAGGAGATATGCAGTTATTAATGACGTAGAATGGAAGGTAAACAGATGTGTTTCCTGTCGGAAGTGTTGCCAGCATGGATTTAACTTTATATATTTTGGATCTTGACCAAATCTAACTCGATGCCTGTTGAGCTGTGATCTTGAGACGATGTGAAGCACCTTTCAGATTCCAGCCAGTTATGCCTACTTTTAAAAGGAAGGAAATGATTGACTATCCATCCAAGTAATGCACGCCACCCAACATCAATAGATAGCACATGGCATCTCTTTTCTACGAAATTGGATCGCAGTGATTCGTAGTGGTTTGCCTTTCGCTCGTGGGCCTCTTAACTGTTATTTTCCCACTTGTTTGAATCAAACCACGTTACAATGTGAGAGCGTGCGTCAGTCTGAATGACGTATACTGGAAGTGTTCTAAGATCAACTAACACCTTCCAATCCCTGGCTCACTCAGTAGTGTCGTGTTAGAAGTTATTTGGGTCTTATGTACAGGACTTTCACATTCCTTGTGAAAGCGGATTTTAGATTCTCTGGCCGTTACATGTTGTTTGTTGGATGCTTCACACTGTGTACTATGTCCGTGATCACATCCAGCATATTTTATGACGCCACGTGTACATCTGAAGTGATTGTGGACATGAAGAAAGCACGTGACGTAAAGTGTCTCGATTTTTTTGACATAATGCGCATACAACAATGTCAGTGTACGACCACAGTTTGATATCGGTTGCATTTAGTAGGAAATAATAAGTAGATTGCAGGAGGAATGATATTGCCAATGGCTCCATTGCAATCAGGGTATTCTATGATAGCTTCACTGGATCAATATCACTCCATGTAGTCCAAGTACATTGTTTGGACTGAGGAATGGTAGTAACTGTTTGCTGCTATCCCACAAATTTCCTGATTTCTTCAATCGCCGTGTCACGTTTACGCTTTGGACCCTGTTTGGAGAAGAACTTGTTTGCTGTTGCTGCCCAGGAGATATGCAGTTATTAATGATTCAGGCCAGCTCGATTGTTTCAGTTCATCCACGACCATCATCATCTTGGTTTGAAATCTGGATTCTGCTTCTTGAATGGCTTTTAATGTCGACCATTTCGTGCCAGTCTTGATATCTAGCCGTAACCTTTGGACGGCCTCATTGGACGAATTCCTCATTATCATCTGAAGGTGTACATACCTGACTTTAAAATTCTCAACTAATGAGATGTGAAGTTACAGGTTTCCGTCACGGGAATAGAGTCACACTAAACCACTTGCACAAGTACTTGTTGATACATTGCTGCGTCTGCTGAATACGAGACAGTGTAATATCATACACCTGAAACGGCCACAGAAGCCGGTGCAGTGAAAAATGTTGGTAGCACCAAGCCTTTAGTTTGAAGGAGTGAGAGTTTCTGTCGATGGATTTAAATCCATCTAGTTTCACTTTCTGAATTTCTTTATCTAAGTGCCGTTCAGTCACTGGAATTTTATACAGACGACCGAAGATCTTCGATGGTTTCTTTTTGTCTGTCAGGATCCTATAACATGATACATATTATAAGATCAAATTATATAATATGATATATTATATTATATTACAATACTTATATTGGTAGATGTATTGTTCAAACTTTGTTTTACATTTACGTGCAAATGTTTTGAGCAACCACATAAAATGATGATTTACCATTATTATATTACAAATTTAAAAATTGTTTAGCGGTGGGCTTCTATTTCTTTCAAAATTAAGGATTAAAAACTAAGTTGTTGCGTTTAGGTAGCTTTCCTGTTCCAGAATATAAACGGTGTTAAGCAGCTTGGAGATTAAATTTGCCCATGGAAATTGATTTAGACAATGGTATTTATGAGATGTTAAAATATTCATAATAAGCAAATTTGTAACTAGGAATATCTCCATTTTTTCACTATGAGTTTAAGGTGTCTTGTTAAGATACTGTAACTGAATATGAGCCTGCATTGTTACAATAAAATAATGGCAAGTCTTCTGCTGAAACAAAGAAAATGGTTGTTTCTTGAAGAGGAATATGACTCAATATGTGTTAGCCAGGTAGTTGTAAATTTCCAGAAATATTGTTCAAATCATTCAAAATAATTTTGCTACTACTGGAAGTGATTTAAGTTCAAGTAAAACATTACGGCCATGAAAGATACGACAGAGATACACCAATCACAGATTTCATATACGCGGATGATTGTGTAGGAGCATGAAGCGGTCGACGCTTGATTTTGACGTCACAGTGTTCGTCCTATCTCTGATATTGGGAACTTTTAGACATAAATATAGCCTACCTTAAAATTATATTTATATTAAAACACTGTAGCCTGTATTTATGTAGCTCTATCCGGATGCTTTTCTTTTTACTATCAGAGCCACTTTCTGATTTGTCATCCATTTACACAAGCACGTTATAAACATTAATATCGGTTTTCTTATTTTGTATTCACCTTTCTCAAAGTAGTTGTCCTTTTAATTTCCTCTTTGATCACTTATTACTTCCATGGAATTCTCATCATCCTTTTGTAGAACTATATCTTTATTACCTCGTTCATATCTGAGGAAGCTCTACAGCATTCTAAGCCTCCATAGAAGTGTATTCTGGTTTCGGTGCTATATTTTCCGTCATCTGTTAAAACAGTCGCCAGATATTTACATTTCTGTATTTGTTTCCTTCTCTCGTCTCCGATTCTTAGCTCGCCACTGGGTCTGTCTGTCTGTCTGTCTGTCTGTCTGTCTGTCTGTCTCCCTCTCGTTTACAACCATGCAATCTCTCTTCTTATAATTGATAGTTAATCCTTCATTACAGGTTTCGTTTTTGTGCTATGAAACGAGATCCTGTAGATTATTTGTCTGTCTGTAAAAGCCGGTAAATATATGCATATCGTCTGTTATCAAGATTGCGTCCATCAATAATGAAATTTGGTATGATATCTAGTACTCTTAAGTATGTTGAATGAATCAAGTGAGAAGACACGTTCTTTTCTTACTAAGTTTATTTTCTAATCGTATACAGACAGTTTGCTTCCAGGACAAATTTCCCAAATAAGTAACTGTTCTTTTGTAGTTCAAAGAGGCATCTGTGTAACAACTTATCTAAAGGTTTTCCACTATCTATTGAACTGTCGTACGTCATTCTACATTACTAAATATCGCATATCTTGTTCGCGTCTCATTAACGAAACCACACTGTTCTTACATTTCCAATCTAATTCTGACTCGCGCTCTTTTCATCGGAATTCGGATTATATATTTAGAAGTGAGATACATTTAGATAACTGATGATTGCGCTAACATTATGTGTCATTTTGCTGCCTAGCGCTATGAACATACATCTAGTAAGGTCTTTGGTGTGTTATGACTGTCACATATTTCATTTATTATTTCCGTTATCTTGACGGGATAGGTTTCACTTCTATTATGTTCCCATCTCCTCATGCTTTTGTTTCGTGTAATCCTGGCCAGCTGCTTCTATATTTTTCTGCAGTGAAGATTATAAGCTTCATCTCCGACGTATTTTCTGTTTTTCTCTTTTCACTTTTCCCTATATCATATTATACATTGTTTTGTTGAACACAACCTTTTCCTGCAAATTATTTTAGTCTTTTTTGCATACCTACATTATCTCTGATGCGCACTCATTTTATCCCTTCACTTTTTCATTGATCCACTCTTTTGACTATCTACATTTGCATCATTACGTTGATTTCTGTCATTTTTACATCATGTCGAGAATATCATTTATTATCCAGCCATTTTAAAAATAAAAAAATAATATGTTAGACAAGTTAGTCACTAAGAACAAGAAAACACTTTAAGACGGAATATATATTTTGGAACATGAGGAACAGCTTTAACATATGTACATGTGTCATGAACGTCAAAATCAAGCCGGCAGGTAAATTAACTATTTGTATTTAAGAGAAGGCAATCGAGTGACAAGGGAATCAGAACGCGCGCTTAACATTAATGCAATATACTTTTTAGAAATGAATTATTAATCGTTCTTAAATAGAAGTTATTAAATTCCATGACTTTTCAGACATTACATTATCTCTTCACAACATACTTGATGTTATCTGCGAATTACAGTGCTTTTTCCGGTTAGTATTCATCATGGTTGGGAATTCAAAGTTTTTCTTCCCTTATACAGTTTGGTACCAAAGGCTAGAGAACCTATTCTAACCTACTATTTATCTCATAGCATGCGTGAAGAGAGAGGGATGAATTCAATTTCTGTGACTGATGTGCAAAAGAAAATGGGACGGATTAACCCAAACTTAAAATTCGGCTACACAATTCATGTCGATAACCATTAAGCTACCTACATATTCTAGATGAACATTAAAAAAATTAAGAAAATGTGTGCTGGAATATTGTAATGATGCCGTACAGCTGTTGTGAATAGATTGGAAATTGTATGTGTCATATGCGATAGTATTAAGGAAAATATTAGCTAAAAAGAACAATCAGGTTGTTCAAACTGATATGTTGGATATATATGTTACGTGAGATGTATGACTGGAGATATCAAACACAGGACACAAGAAAGGCAATAGAAGCACGATAACCAAGCGACTACAATACTTGAAAAATATAGGCGAATTGATACGTGAAAATGTATCACAAATTAAAGAAGTTCATTAATAACTCAGGTTATGAAGAAACATGATGGTTCATGTCCTAATATCAAATTATACATACGCTGTAGCAATATGGAAGCATTAGGTGTTCATTTTACTCGAGTTATGCTTTTATTTATTCACTGGCCACCTGGATGGGATCAACATGTAGTATCTTTTCATCTCTAGGTCTTAGCACTTTTCTCATAAGAAAATATTCGATATTACTTGATAAAACATTTGTTTGTTCTCTTTTCAAATAATATTCAGGTAATTATGTATAGTAAATTCACTAACTGTTGTCGCTATTTCCAGTATTGACGTGCGCTTCCTAATATTTTATCTGAATTATTGTGAAACGTTAGTATCTTGATTATTTTGTTATTATATTCTCTTCAAGTTATATATGCTATTGATTATACTTGCTACTGTTGTTGAAAGTTATCGTTTGATATGTTTTCTGTTAGTGAATATATGATATGCTTTTATATCAAATTAATACTGACCTTCTTATATGCAATATTTCCCATTCTATGCGTGGTTCATGCATACCGTTTTCAGTCAGAACAACATGCAATACGGCATAAAATATGAAGGATCTTACTAGACTCAACAGTCAGCAGACGATATAATGTAACCATAGTATTCATAGTGTATTTTAGCATTTAAGACGACTAGAATATTAGCAAATATTAGAAAACACTTCTGCTATAGCAGACAATGTACTGAATATGAAAAGAAGTAGTAAATTGCTTCCGACAAATTGCCGCAAAGAAATTGTTTCCGACAAATTGCCGCAACACAAAATTTAAAAAGAAAAGATAAAAAGAAAAGAACTGGTTATCAAAGGTGATGACAAATATTTACCACTCCGTAGTGGAAGAATTCTCTTACAGCGTCAAATAAGAAGAAACAATCAACAGTAACGCACACCAAATGCTAATATATAATTTAATAAAAAAAATAGTATAACAAGACGATACAAGAAAACATAAATGCAAATTAGTACGTGGGAATATGTTTCCTATAGACATCTGTGTTGAAAAATATATGCATTACATACTTACTATGAATAGCTAAAACACACTTAGCTTTAGGAAATTGCTGGAAATAAAATAGGGTTTCCTCTTTTCCCTTGTAACGCTCTTTCTTTTGTTCTTTCTACTTTCAGTTCAGTTAGTTTTTCCGTGCAGCGATACCCTTTGATATATTGTTCTTTCTTCACTGTTAGAAGATTTGACCGCTAATATTGGTCGTTTACTCTCTTCTTCACATACTCGGCAATGTAGAATTCATCGGTCGGGTATGAAGTTTCGGTGCTGTATAAATCATCGCCTTCGTCCAATTGAGTAGGTCACGCATACCTGTCTTATGTGATTATCACTCTTAGTAATTCACCCGTGAATTTGATATATGCAGCAGTGTATGTTGAGTTGATTGGAATTCGAACTGGTCTTCATTGTGCGATTTCCTTTGCTTGATTGTAGCAAGTAAAAAGAGATGTTACTGGTTTAAAATTCGTGTTCCAACTAATTCTTTTGGTATTTGATCACGCGATTTTGCATGTTAATGAGAAGCTATTCTTGATCTCGCTTGGCCTGTTTCTAGGTCATCAGTCTGTCTAACCTAATTGTTCTTTTAATCAGCGAATATTATGACAGATTGAAAGAGAGAAGGTGCGCTAAGTGGAAAGATAAGAGAGATAGAATGATAGTTGGTGCGCTAGGTGGAAAAATGTCTGTGGTTAGGAATTTGGGCTGTGTAAGGATATGACAAAAGTAATTATACTGTAGACACAACTACCCATTCAAGTTATTCTTCCTTTTTAGCTTCATATTATGAGCATATTTTACTACAGTTGCAATATTATGTTCCTGTGGAGTATTTATCCTAAAAGTGACTTCCCTCTAATAGCGTTTCTATAGCATGCAGCTTCCAGTCGGTGTATTGAATAATAGCTTCTCACTCGCAAGCAGTATTGAAATGTACTTATATATGTTTGATATATCAGCTAGTACCAACGAACGTCGCGGGTATTTTGATGCGATAATTGCTTTTCACAATTCGGTCTTTGATGGTAGTAATAATAATAATAATAATAATAATAATAATAATAATAATAATGTTACTATGAGAAAACATATTCAGTAATAAAGGAGGCCTACAAATTCAAAATGGAATTGCAAGGGGGTGAACAAGTGAAAATAAACCATAATACAGGAAGCAAAAGCAAATGCAATGTACCAAATGCAGAAACGATGGCAAGATAAACCGTTTACTGTCATCCAGTCAATACCCTGCTCATACCCAGCAAGTTGATGTAGACAAATCTCATACCCATCTGTAGTTACCTAGCGCAGTGTGAAAAGCTGAAATCGAAGGTTTTATTCTAGCTGAACAGGAACAATACTTGCTAACTAGAAATCACCTAGCATACATACTTCAAAGTTGCGTTAGACCGAAGTACAGATTATGTGACAAATATCCAGAAAGGATTAATCATCTTGCATGAGGTTGCACGATGTTAGTTCCAACTGAATATCATGATAGAATGGGGCAATATCTGCACGGGAAATTTGCAACTTTTAAAGGATGGAAACTGCAAGAAACTGACATGATCTTCGCCTAGGCACAGTTACAGAGATAGTATCTATGACAATTTTATGAAGCTTTACAATAAACACAGAAGAATCAAAGCGTATCGCCCAGATATCGTGTTCAAATTTTTAAAAAAAGAATGTGCTTTCCGATTCACATGCCAGTTCTTGCAGATTGTAACGTACCTTTGAAGATCCTCAAAATACTATCAAAATGAAAGTATCTTAAAGTGGAAATTTAAAGAATGTGGCACGCCAGGACATCAATAGTCCAGTTGTAGTTAGAACACTCGGATTCATTGGAAAAGGTTCTGATAGCCTCATTGAAAATATTTCTGGTAGGGAATGCCTGAAGAAATATTTTTAAAAAATGCATTAAACAAATATAAAATGTGTGATCTTATTATTTTTTTAAGTTTTTCTTCTTACGAAAATGATGATTTCTGATCTTAGGTCTCTACTTTGCACCCGGAAGAAAATGTGTATACAAATGAAATCCAAGAAAATAATAAATGTATGGATGTAATAAACACTAAATCATTAAAAATAAATCAATGTGCTGAGAAACCAATTTTCTTTTTTGTTGGGAATAAAGGAAAAAGTAACGTATTGCTATGTGATATTCATCTTCTTATATACGGTGAATCTCGCCGCGTATGAAGAAAAAAAACTATAGGTAGCAGAAAGGTGGTTCTACAGAAGAATACTGAAAGGTCCATGGTCGGGGCGGTTATGCAGCCAGAAAGTCTTAAAGAAAATGGCAGTAGAAATAACACATATACTAAGAATCATGAAAAGATAGCTAAAATTATCTGGATATATAATGATGAAGGAGGGCTTGTCAAAATGAACCCTCACGGGTTATAGTGATGGCAAGAGCAATAGGGAAAGCAGCGAGCGACCTACTGATAATATTGTGTGAATGGAATGGAGAATAGGTACGGCCCTTTTCAAAGAACTAAACGACATAATTTGTGGAGAACCATCCTCGCCTATATTGCGAAGGAGACAGAAAATGAAAAATTAAAAAAATAAAATTGGCCGTTTGCTATAAAACAGAGTATAAATTACTGAGCATAGAAGGATAAATTAGACATTCTTAAACTTTCGAATTTTATGACGCATGGCGAATGTTTTTGAAAAGTTTGCGAAGTGCTTTTATATTACGTCAAATTCAATAGTGAAAATAGTATACAATGTTATAAGTATCATTATCAATTATATATATATATATATATATATATATATATATATATATATATATATATATATATATATATATATTTTTAAGCGTATCACCCCAAGCAAGGCCGGTGGCCACTATCACGCATGGGGTTACAAAAGGGTTGGAGGAAGAGCAGATAGGAGTGGTAAAGGAAGGGATGTGGAGAAAGAGAAGGACGGAGGGTCGATCGAGGCAGGGGGGTTACGGGAGATATAGAGCGAGAGCAGATAGGAATGAAAGATGTCAGGAAGTGGATAGATCAAGGCAATTGGAGATGACGATTGACGCTACACTTAAACCGTTGGAGATTGTATTTGTCAGGGAAACAGTAATAGGGAAGGGAGTTCCATAGGCGAGATGTGCGAGACATGAAGCTATTGGAGTAGAAAAGACGTCTACATCTAACAGTTTCAACGGTGAAGGGGTGGGAACGGGATGCCAGCCTCGTAGGACGCTTAAATTCACGAGGCTTAGGGACAAGCGAAAGCAACTCCTAAGAGCAATTACCGTGGAACTACTTGTAGAAAAGGCAGAGCGATGCAACATCGCGTCTGTGAGAGAGCGACTGCAGGCGAGATGACAGATCAGGGCCAATCACATTGCATATCCGTCTCTGGATCTTATCAAGAACCCTGAGGCAACACGCAGAGGCCCCAGACCATAAATGGCAGCAATACTCCATGCAAGGTCGAATGGTAGACTTATAGACTTGGAGGATCGATTCCGGGGAGAAGAATTTCCTGACTCGGCACAAGGAACCAACTTTTCTTGCGGTGGATGATGCAATTGACTCGATGTATTTGTTCCATCTCAGATCAGCGGACAGCGTGAGACAGAGAAGCCGCAGAGAGGAGCTCTCGAGAAGGTGGTCCTTATACATGAACCCTCATATACGATGCAATTGAAGAAGAAAAGTTTATGCAATGTATCAAACAGAACGCATGTTGATTTTGTAATCGTGGCTTAGATGTAGCAGAGGGCCGAATGTATCGAAATCACTATTCCGTCGTAAATGATTTCGGGAGAGAAGCTTGCTAACCATTACACCAGTTCGAAGTACGTTCAAAAAGAATCTATGGTGTATTAGAAATTAAACTAATGTCCTTTCTTTTTCCTAAATCTATTCAAAGCATTGAATTATATACTATTCTGACAATTCTTTCTTAGGTACTGAAGGACAGAAGGTATGGGTCATTTTAGTTGATTAGAGTATGGTAAAAACTTTCAGAAAATAAAATAAAATAGTATTTAAACTAAATAGATAAAGAAATTATTGTCTGACCCTAATATATCTTATATATAGAGACTGAAAAGTGGCATCAGCTTACAAATAACTAGGCGGAATATGCAGAAGAAATCAATGTTGGATGAAAGTGAACAAACAATTAAAACAAAGCAAAGGCTTATGTTGGTAATAGGTGAACCATTTGTTGTCGCTTTCAAAAGGTAGCAACAATAAAAAAAATTAGCTTTCAAAGAAATATGAAAGTTTGTAAAAAACAAAGACTAGCTGAAAAATTAGAAGAAATGGTAAGATGGAAATCAAAGAATAAAAACGGATTATAACGCCACATTAAGTAATCGGAAATACATTTCGTTTTAAAGTCTCAAGAATTATTAAACTTACTTGAGACAGAATAATGATGTAAAAAGACCTCAGTCCGAGAAATCTTATGAGATAATTGATGCATATACACGAAGTACCTAAACAAGAGTTAAAACTTGAAGAATAAGTCCTATAATATTGTATCTCCACTTTTTAAATATTTTATCTAAAATGATCATTCCCACAAGGGCTTAAATGAACGTATACCAATATAATTGGTTTCAAAAGGAATTTATTCTTCTTTTAAAAGATGATCATGCATTGGACCGAAACTTTAATACAACGAATATTTATGTTAGTTGAAAACATTAAGAAACGTTTTACCTACAAACGTCTATCAGACAAGTTTAGTAAAGATTTGATGCAATCAATAAGCTATTTCATTACGCAATAACAACATCTTTGCATTCATGCTGGATAGCCAAAAATAATGTAATTTCTTTCTGGGATTTATTAAATTTGCTTTGACCTTGTTGATTCTACTAAATTCTCTACAAGGTTTTCTATACGAAAAGAAAATTCTGATTTTCGTAATAACAAAACAACTTTTTCATAGGGTCGTTATAGGATAATGAATGGGATGTTTGAAGGAAGTTAATATTGAAAAATAACGATTTCCTTGCAAAGATGTTCAACAATATATCCTGAACTACAACCGAAAACCTTGAATATAAGTTCCCATCTTTGTATTTTTCATTTATTCTGTTGAGCAATCTATTGTAGGTTGCGCTTCTAGAGTGAAATATGTCTAACTCATCTTAGGAGAGTCCATTCTGGAATTAACGAGAATTATTAAAATAATGTTTAATGAAATAGGAAGAATACGGGTTATTTCTTTATAACACGAGTTTATTCCTGAAATTATTCATTGATAATTTTGCTTCATAGAGAAGATAGTCGTTTAAATCAGATAGGAGGTACAAATGAAAAATAAACTCATTCTCTCATTCATTTCCACACTTTCCTTCATTTTATTTGCTTAATATATCAATAGATTTGTTTTAGGCAGAAATAATATTTATTATTTTACATTATAGTGTAATAATATAGTGACATACCAAATAGATTACAATTATTTTGAATAATGCCTTGCTGCTTCCTAGCAGTTAAATAAAGTAAATCTAGCCATCCGTCTTGTCTCTTGTGTTGAGGGCCTGTACTCAATGGAAAAAAGGTAATTTTGTCTCTTTCACTTTTGTCTACATTGTTCTGTAACAACGATAGCCAGAACAAAAAGAGAGCGTACTTTTCTCCTTGGCGTACGAAAGTGCTGTACTTTCTTCAATTGCATATTAAAGCCCAAAATATCTTGTCCACGCTAACTACACATTAAATAATTGAACTGTGTATAATTTAAATTTGAGCACATATAGATGTTTCATATTTTATGGCTATATATTTCATCACACATACTCGCACAAACACACACAGACAAACGCACACACACAGACATATATATATATATATATATATATATATATATATATATATATATATATATATATATATATATATATATATATATGTAAGAAAAGAAAAAGACAAACAGAGTGACAGAGACAGACAGAAATAAAGAGAGTGAAAGAGGTACTACTTCCTGTAAGATTATCTGAATATAAATAAAATTTCACTGATTTTAGATATTTAAAAACACGAAACAGTAATGTTGTAACTATTTGGAAAGAATAAATCCGTTAAATAACAAAGGCCAACTTGAGTTGTTTTAAATATTTCTCTCATGAATTATATAAATATCTGAGGAACTAGAGTTCAAAAGATATGAAAATACTCTCCATAAGAAAAACAAAGAATTAAATATTATATATATATATATATATATATATATATATATATATATATATATATATATATATATATATATATATATATATATATATACTGAGAGAGATGAGGGTGCAATGAGTATATTGTCGACATTTTATATTTTTAATTTCGCTCATGCGCGTTCTTTGTTTTTGATTCTGTCGAACCATTTAGAGTGTTTGGTTGTCAATCTGATGATGTTTCAGAGTAATCCGAAAGCGCTGTATGAGTTTAATGGTGATTACAAAGATACAAACCCACGGAAAATTCACTCTGAACATCCAGATAAGTAAAGAGCTCTCGAATGTGTTAATGAGGGTCTACATAAAGACCCTTGAAGTGGTAGAACAGCCCTGGCAACAGCACTCTGAACAATGCGACAAAAGCAGGAGAGCCTTGCTCTCAGACAATCTCTGCGACCACATAACCCCTTATATATGGCTACCTAACTCCCCAGACTGCAACCCCCTTGATTATTATGCGTGAGGCGCAGTTGAGCGAGAGACCAACAAATCTCTTTGTAATACCAAAGATGAACCGAAGACAAGGATTATAGCAGCATTCACGAAATTAAACAAGGAGACTCCCCAGAATCGTTGCAGGTGATTCCGAACTCGTCTGGATGCCCTGGTTCATGGAAGTAACAATTTTGTCGAATAAATTTACTCTTTTGTATTTCAAGATATTTGTATGTAATTTTGGTAAATATATCTGTTAAAATGAGATGTCAGTGTTATTTTCATTTTTGCGTCATGTAGTTTATAATTTATCGACCCCCCTCTCTCTCTGTATATATATATATATATATATATATATATATATATATATATATATATATATATATATATATATATATATATATACAGAAGCATAGAATTCAAGGAATGAGAAACGCACAAAATAAAGTACAGATGAATAAACAAGGAATAGTTAATTAATGAAAACCTTCTAAGAGAAGGAATGAATAAAAGAACATTTTTTATAAAAGGAAGAAACTATTTCGATAACAAAAATTAAGTGCAATATCGGAATTTAAATCACTTCAATTTATGAATTCAAGCGCAGTACTAAATTGATGTTAAGGTCACATTAATTGACAAATGATTTAGCTAGATATCATCGTATGTTCTATGAGTTTATTTTCTCGCACTTCTCGCTTATGGAACTCTCTTCTTCCAGCTCTATGTCTTCCAGCCATCTTTAATCATAAAAGTTTTAAATGAAATCGTTATCTACATTTTCCTTGATTACACTTCTATTGTTCTCGCTCCTTAATAATGTTTCTCTTTTTCTTATTCTTTCACACACAATGACTTCTTGTGTACTAGTGGTTTTACTGCCTTGCATTGGGTGATACGACTTTTAAAAATTTACATGGGGAAAATGGAAATCAACAAATAATGATTTACCCTTAAATTGTCAAAATAGAATTCTGTCATTAAAGTATTATCTCTCAGAAACAACAGTTATAATTCATATAGCTATCGTTATTATTTCTTTTTTTTTCAGTAACTATCAAATTAATCAGGGGTTTTATACGCCTATAATTAATGTTGTATTTTTATTTTAAATTTTATGATTAATACTGGATTTTACATTAATGATTTATGAAATAATGAACGGTGATGAATCTGAATGTAAAGGAGGAATCAATCTGTAATTAAGAACTCAGTATTCTTTCAAAATAATACTAAAGGATTCTAAGAAAAAGTATTAATGTGCTAGGAGGCATGAGTATAAGCAAACAAGCAAGCAAGCAAGAAAGAAAGAAAGAAAGAAAGAAAGAAAGAAAGAAAGCAAGAAAGAAAGCAAGAAAGAAAGCAAGAAAGAAAGAAAGAAAGAAAGAATTGAAATGAAATGAAATGAATTAAAAAGAAATGTCATCAGGCAAAACTGATTTTTCGAAACTGTCCTACCACCTGGAAATAAAAACAGAACAATTGTCATATAAATAAATAAAATGAGACAGAGATAAAGTTCGTTAATTGTCAAGGCACTGCATAAAATATGGTTGGCAGTACAATGAACCAATTAATTTTCTCATTTAGAATCATTCAGGGCTGTTTAAACAAAATGAGATATGTGCCAGTGTGGATGCGATTTGAATGGAAGGATTAGAAATCTTCTGGATAGAATCTGCGGTCGATTGATTGGCCAGCGGTAATCTTATCCCCAAACCTGTTCTTCCAACCAAGAGGTTATCTAACCCTTTTCGTTTCCCCCCAATTTTATAAAACCGACAGGTTTCCTCTACTTTGTTACATAGCACACGTAGAAGATATATACACAAGTTTTGCCTTTTTGAGCGCTCAAGCAAATTATATACATATAAAAACACATGCGTTTGCCCATGTTTAAACGGCTACCTATTAAAAATAAAAACATACGACTCTCACGTTTCTCTTCGTTTGTTTATATTTTATGTATTTTGATACATAAGTTAATAGGTCAATATTTTATTCATAAGTTACAATATGAAATTAACGAAATTATCTTATATCAAAATAGAATAATAAAGTAAAAAAATATAGACGGATACAAATTTTGATCTCCCTGTTGATCTTAGTAAACTCAGTGCAAGATTTTTGTTTTTATGTTTTAATCATTTCACTCCTATCAAAACAATAAAACCACTAAAACACAAAAGGATTACTGTGTAAAAAATATGAGAAAAAGAAAATCATTATTAATGAGAGAAAGAGAGAGAGAACAGAAAGTGAGAATACAAAATATAATGATTAAAATCGCATTTACATTTTTGGAGATCAAAACTGATTGGGAAGCAAGAAGCTGAATAGGATTTCGGTGGGGAGTGCAAAAGAAGAAAATTGTAGCATAGAATTTACGGTTTGTAAATTTCATTCGTCAATTTCAAATATAAAATGATGAAATCTAGCTGCCTGTTTAGTTCTGCGCTTAAATTTGTAAAGTTGAGGAACCAAACTAAAACAGCAGAAAAATCATCATGAAATTATATCCTTTCAATTCCTTATTAAGTCGAGAACTTACAGTTCTGCAGTTAAAGGAATCATTTCTTTTACGTCATGGTGTATCAGAATTGTTGCCGTCATTACGTTTGCGTTTTGAATTCAATATTTAAAGATATTAATGAATTATTTACTCCTGAATTACTTGAAGAAAGACGCATGAAATTATGTCATAGATTATTAGAATTAATCATGTATATCATCGTGTTGCCACTTGGCCTGTTCATTTCTTCCCTCTCTAAAATATGACAGGTTTCATTGGGTTAACTAATCTCAGCAACAGCGAGAATTATCTGATGTATTCTGTTGAAATAAATATCTTATTTTAATCATTCCAAGGATAATGAGGGCAAATAGAATGTAAACTCTATCAGCTAGAAGTAGAACTCAGATATCCTAATAATTAATCCAAATCTATGCATCAAAACATATTTAAAAAGTTAGAGATTATAGATCTCATTAGGAATACTCGATATTTACTAATCTGAACTATAACCGACACGGGTAAATATAGGTAAGTTAAACGTTTTCGGTAAGATTTTGTTACATCAGCTTTCAAAGATTAGAAAAATAAGAAATTTTGAACAGGGTTCGAACACCGACATTTAATTTCAAGGTTAAATGGGGCAATTATTTATACTACGTGTACCTATGGAGATTGTCTGTAGTTTCTGCAACATTGATTTTTAGATTAAATTATGAACGTTAGTACTATTTATTCGCCATGATTGACGACAGAAATAAATTATTTATATATGCTTCTTGGCAATTTTAAATACCCTTGTGAAACTACGTTTCTCAGTGAGTTCTTAAACAAATGGTGGAAGAAGTGATGGTTCTGAAAGATAGATTTACTTATCCAAAAATATTTACAACGACCGTTTACAATTCTAATTGTTAATTTTCGATATGTATTAAATAAAATGTACTCATTTTATAATATACAGTTAAATATTCTAAAGTCCACAGCAATTGCTAATAAAATTGCAGTTAGTCAGCAACACGCATGTATATAAAATTATTTTTTCAATTATATATTTTAGTCGTAAGCAGGTGAAATATTTGCAGATACAACAATACATTTTTCATGTGTCCTTTGGTACAAAGATAAGTGTCACACACGGTAAAAGAACGTATTTTTTGAGAATGCAAGGAAAACTTATACTGTTAATCCTGAAAAACAATAACAAAGCAATATAGGGCTTCAATATTAAATTAAATTCGAATAAATTTAAATAGGAATCGACCAGATTTTTAAATGAATCAGTTATAAATTAAATAAGAAATTAAATTACAATATTAAATTTAAACATCGAATCCTGTAAAAAAATTAAAAAATACAATTATTTACAAAATGTTTAACCTTAGTTTCGGTTTTCCTCATAATTGGAACTGGTAAGGTTATTTAGAATGTAGTTAAAATAAGGGGCTAGATAAATTACTCAGCAAGGGTTACAGACGTTTAGATAGAGTCAATTAGGTGTATTTCAAACCTAGATGTATATAGAGTGTCATCTATTTGATATATTACACGGCTACGGTTCGCGAAGGCACTTTAACGTTCGACTTTATACGAATAAAAACTCAAAATAGGACATTTTTCAAGGGACGCTCGGAAACTAGACAGTAGATACTATATAATACTATATATTAGACGATACGTAGAAAAGGTAAGGAGACGTAAAGCCTCCAATAACCTTTTTATTCGCATATTAACCATAGATTAGATTAAAGCGTAAAATCGACGAATAGTCTATTCCAGTCAAGTAATACCAGGGTTTAGCGATCTGTTCTGTTTGCGATAGAAATCCGTTGGAAAATCCATACCCCGTGAAGTAGCCAACCTCTAAAATTCGTTTCTAACTGCTACCGTTGCGTATTCCTTATATTTCATATATATGGGATCCTAATTTTCCTTATGACAATACGTTCCATAAAGAAATTCTTAAGAAATGTGTTTTTTTTAAAGTTTGCACCAATAATATACAGACACCTTAGATCGTATGCAATAGATACGGCTAAGGACTTTCTAAAAAAAAAAACAAAGCAAAAACGCATTTTAAACAATTTAAATGCTTTATTTGAACTTAAATTTCGTTTCTATTTTAAAAAAATAATAGGATAAAGCTAATCTGAATAAAAAATAAAAAATGAATTTCCCTATCATATAGGAAGATAGATTATGCCGAATTCAGTATCTAAAGTTTTAAACCAATTTAAAAAAAATAAATTAATACGGCTTGGACTTTGTTATAAGCTTAACTACTGCATATGTTCTAATTAATAAGTTCATATCTATTACTTGAGATTGAAAATGTCACCAATACTTTACTTACATAGATCATAGCACAATAATATTATAGAGAAGAGAAACAAAACTTAAGCATTTTGTACAGTAAGTTATATAAATGGCATTCCCTGCCATATGAGATAATTAAACCACTAAAGTAATTAATGAGAACAGACACACACAGATATATATATATATATATATATATATATATAGAGAGAGAGAGAGAGAGAGAGAGAGAGAGACAGACAGACAGACAGACAGACAGACAGACAGAGAAATAGAGAGAGGGAGAGAAAGTGAGATAGATAGAGAGAGACAGAGGCAGACAGACAGGCAGAGATAGATAGATAGATAGATATGAGAAAAAGTTATATAATTTTCCCACGGTCTTTTTTAAAGTATGAATATTGATAATAATGCATCATTAATATTTTGCATGTAAATGTTTTTGTTAAACTGTCCACAGGCAAGTTGAGTTGTAACATTAAATTTACGCTGAGCCATTATAGGACAGCAAATAAAAACATCTAACTTTTTCTTATAAAAAAAAAATCACCATCTCTCGAGCTATAGATAAATTGTTATATAAATATAGTATATTTTCCTGCATATGTGTTTGCCTGCGGGTGTTAGGCCATGGGTACCGTTTATTTTGTAAGCACATGTATATCACAGATAGGCAAAAACATAGCTCGAGAGATGGTGATTTTTTTCTATCTATCTATCTATCTATCTATCTATCTATCTCTGCCTGTCTGTCTGTCTCTCTCTATCTCTCTCACTTTCTCTCCCCCCTCTCTCTCTCTCTCTCTCTCTCTCTCTATATATATATATATATATATATATATATATATATATATGGGTGTGTCTGTTCTCTTTAATTACTTTAGTGGTTTAATTATCTCATATGGCAGTGAATGCTGGACCATCTCCTCATAGATGAAGAGAAAAGAGGATGCAACAGAAATATGTTTCTACAATGATTAATTGCATTAATTGTATAAACTGCTAATCTACCTTAAGTAATTAACCAATATCCGGGGGAAAATAGGTGGATTCATACCTTTCCCAAGCGCGTGCTTGAATATAACGAATCCCATTGGAATTGAAAGTCATCTATCCAATTTCAAATTCCAAACCGTTATAATTACACTATCTGCACATCCAAAATTACAAGCGGTCACCCATTTAGTTAATTACTAGGCACGACGTTGCTTAACTTCAGTGCTCTTACAAAAACACTCTTTCACCGTTTTATACCTGTAAACCATATCCTTTCTACAGAAGAATACTGAGAATTCCATGGACAAAGCAAATAAGGACGAATTTATGTTTTATACTTAAATGTTAAAAATTGATTTACTAACATGAACCAAAAACATTCATTTCATGTTATTCTCTTTCTCTGGCAAATCGTAAAATTGAAAATATGGACTCATTATATTTGCTTTTTGATGTAGGCGGACACATCCTAATTTATCACGAATACTTTTTATATACATGTTATTCCCTTATTCTCAGTCAACGTGATTGCCGTGGGCAATTTCTAATCCACAAAGCTAACGTTTTTCCAGTAATATTACTCTAGGAATTTTTCAATAGGACAGCGAAATTAAAAAAAAAATCAATATATTTCTTCATCATTCTTAAAGTTAGAATTTTTTTAAGCTTAAGCCTTATTGCTGCTCGATCTTAATGAGAACTTGAAATGCTTTTCAGTTTGGAGCCGGCATTCTTGCCTGCAGGTTTAATTATCATTTATTTCTCCTAGGAAATCACTTTCGTAAAAGTTTATGATTTACATAGATAAGCGTGAGTATTCATTTAATGTTTAGTTTGATAAACAACGTTCAGCAGAAACAACAAGAAACAATATAAGAAATTGAATTATTCATTTTCTTCTATTTGTTTGCTGGATGATTAATATTCCTCATTTTTTATCTATATTTTATTCAATTTTTACTATTGACAGAATGTGTAGTAGCAATGAATTCCGGAAGTGAGTTCGAACTACGGCTGGTGCTACTTCATTTCGAATGAAATTCCCTAACAAAAAAAAGATTATATGAATTCACATCTTAACAGGATCTTCTCCTTTACTGGATATGTTGGAAACATGTTTTATCGCTGGCATATTACGTTTGATAGCCGAGACGAAAATAAGTCCTTCTCCAGGACACAAATGTCGACATCTTACAAGCAACAAATGTTTTCCAATTGAGACACTGTCTTATAATTTTTTTTTTATTTTTACCCGTGTGAAATGATTCTAATTTTACTTTGTCTGAAATAAAAACCAGGTGTTATTTACAGGGATTGTTGTTCTAATATAATCACCAAGCTATTAGGTTATTCGGAAAACAATGTCCGATTTTAAAAATAAATTTTATTCCTAAAACAATATATTTAAACATTCCTTCAGTCAGTGATATAGGAATATTGAACATATATACATTTCTGCCATCGTCTTACAAGATTATTTATGCTCGTACCTGAAAAAATATCTTTCATGTGGAACTCATTTATCGAGTTTTTTCTTGAGTTGCTCCAAATTTTTTGAAATGCTCAGACCCATTATCTGAAAAATTCCCCTGACAATTTGACTCGGGTTTTCTTCAACTAATGTTTTCAAATGTTGCTTGTCAATTGCAGATGGATACCCATTTCTACCTTCATTTTCAAGACATGGATCCCCACTTGGGAAAAAAGAGAAATCAGCACTTTATTGTCCGATCACAAGTTAATTCTTCATCATATGATCTGTTAAAGGTGGCAGCAGTTTGAAAAGTGTTCAAACCAAGTTTGAACTCATACAATAAGCGTAAACCCGTCTCTTCTATTCTTGTGTGCACGATAAAGGTCATATAATGTTTGAAGTTAAATTCCGAAGGAGATTGATAAACAATACTACATTTATACAATTAATAAAGAGAACACTTTTAATCATTAAGAAAATATAATATATTTTTCTGTAAGTATTATAATAATATATTAGAACAGGATTGAAATGTAAGTATTTCCGAGATGAGCTCTTGTAAGTATTTATACTATTGAGATCTTTCGCACTGTTGTTCCCATCTTTATTAGCATATTCACGATTTGGCCGCTGCAGGTGATATAGTATGGAATTTCAAACCGAACTCTTCATTTTGTCTACGGTGGTAGATTTTTCTAATTCCACACGTAATGTTTTATTTGGATAACTTAGTTTAAGTTAAAACATGATTATTGTGACATTAGGATTATAAGTTCCAAATGATAAACACATGGCCCAGTGGATAAAAGCGTTGATTGAGTGTTCCAAAAAGTGATTTGACCCAAAGTGTTATGACCTCAATAGCTAGCCACAGTACAGGGAACAGAAATAGTTGAGTTACAAAAGAGAATTAATTGAAACTGAGATGTCCAAAAAAGGAAATGTTTTAAGCGTTTCACCCCAAGCAAGGCGGGAAGCGACTAGCACGCAAGGGGTTACAGAGAATTGGAGTGAGAGTAAATAGGAGTGATATAAGAAAGGATGAGAAGAAGCATAGAGGACAGATCAAGGCATCTGGAGACGTCGATAGACATTGCATTTGAATAGTTGGAGATTATAGCTATCAGGGAAACAGGAAAAAGGGAGGTAGTTCCACAGGCAAGAGGTGCGAGACATGAAGTTACTGAAGTAGAAGAGACCGCTACATTTAACAGTTTTGACAGTGAAAGAGTGTGAGCGAGATGCCAGCCTAGTAGAACGCTTAAATTCACGAAGTCTGGAAACCAGCGAAAGCAGATCATTGAAGCAGTTACCATGAAAGTATTTGTAAAAAAATGCCAGATCAGGGCCTATTACATTGCATATCCGTGTCTGGATCTTATCAAGAACCTTGAGACAAACAGAAGGGGCATCGGACCATATATAGTAGCAATACTCCATGCAAGGGCGAATGGTTGATTTGTAGATTTGAAGGATCGACTCCGGCGAAAAAAATTTCCTGGCGCGGCGCAGGGATCCAATTTTCCTAGCGGTGGATGATGCTATTGTCTCAGTGTATTCATTCAATCTCAGGTCTGCAGTCAATGTGAGTCTGAGTAGACGCAAATAGGAACTCTCGAGAAGTTGAACGTCAGATATTCTAATGGGGGCAGAGATGGTTCTCTGAGATGAGTAATAGAGACCATTTTTTTTTTGAGGCGTTAAAGTTAATCAGCCAGTTGCTGCCCCAGTTCCATATCGATTGGAGGTCTTTTTCGAGACGAACGTCCAGGTTAGTTTTGTCAACGACACAATATTTTTTTGACGCAGGAGTAAATTGTAGTGTCGTCCGCGGCGTAGATGCCTACTTGGGAATCTATGACATCAGCAAGATCGTTGATGATGATAAGGAACGGAGTAGGGCCTAGGATGGAGCCTTGGGGAACACCTGCGTTCGTGGGATAGGAGCTGGAGGAGAATCCGTTGAGAACGATCGTCAAATCACGGTTTGACAGGAATGATTGCATTAAGGGAAACAATCGACTTGAAATGTGAGGCCGAATAGTCTCAAAGAGGAACTCTCGAGATCTGAGCGTCAGACATTCTAATGGGGGGGGGGGCAGGGATGTTTCTCTGAGATGAGTAATAGAGAGCAGTTTTGTTTTTGAGACGTTAAATTCGACCTGAAATTCCATAACCCTGACTCTTGCGGAAAAGGCCGGCATACAAAACCCTATCAACCGCTTTGGAGATATCTAGAACCACGGCACGAACTTCTTCGTTATTATGAAGGGCTTGGTAAACAAATTCAGTGATGGTCGTAATTACATCAGCTTTAGAACGGGCAAAGCGGAAACCATATTGCTTGTCGGAGAGCAGATCATGGGATAAAAGGTGCTTAACCATTGGCACGTGGAATTAGATCAATCTAATACCGTGAATAAATGTTTCAATTCGAAGTTCCATTGTATATAACGTCTTGAAAACACATCTTTCTTTTTGTATTTTATTTAAATTCCAGCATTCAGAATTTATTTAAATGTTAACATTAATTACCCTATTTTCTCTTAATTTTATATTTCACAGCCGTATTATACAGCATCTGAGAATGAAAATAAAATGAAAGTAATTAAAACTGTAAGTTTAAAGGATATTTACTTTTATGCAAATAAATTGCTCACAGATATGAAGCAAAACACATGTTCCAATTACTTGCTATGCTAGCTTTAGTGGGAAATGATTAAATAAATTATGTTTGTTTATATATCTGAGATGTGCTATTGTATCTATTTACACTATTTATATTATTCGAACTTTATTGTCATATTAACGATATTTCGGTCGTTGTAATCTCCGGCCTTCTTCCCTTTATTTCAGTTAATAAATTTAAGATATTCAAAAAAGTGATGACACGTGGAATTAGATCAATCTGCTCCCTTTAACTAAATAAAGAGATGAATTCGAAATTCCAATGTATATCACCCGAAGAAGGCAAGAGTTTACAATGGCCGAATTCTGACGAGCTTTTCCCCTGGTGCCCCGATTACATGAATGCGTACTACTAGATTGGCGTCTAGACCCCACCATCTCCCTGGTGAAATAGTTAAATGTAACTGCCACTTTTACACCAACAGTTTCTTTTCTCGCAATTCCTGCCTGTGGAACTCCCTTCTGTTTAATTGCTTCCCTGATAACTACAATCATCAAAAATTTAAATGTAACGTCAGTCACCATCTTCTATCTTCATGAATCTCATTCATCTTTTAATCTTTCCCCAATCCCTCCCATAGCCAGGCTTTTCTCTCACTTTCACTCTCTACCAACCCCAGTATATTAGACGCTGTACCACCTGGCTTGTGGTGAAATGATAAAAATAAATAAATAAATAAAGACAATGACAAGGGTCCGAACAATGTAAATAGTGTAAATAAAATTTGATATTAATTTCCGGACAATTCTATTCATATATGAGAGAAACCCCAAGGTGTGAGCTACTCATTTATACCATCAATATCAACCATTCGCTACTATAAAGCATTCGCCACAATATTTCGCTACTATAATGTGCTTTCGGATTTCTACATTAATTTTCTATTTTTAATTAAGATACTAAAAATATAATTACATTCCTGTAATTGTTTTCCAATTATTAACGTAATAAATGTTCTAAAAATTCGTTAAAAGCAAAAACGAAAGTTTGCTAATTTGCTATGTTATATCCATCGTCCTCTATAGTAGCAAATATTGGACAATTTCATTACAGATGAAGAAAGGGCTTGAATTGATACGAATTCGGATCCCGGAACGGATACTAAAAATACTCCAGAAAATAGGTATTTAAAGAAAATGGAAACACGATATGAAATAAAATGAAGTCAAATTCTGTGACAAAATTGTGAAAAGAGAGCTCGTATAATTTAATATCCACAGGAAACGTTGAATTGAAGAGTCAAAACAATATACCTAGCGAGATTTCCCAAATGGATGGAAGAGTAGAGATACATATAGATGGCAAAGAGTTAAGTATTTCATAGATCTAAAATGGATAGCATGTTGTAGAGACCTATAATCACAAATGTCGCGATTTATACGACACATAAAAGACTATGTATTTATTTATTGTTTGCTTATTACTTTGTTTCATTCATGTTGGCTAAATGCGTAACCTTCATAAATGTTAAGGTTACGCATTTAGCCAACACACTAACAGATTTATAAACATGACATCAATACCGAAGAAAAAAATCAAACCCAAATCCATAAAAACAAAACTAGACGCCGGATCCACCACGTTCCAAAGCAATGTGAGCGATCTACGTTCCAACTTTCCAAATATTAAACTTCATCTTCTCGATGCCAAACCTGTCTTATTCCTGTCTGAAACTAGTATAGCAACATCTACCCCAGTGCAAGATCTCACAGTCCTGGCTTACTCGCCTTAATAATAGAATATGACTATAGCAATCGCCACGGACAAGTACTTTCACTTTTTATTGTCTTCAGAATTCGGGAATTGTAATGTTCGACCAAATATTTGAGACGGTTGACAATATAATTTGTGATTATCACTCAGTTAGCTTTCATATGTTTATTGACTACAGTATTCCCCTTATATAGGGGTTCGTTCACTCGCACCAAAAATGAAGAATGTAGATACTGCCGAGATTTTCCCGTCACTGACGAACTGACACAGGTTATTGAAGCAACATCAGGCAGAGATCCTTCACCTCCTTGTCACATCCTGCTTTGAAAAACGCTTCGCCCAACTCTACTTACAGGACACTTCAAAGGATTCACCAGTCAGTTTCAAAGTTGATGCCAAACCAAAGGCATCTCTTAGTGTGCTGTTTCAGAGAACGATTTTTCGGCACATGAATACCGACTGGAACGCCTTCAGATCTTGCAGACTTTTTCAGACTTTTTCAAACAAATTGCCTCAAAATAGGCACCCCTCAACTTGAAATGGATCATTTTTGTAATGGAGTTTTATAACCCAGGAAAAATTTCAGCAAAAACTGAACAGCCAGCTTTGGCCCTCACCTCAATTAGCTGCAACCATATCTCACAGTAACCCCAACTACAATATCTATCACAGGGAACGGTTCAATAGGACACATTCTACATTCAAAACTGCCAGCAAATATCACACGAAAGTTATAGAAAATTCAAAACGTAGCTATTGTACGTAATACGTAGATTTATAATAAATAAAACAAAATAATTAAAGTCCTTTCTGACAGAAGAGAAAGAGACTTGAGGCTGCACAAGTGGTATCTTAGAGAAGGATTGTGAGAATACCATGGACTGGTGATGTGTGTAAGGAGGAAGTTGTAGAGAAAATGAAAACAAAATGGATACTTATAATTACAAAGACAAAATGGAATGTTTAGCGTATACCACGAAGAAAGAGGAACAAAGGAGAGCAGAGAATAATCTATCTAACGAGCTTCTATATTAAGTTGACTGAACAATGATAAAGAGTTAGCAAAAGGAGAAAATCATGCTAACAGCTACAAAAGGCAGAACTGCGGAGAACCATATTCATCCACTGTCCGTAGGGAAACGACACATAGAAGATGAAGATGGTTTAACACCGATTTCTAAATATAATATAGATATATAGATACATAAATGTTTTGTACTTTACCGTTTATAGAACCAGCTGCGATACTTTTAATCAAACATCACATTAGATTTTCTGCTTCAATATGTCATCAAACTAAGCAGTTTTGAACTAATCTGATGTATATGCATCCAGTACTTCCTGAACTCAAATTCGATATAATTTGAACCAATGTCGTCCTCTATCACTAAAGAGAATTATCGACAGACGTCTCTCGTTAAATTTATTATGAACCAGTGTTGGGTTATCGTACTATAAACGATGAATCAGAATTATTTTAATTGGCCACACACGTGAGACTGCATAGAGATTTGTGTCAAATGTTCCTAACAATTCCAACATTGAAACTCCTCTTTGCTTAGCACCGATTCTCATTTTCCCTTTGAACTCTGATGTCAGGCCTGGCAAGTATTCACACTGAATAAACAGCTGTTAGAGGACAAATGACAGAGGTTTTGGTATTTCCAGTTAAGTTAACAACTTTCACCTTTATTTATTATGACACCATGAGTTTTGGCATGACAGTGGAGAAAAATATATTTTGTATTGATATTTAAGATAAGATAAATTCACATTTACACACATGAATAACATATATATATATATATATATATATATATATATATATATATATATATATATATATATAAACAATATATATTGATTTATTTTTAATCCGAAATTGTTATTACTGTAAACGCTATTATAGTGCACACGCGTATTTGAAATAGAAGATGCCTCATTTCTATTTCATACAGTTTGTATTGCTTATATCGAATCGCGAGTTCAAGAAATTTTCGTACTGACAGTGCGCTACCCGCCTGGAATCGAACCAGATTATTTCGACTACACTAATATAAAGTTCGAAGTAAAAAAAACACGAACACACACTTAGCAAGATGAGATATTGGAGCAGAATACCTAATGTGTTACTTGATTAAAAGTATCGCAGCTTGTTCTATAAAAAAAACCTACAAAACATCTATCTTTGTATCTATATATGTATATTATATTTAAAGGTTTACAGACTTTTTTCTTGGTTTGTCTGTTCATATGAAAATCGTATGTTTTCATTGGTTGACAGAAGGGAAGAGGAAAGCAAAGAACAGCATAAATGATCCCTGAATAACATTTCTACGATTACGTTTAAGTAGATTGACAGTTTTATTTAATAACATAATTAACTGAACTGTGATATTCGACCCTACGAAATTCAAACATGTATACTGACTCTGTTAAATGAGATACTACACATGTATATTATGAACGTACAAGTAGATTAACTATTGTATTTAATATACAACTTAACTGCTGTCTCTCTATATAAGGCAGAAGATGTCTCGCTCAAACTTGTCACACTGAGAGCTAATGCTCCAAACGTGCTCAAAGCATAGATTATTTTTCCTGGACCCTCAACATAGATCGAAAAACCGTTTAGAAAACAGTTTTTGCATATATTTCCTTGATTTTTCAAGTGATTTTCTCCAAATTTGACACGATCATTACTTATGCCACAACAAATATTTTGATAACTTTTTTTTTAATGTTATTCGCGTTAATCGCGAAAAATCCGCGAATAACTGCGTAAGATTCGACTTTTTGCCATTAACCTTCGCAGTTTTCAACCTTTCTCTCCAAATTTTACACGAACATTATGCATCAGGAATGTTTCGAATTAATCTATCAAGTTCATTGGCTTTAATTTTGCGACTTATTTGATTAAACTTATTACTTTTCTGCTATTTAACCTTCACACCGCCCGTGGTCTGATAGCATGGGTGAACTGCGAGCATGATATTTGTCATATGGAAATGAACGCTAGTATTCAGTACCTTATTTGGTGTAAACTACAGCTTTAACCACATCTTAGTGTTTACTTACTTCCCCCCTCCCCCTTATTACCGCCCACGATCACACTACCCCTTTCCACTTCCCTATATTCCTTAATACATTTTGCGCATTGTCTGATATTAATTTGAGTTGTGCGTGTAAACATTAATAATACCCCCTTTAAGACTTAATTCGTGTGAACGCCTGCTTATTCCACCTCCTTAGAGTTTATTTACTCTCTCTATGCTCATGGCCTGACAATAAGGGGTAGACCGTGAATATGACCTTTGATCTGTTCGCGGGAACACTACTAGTTATCCAGTCAATACTTTGACAGAATGTCATTGGTTCAAACCCTTCGATAACCTCAAGTGCCATCATACTACACTAGGAAATACAGCAGATAAACACGAAAAAATGTAGGATAAGCTGTTAATGGACATTCAGGCATTACTTTAACCATTGCAGTGGCAATGTATATACAGTCCACCCCAGCCAATAGGAAGGCTTCTACCTTCCGTTTCTATTACATGACCGAAGAGGTCCAACGTGTTTCGACGACTTTAAAATGTTTAATGGGAATGTTTGCAGCACGTACTGGGAGGCCTGCTTCAAAAACAGGCCCCTGGAAGATGGTGCTCAGTAGAATGCTAATCTCGTAGAGGTTGCTGCAATGCGAACAGCAAGAAGTCTGCGACAACTATTTCCTGTGTTATTGTACATGTTTGAGCTTTGTGATCATGTGTCTTCACGGGAGAAATAAAAGAGGGCATTTTTGAAGACATTACACACCATGGGCAACTACTTCTTCGTATCTGTGACGAAGGATTCAGTGACGAATTTATAAACAGAGCGTTTATTGACACTGAAGATAAGATTGTTTCTATGGGCGAGAATTCGTTGCAGATTTACGGCCTGCCCCAACGGTTTCAATACTCTTCCAACAGGTATAATTCAAGAAACTTCCTACGACATCGACCCTCTTGAAAGATATGTCAGCGAAAACAAACCAAGGTTAATTAAGGATCAGCAGCTGGTTTACAATATTATTTTCAACCCCGTTCGGCTTTGGAATGGTGGGATGTTCTTCTTGGATGCACGAAGCTACACTTCGCAAAAGTATGGTAAAAGAAGGGGATCGCTTTTCCTCTGAAATTGTTGCAACTCTTCGGTCCGATGTAAGAGAGTGTACTCCGACTTTAAGCTGACAATTTGGCTTCGTCTGATTCAGCGACCTGCAACTTCATCAATGATTCGGATAAAGCTGACGTCCTGAAAAGGTATGAGCTCATTGTGTGGGATGTGTGCACGATGGCCAAAAAGGAGCTCACGAGGCCCTGGTTAGGACTTTACGAGACATAACGGATTGTCAACATCCAACTGGAGGAGTACCTGTCCTTTTATCAGGTTATTTCAGATAGTTGTTCCCAAAGATGCAAGGGCGGACGCTGTGAGAGCTTGCATTAAGCCATCATATGTGTGGCTCTGTGACTTTGTGGCTTAGTGGCAACAGGTCAAAATTTTGACTCGTAAAACCAACATAAGAGCTGAACTGTTCGGTGAATAAACATCAGTGAAATTTCCAAATGAACGTGCCATCAGATGAAGCTGGAGATATCTCAGTTTTACTAATATGCTCTCTTGTAAATACGACTCACAACCTCAAAGCTGTTGTCTTTCCACATCTGGCTAAGAATTTTGGAAAGCTCAGTTAGTTTTGCGAGAGTGTAATACTGACACCTAAAAACACCAGTGTTGCTAAAATAAATGAAGACTCCAAACGTACGAGTTTATTGACACCGTTGCCGATAGTTAGAATTTCTGATGACTATGAATCCCTACGGACTACCACCCCATGGATTGTGCATCGAAATAGGAGCACCAGTAATGTTGCTGAAAAATCTGGAACAGCCAAGACGCTGCAATATAACACGACATTTTGTTAAGAAACTGTTGTCACATGTTATTGAGGCGACTGTTCTCACAGGGTGTGGTATGCGAGAGGGTGTATTCTTACCCAGGATATCTTTCACTCCACCAGGTACAGAAATCAACATTGCTTTGTGTACCCTTCTATTTCCACTAAGACTTTACTTCGGGATGTCACTCACCAAGTCTCAGGGACAAACGCTCTCCACAGCAGGCCTATATTTAAGAGATCCTTGATTCTCCCAAGGACAGCTATACGTTGGTTCTTTTAGAATGGGAAGCAAAACAAATTCATTCGCTTTCACTTCAAAAGAAAAAAAACTAAAAATGTTTTGTACCGCGAGGTGTTGTAGGCTCTTCACATATCCACCCGTAGTGACAAATTATGTAACATTTCAGTCCTTCCAGTTTGCCTCTGTTTCTCTGCATTATTTAGGAGAGTGACTCACTTCATGCATTTTTCCTTTTGTTTAACTCTTACTAACTGTGTCTATTTCTCTTTTGTCAGCATTAGATTCCGCGTCCATTTGATTGGAAATCATTGCCATGTCTCCGGTATACTATCGTTATTTGCTGTGCATAAACGAAAAAGCCCTTTTTAGTGATACCATACCCTAACTGTAACCTTATAAAGGAATGTATCCAGCCCTTTTTCATGCTTCAGCTGGTGGATTGTTAAACTCTCAGAGAACGCTGTTAGACCATTTTAGAGATACCACTATTTAATTTTTACACTCTCAGTGAACAACACTTTTCAGGCCTTCTATTTTAAACTGCCAATTCTTACAAACATCGCTAGGATTAAGACCCTGACCAGCGCCATGTACATCTGCTTATGATTTTAAAATATTTTTGGTATTTGTAAGTTAATCTGATTTAAAAAATATTTTAAGTGTATCAGATTTTAAAAAAAATACGAGTTGTCTATACAGAAAGTATTTTATTTTAACTTTCTTCAAATGTTTAATAACCTGGACGGTCAGTGACCGAATGGGCCACTGGTAATCTAGTTTAGCATTTAATCATGTTTGAAGTAGTCCCCATCTGAAATGACATTCTTTATCCATTGTAGTTTACATTGATGGAAATATACATATAATTATGGAATAGCATACGGTATTACGTCACATTCACTTGGATCTAGCTAACGCATTGTAACTGTTAAGGGGTCTCCCCTTTTAACACAAATGGATTCACCCAAGGTATAGATGTACTACTACCAGTGAATACCCAAAGAGTGAAGGGGTCGAGACGGAACGACAGAAGAGTAGTAGAATTCAGTAGTAGTAGAGTAAATCACACACAGAGACGGCGGCAAGCGTCACAGTTATCGAGCACGTAGACTCAGTCATACTGCGATACTTCAGTACCAAGACTGTTTATATATTATTGCTACTAACCCGCATTCCTGGATCTACTAACCCGTATTACCAGTTTGTGTTATTACGTTAATACATTTATTTTCCTTATCCGTTCCTGGCGTTTGTTATTCATTGATATCGAATTCATCCCGGAATCCACAACAAATTGGCGACGATGAATTCGAACTCACACGGGAATAAGAAAAAAAAAACAATTCTCCCTCGTGCACAACAAATTGGCGACGAGGATATCGAACTTACACGGGAAGGAAAACGAAATAAAATTCTCCCTCGTTGTCCACAACAAATTGACGAGGAGGTATTCGAACTCACATAGAAAAAAATTGTCCTTTGCCAGTGTCCACAACAACTTGGCGACAAAAGATTTACGAGGATTAAATACAGACAAGCGAGTTTTTCGTAAGACCTTTATCATGGTGGATTTAAAAAATATTTTAGTAGAATTTGTAAAATACCAAAATAAACAGCAATTACAACTCCAGGAAAGAATGGAAGAAAATGGCAAAAACAATTACTACAAACGCATGAACTAATATTAAAAGTAGCGGGTAAGAACAACAAAATATCGAAAAAGAGGCGAATTTTCCCAAGACGCAGTGTGAAATACGATAGAAACTTTCAAATACTCTCTAGAAGAGGATAAATAATTTCGGGGATTATTTTAGACGCCACGAAGACATCTTTAACATCGATTGTCAAAACTGGACAAAAGCAAAGAAGCTACGTCTGTTGCTCAGAAAACTAGAAACAGAGGAATACACAAAATTGTGGATTACATTTTGCCAAAAAAGACGAATGATTTAACGTTTGACGAAGCAGTTAATGTCTTACAGAGCTTTTCAGTCCAAAAATCTCACTCTTTCACAAGAGGTGGAAATATCTTAACCTGGTAATGGGCGAAAATGAGAACTATTTGCTGCAATCGTGAATAAACATTGCGACGACTTCAAGTTGGCAGAATTAACACCGGGCAATTTCAAGTGTCTCATCTTTGTTCAAGGGTTAGTCTCAGCAAAAGATAGTGAAATGTGCAAAAGAATGCTTTCAAAACTACAAAATGAACCTGGACTAACACTACAACATTTATCAGAAGATTGCCAAAAATGTCTGAGTATAAAGAAAGACTCGAAGAACATTTATGAGTCAGGTGTATCACATATACGTAATTTAAACAAAACTTTACGTTCTTCACCCTCTCCAGAAAACAAACATTCTATAATAAGGGAAAAACTACAACATATAGGGCAAATTATGACGAAAATCGAAGCAAATATAAGACCCCCCTATCTGCATGTTCTCGATGTGGAGGACTACATTGGAATAAGGATTTCCGTTTTAAATATAAAAACTGTCGTGTGTGGAAAAATGAGACACAAAGCATCCCAATGTATGAACAGAAAACTACTAGTAGGATAAGAGCTACTAGGATGCATGACGAAAACAATACCAACATAAGGAAATATGTGGAACTTGAAATCATAAATAAAAAGAAAAAAATTCAACTAGACTTGGGCTCCGATCTAACGATAATTAAGCTACAGACATGGAAAAAGTTTAACAGACCAACCATGTTACATACTCAAAAAATTGCTAAGTCAGTGACAGGAAAGTGTGTTAAAATTCGAAGGAGAAATAATCGTAAATGTTAAATTTCACGGGAAAACAAAAAAACTCAAGATATACGTAATTAAAGATACCAAAAATCTAGTGGGTACAGACTGGATGCAAAAATTCGACGTTTGGGACCTACCTATCAGGTCATTTTGCAAAAGGTTAGACGGTGAACCATCAGATGCGACAAAGTTAAGGGAAGGATTACATAACAAATTTCCCGAGGTATTTGCGAGCGGGTTGGGACGATGCAACAAATTTACAGCTAGAACTAAATTAAAAGAAAACCTCCAACCAGTATTTAAAAAGAAGCGTAACGTACCTTTTGCTACTATAGAAAAAAATCGATAAAGAAATAGAGAGACTTGAACAAACTGGGATCTTTTCAAAAAGGAGTTTAGTGAATGAGCAGCACCGGTAGTCTATCTAAAAAGAAATCAGGAGAAATCTGTGTATGCGCAGATTTTTTGACGGTGCTAAATAAGGCTATAAAAGACAATTATTACCGAGCCCAGAGGAAATATTTACAAAGCTCAACGGGGGTAAGATATTTTCCAAAATAGTTTTGAGTGAGGCTTATCTGCAACTCCCAGTACAAGAAGAGGGTACGAAATTTCTATCTATTAATACGCACAAAGGGTTGTACAAATTCAACAGACTACCGTTCGGGGTAAAATTGCACCAGCAATCTTTCAGCAGACGATGGACAGAATGCTCACGGGCCAGAATTTTGAGACCGCTTATCTGGATGACATTCTAATTAAAAGCGATAGTGTTGAAGAGCACACATCACACATAAAGGAAGTTTTCAGAAGACTTCAGGACTTTGGGTTTAAAGTAAAAGGAAAAAAGTGTGATTCTTTCCTAAATGAAATTAAATATTTAGGCCATATGATTAATGAAAGTGGCAGGAAACCAAAACCAGAGAGGGTATCGGCAATTAAAATCATGCCTGAACCAAAAAGCCTTGCAGAATTACAAAGTTTCCTGGGCCTAACTAACTACTATGGCGAATTTATTGATAATATGCATAAATTGAAGGCCCCACTAAATGAGTTACTAAAAAAGGAGAATAATTTGAATTGGACAGAAGACTGTAAAAAAGCGTTTAAGGAAATAATACAAAACTTAACTTCGGAGTTAGCACTGACACATTTCGATCCCGAATTATAAATCATTATTGCAAGTGACGCGAGCTCACATGGGGTAGGTGCGTGTATTCTACACAAGATGCGGGACGGTACAAAGAAACCCGTTGCGCACGCATCTAGATCATTATTACCGGCGGAGAGAAACTATACACAGATAGAAAAGGAGGCATTAGGCATAATATTTGCAATAACTCGTTTTCACCGATATATTTATGGGAGAGAGTTCACGCTACAAACGGACCACAAACGCCTTCTTACGATTTTCGGTTCAAAAAAAAGGTCTACCTGTCTATACACCGAACAGACTTTATGATGGGGGACTGTGTTACTAAACTACAATTTCAAACTTGAGTTCTTACCATCAAAGAAAATTGGGCACGATGATGGACTATCGCGATTAATATCGGCAAATTGCGAACCATTGGAAGACTCGGTAATAGCGTCATTACAAGCTGAAGATGAAATAAGCAGTGTTATACAATACAATAAAGTAACTACCCGTGACTTTGCTAGAGATAAGAAGAGAAGCGGAAAAGGATGAATTTATTCAGAATACCAAGAAAAAAATAGAAGAGAAGGAAAGGAATTTAGCAGACAGCTTCTCAATCTGTGGCTACATATTATTGTATAACGAGAGAGTGGTAATACCGAAGCCACAACGAAGGCGATTCTTGAAAGATTTTCATTTAGGTCTTGCGGGAAAAACCGGATGAAGGCATTTATGAGAAGTTTTGTCTACTGGCCTAACATGGACGATGATATTACGCAAATGGTGGAAAGTTGTAAAGCCTGTGCTGCTACGGCGAAAGCGCCACCCTCTATACAAAAGTCATGGCCTAAAGTTGACAGATCGTGATCCAGAATCCAAGTGGATTACGAAGGACCCATAGAGGGTTACTACTACTTAATAACAGTAGATAGTTTCAGTAAATGGCCTGAGGTTTCCAGATTCAAACACCCGACGACAGAAAATACCATAAACTGTATACACGAATTATTCGCCAGATTCGGCGTCGTAGATTGCTTGGTAACTGATAACGGTACACAAATTACCTCCAGTGACTTCAAAGAATTTTGTGAGACAACCAAGTAAAGCATATCAAGATAGCTCCGTACCACCCGAGGTCCAACGGAAAAGCCGAAAGATTCGTAGTCACACTAAAAAGAGCTTTAAAAATAGCCGAAGATGTACCGACGGAAAAAGCGATACAGCAGTTCCCCCAAGTATACAGAATAACACATAACGGGAACACACCATCTGGTCTTTCACCAGCGGAATTGATGTTTGCCCGGAGAATACGGTCTGTGTTTGATAAATTATTGCCAAACAAGAACAAAAACCAGTATACACTTATTGTACCAAAGAGATCATCAGGAGAACGAGTTTACTTTAGGATGTTCAGAAACAATATGGCTTACTGGGAGCCTGGCACAATAATTAACAGGCTGGGAAATGTGATGTACACAGTACAATGCGAAAAGTTTACCCATAGAAGACATATTGACCAAATACAAAAAGACGGTTTGAGGAGCCTAGCTTATCACCCGCAGAAAATGAGGATTCAATGGATGCAACCTTTGAAGCTTTTGAGATTCAAAGACCAAAGGAAGATAAAGAATTTAGTAGGTCAAACAGGAAGAGAAAATTTACTGAACCTCTGATCATCAACCATAAGAGAAAACTACAAACTCCCTATCTAAGGAGGGGGTGTTAAGGGGTCTCCCCTTTTGACATAAATGGATTCACCCAAGTTATACATATACTACTACCAGCGAATACCCGAACAGTGAAGGAGTCGAGACGGAACGACAGAAAATTAGTAGAGTTCAGTAGTAGTAGAGTAAGTCACACAGAGAGACGGCGGCAAGCGTCACAGTTAGCGAGCACGTAGACTCAGTAAGGAGTCATACCGCGATACTTCAATACCAAGACTGTATATATATATATATATATATATATATATATATATATATATATATATATATATATTAGTGATACTAACCCGCATTCCTGGATCTACTAACCCGTATTACCAGTTTGTATTATGTTAACAGATTTATTTTCCTTATCCATGCCTGGCGATTGTTATTCATTGATATCGGATTCATCCCGGAATCCACAACCGTAACAATGTTCCTTTCAAGTAGTATTGGATTTTTGAAGAAGTAAATGCAGCAAGGGTCACGATATGTGGAATATGCTGGTTTTCGAACCTGAAGAATTTTGTACCTAGCAAGAAACTTATGCATAATGCGTGGTTACTGATATAACTACTGTAAATAAAATATATAAGTAAATCTTTAAATATAATAATATGCAGGACATTATCAATAATTTAACTATATATGCAAAATAGGACAATGTTAACAAGATATTTGTTTATATTTTCGCATTCAGGTATTTAATTTGAAGGAAATAATGCAACAGCTTAGTGCATTAAACTTCAGTTTCAAAATTACGTAGTAGCAGCATCGAAACTCCGAACAGCTAGAGCATTTTTGGTTAGAATTTTAAAGGAATTGCTTTAAATTTATGTATTTTACTAGAGTCGAATTTTACATGTGTTAAATTAATGGTTTCCGAAATTATAGGGTAGAATGAATCTTCGTACTGTTTACGGCATGATTATTTTTTCCTGTTATCTTACATTAACCGTATAATCTCGAGCTCTTCATTCTTTTGACGCTGTTTTTTTATTCTTTCATATATTTCTTATTGCACATCCCTTTTTTCATTTGAAAATGTTACTTGGTTTCTTTTAAGGTTACATTTTCCTCATCTCCATTAGTAAGCATATTACCTGAAGAATCTATAATTTCTTGGCTAAAAATTTGCAGACATTTTTATCGCTGGTTTCCTTTTATCTTTTCTTTATTTCTTTTCTTAGAAAAGGGAAGAAAGGGGCTGATTGGTTGGTGGTGCTATAACTTGCAAACTGATGATAACTGTGCGATGTTTTGTATAGAGTAAATTGACCAATTTGCTGTGTTGCAGGACATGTCTGGGCCTCTGTGTTATTATCCACACGCAAAATGAAGGTGGTAAAACTTCATCTCACCTATGCTCTTCTGCCGTATCGAACACACATTGTGGGGTTAGGATGGGTGAGGGTCAGATTGGAGGTGAAAGAGAAAATCACTTCTCAGTGCCTTCACCCAACACACCCAACCATTCAGGCTATCTATTTTTACAGCCTGATCTTTGCAATTAGTCCCTGACTTTCTCTTTGACCAAAAAATAATCATGCGCTATTTTTTTTAGTTTTACTGTTGTTCTTCATTCTTTTACTGGTTCAATTGAGGAAGTGTGTTTCTTTTAAATTGCTTGCTTCTTCCTCCAATGTTTTCGCTATTGAAAAATTCATTCCTTCTAAACTTATTCGCATATTTGCTTTTTTTCTTTTTTCATCTTATGTATACTGTCATTCTATTTGCTATTTCTTTCTTTCCTTCTTTCCTTCTTTCTTATATTACGTATTTCAGTTCAATCTGTATCAAAGATATGTTCATCTTCCTTCCTTTCCTTATTGTTTCCATCTAGTTTATACCCTAAAACATGATTTATTCACTATTTTTCACTCCAGCATTTCTTTCCTAATTTAACAAAAAAATTATTTCTTCTCTTCTTGTCCTTCCCTGCTTCCATCCTATCGTTCATTCTTTATTTTCAATATCACACTCATTTTGATTCTTTCTTTCTTTCTTTCTTGGTCGTTTGTTTCATTATTATTATTTCATTAATTTAAAGTATTTTTGTTCGAACTGTTTTTTATTGATATGCTGACTTATTTCTGTAAATTTATTTTAGCTTTTCTGATCCATCATAGGTTACCACTTAACTTTACGAAATTATAATGATCCACATACTATTTTTCCCGCTGCACATGTTACATTCATTGCTTTCTTTTATTTCTATTCTTCCATTTTTCGTTTTTACTTTATTTTTCATGAGATATTTGTTTTCGTTTCCTACAAAGTAACTTACAAATGTAGTTTTTATTTCCTTTGTATTGAATTCTTTTATACATTCCCTTTATATTCTGTCATCTCGTTCTGTAAACAATGGATGCAGAGAAATCTATTTGTGTCTCACAGTTTTTGCAAAGGTTCCATTATATATATATATATATATATATATATATATATATATATATATATATATATATATATATATATATATATATATATATATGAAGAAATATAGTCTTAAAGTGTGCTACATTTATGGGATAAAGTGCTCAATATCAGAGATAGAGCGTGTGTAAATATAAAAGTGAACATAGAAGTCAACATTTAGGGCGACAGTCTGTTTCATGCTAGATGCAATCGTCGTGTCCCGACGATTGCATCTAGCATGAAACAGAATGTCGCCTCTAAGTGTTGACTTCTATGTTCACTTTTATATTTATTCATATATATATATATATATATATATATATATATATATATATATATATATATATATATATATATATATATATAGTAAGAAGAGAGAGGCTGCAAACGTTTTTGATTATAATGTCGATTTTTTAAATATATATCTACTTTTTCTTTTCATATTTCTGCTACACTAGTTTCCGGAAAGAGTCGTTATGGCCATTTATTTTTATAAGGAATTAATTTTCCCTATGTTTTCTGATCTTTAACACTTGTGGCGAAAATATACTTCTGACTAAGGGGTAATAAAACAATTATGATTGGCGAAGGAAGGGCTTCTTTGTTTTTTTATATATTCATGGACTTTTATCTTCATGGACGTGTCTACAAAAGCCAAACCTAAAAACCTAAAACACATACTAACCTCATCCAAATTTAGATAACACTCAATACAGGGTGCCAAAAATTGCAACATATAAATGTGGAGTTTGTGACATCATTATAGTAGGAAACTCCTACACTTTTGAAAAACCCCAAAAAACATTAATAATAAATTAAAATTTATACTGCCACTCCAAATATATGATTATGTACTCAAATACGTAAAATGCAACAAGTCCTATGTAGTTATTAGACAAGCACTAAACAACAGAATTTCCCTAAACAAGAGCAGCATCAAATTACCAGACAACAGAAAACGCTTTGTATTACAACACATCTACAAATATAATCAAGGTAATTTTAAATTTATGCCAATATATGAAACAGACAAATTTGTTATAATTGTGTTCCAGCATAACTGCCCATGTTTAATAACTTATAACACATTAGACTGATTCATTTTCTTTTCCCTGGTTCTCAGATAAGACGTGTAGCCATCTTGATACAATTTGTCGTATGAATCACTAAAAATCGTTTGAGTTATTATAAGATATCTTTAATCAAATCTTAATCTAGCAATTCAAAGGTTTTGCAATTACAACCTACCTATCTATCTATCTATCTATCTATCTATCTATCTATATATATATATATATATATATATATATATATATATATATATATATATATATATATATATATAACATATGTGTATATAACATATGTGTTGATACACAAATATAATAGCATTGTCTACATGTCAGAAAAGCATAAAAATAATTGAAGCCCTGTTAATAAAATCAAAATCAACACACAGTAATATCAACTATGATATGGAAAAAATATATTGACCGTGTTTGAAAAAATTAAGCATTATATAAATATATACATACAAATATCTATTTCTCATTAACAGTTATATCTCAAACCTGAAAATGGCTAAATATATAGCCGAAAGTGCAAGGAAAAAACAATATTGGGCAGTTTTTATATAATTTATCTACTAAAAAGAGAAACATTATAAGATCACATGAAACATTACATAAACAATTTAATCAAAGCACTTTATCATATTTAATTAACCTTACATGAAAGAAGGATTGTTGCCTAAATACACAATTTTTAAATTACATGATATGGCAGCCAACAAAATGACAAATTAGCAGTTTAACGAAAGCAAAGACACTTGTGTGTTATATATATATATATATATATATATATATATATATATATATATATATATATATATATATATATATATATATATATCACATACACACACACATATAAATATATATCGATATAGAAAGAAAGAAAGCAAGGGACAACGTAAAGCTAAATGACTATATGGCTACATTGTACGGTGTTATATTCACCCTGGGTAAATAGACGTTATATCTTTAATATTGGGCACAGTTGCGAAATCACACACACGCACATGCATACATACATACATATATATATTATTATTATTATTATTATTATTATTATTATTATTATTATTGTACATCTTGCAACAATAATCAATTGTATAATCTTTAGTCTTCATTATTGCATTTGATAGTTTTTGATATTTTCTTATTACACACTGATAGGTATTTTGCTTCATTCTTCCTTAGCAATAGCTTCTGTTGCTCCAAATTAGAAGGACTTCTCTCTCTTAGATTTTCTTCAAATATGACCATTAAACTTCAATGGTGTTTATGTCAGAGCTTTGGACGGGTACACCAATACCTTATTTTATTGGCATGTAATTATTTTGCAACAATACATGTCATGAGTTTCGGGTCATTTTTATGTTGAAACACCCAATGACGCCAAAAAATCTGCTTTCATGTATTTTTTTTTACATAACCAAATACTGTTTGCTATCCATGATTCCCTGTACTCTCACTTCATCTCGACCAGAAGCAGCAAAACATACCCAGAGCAGAATGCTCCCAACAATGTGATTAATTTTAGGGAGGGTAATTTTTGTTCATGAGTTTCATTCATTTTCCTCCATACATAAAGCAGTTCATTTCACGAAACACTTCTACTTTGGTATCGTCTGGCCATAAACAGAGATCCAATATTTACACCCATGTACTACATGGGTTCTAGATGGGTTCTAGGATATGCTAATCTGCATTTTATGTGTTAAGCCTTAAGAAAGGAATTTTCCTTCGGTGACAAGCTCGAAGTCCAGCTCAATGAAAGCATTTAGTGATTGTATTCATCGATAGATCCAACCCTGATGTCTTTACATCATTGACAATGTCCTGAGGATTCTTCGAGACATCCCTTAAAAATGTTCCTTTCCATTAAAAAATCAAAGCTTTACCTGCCAGTACTTAATTTATTCTCAGAACAATGAATCTCGTTGTACTTCTTGATAATGCTACGAATTGTCGATCCAGGAAGATTTAAACGCGCTTTGAAAATGTTGTATATCGATCATCTCGTTTTTATGTATCAACTATATCTATACGGAGTTTATTTTCAAGTTTGGCCGTCTTCTCCATGATTACAGAACAAATGCGTTATCGCGGCACGCGACAGTCATATATTGTCCTGCTTTATGTTAAAATAGTCTGTAAGATTCTTAACTGTAGGTGTTAATATTCAAATAAAAATGTTTTCCTTGTGAATAGACAGTTTTCTGAGTGACACTGAAGTGAACGTTAATATTTATAGCATAATATTTGAATGAACTCAGACGAATAATTCATTAATTTATTCTCCTTGCCTTGTCTAATATTTTGATGGAGATTTCACATTCTTTACACTTCACAATTTGAACCTTCCTACTTCTCCTTTTTTCACCGAATTTTGTATTACTTTTATATGTCGAAATATAAAATGTACAGATTTTTTCTACGGCATGTGTACTTCTCATAAACAATTCTAATGTATCGCAAAATTGACGCTATGTCCTAGTCTTAACTAATCTCTGTTAATATCCAACCCGTTTTTCTCTTCTTTTTCGTTGCATTAGACATTCACCAATCTCTATACATGCGTATATATCTTTGTCATTTACATCTGCTTTTCTCTCCGACTTTCTAAAGCTTTCGTACGGTCTATATTTGTCTCTTGACACCTTCCGCTCTCTTTGATTTTTTATAATTATCATTACTATACCTATTATCATGTAGATTTCTAAAGAAAATGAGTCATAATCTTAAATAGCCTTGTCAGATCATAATTTTCACATGGATGTCATGCATCGTTTAATAATTAAACTCTCAGCTTTCTCATATCAAATGAGTGAATGAACTCTTGTAGGCATGACACTCCATCTTCGGAACTCGTGAACTGGTGCTATTGAATCAAAAATAGATAGTTTGTTTGTTTAATCAGCATATCGACCTTCGTAGGGCCATTTAATGCGGAAAAGGTTTTTCTTTTCTTTTCAAAAGAGTATAGTTGGTAATATTGTTTTATAAAAAAAGTATAGCTGGTAATATTGTCTTTCTAAAGGTATAGCTGGTAATATTGCTTTTCTAAAAGTATAGCTGGTAATAAAGTTTTTCAAAAAAAGTATAGCTGGTAATATTGTTTTTCAAAAAAGTATAGCTGGTAATATTGTCTTTCTAAAAGTATAGCTGGTAATATTGTCTTCCAAAAAAGTATAGCTGGTAATATAGTTTTTCAAAAAAAGTATAGCTGGTAATATTATTTATCCAAAAACGTATAGCTGGTAATAATATTTTTTCAAAAAAGTATAGCTGGTATAATATATTTTCAAAAATGTATAGCTGGTAATAATATTTTTTTCAAAAAGAAATGTGCTGGTAAGGACCTGGACGTTTGGAAAAGACCTGGAAGTTCACTATTTGCCCATAGATGGAACCCCCCAACAGGTGCTACCACCCCGGATCAGGATGGACCTGGGAACACCAGCAATTAAGAGGTGGTTCCACGCTTCCACAAAACCTCCTGATCAGAGGCCTTGCTGTTGGATGCAGTTTAACGTCGTACCCAGGACAGTGAATCAAAAAGAACTGTGCCAAATAACATAAACTACATTACTTGATCCCTTCAGTAGCAAATATAATCCAACGAAAGAATAATAACTTACTCAAGGTTTAGAAGTTCGACATAACTTACAAAATATTAGGAAGAGAGCATCCATCAATACTGCAAATAGAATACTGCAATGAGAAACCTATTTTCCTGAAAGTTTCATTTAATGGAAATATTTTCTGTCAGCTGAAAGTAGCACTACCTGCCCTATCAATGAATTTCAGGTATTTCATTGTAAAATTATAATTACCATTGGGGATAGCGAGAACAGACGCTCTATATTGATCACAGCCCGTTGGACAGGAATGAAAGAAAGCTCAATTTGAATAACATTGGTTATTCCGTCAGTAAATGCCGAATTTGTCCTCATAAGAAAAGGGCTATTTCCATTTCATATATGAAGAATAAGTATTATAATTCATCCCAGTTCGATGGCCATGCCTAGAAGAAAATTGTAAAACAAGTACTACAGTCTGCTCGGTCAATACATGTGAATGCAGCAAGCTTAAACAATGTTGTAATTTAGACATTACGTGGGTGGGAATTGTACAACACCGATTGTTTGACGATATAGCTAAATATTAGGAGCACGTATACGCTTTCTTAGACAATATCGGAACATTTTCAATAATTTTGATATCCAAACTCATAACCATATTCGAAAAAACAACCGATATATTAAATGATATCACAAACTCGAATACATGCGAATAAATCAGTTTTATGATCTGCGAGAAAAAAGAATGAAAACATATCGCTTTAAAGTTAGATTAATGGAAGGTAAAAATCAAATAAATGAATGTTATATATTGGTTGAGATGATTTCTTTCCTCTTCAGCAACTTATCCACCTTTGGAATACTCTCTTAACAGAGAAAGTTTCAAGGGGATTTATATTGCTTGGTGGATTGGTAAAAGAGCCTAACTGGTTTGGAAAATGAAATAATGAATTTACGTGAAAGCTGACAGACGATATTGGAAAAAATGTAAATACATTCTAGAAGTATTAAATCCGACATGATTATGCAAAAATTCTCCGAATGTTTTCGAAGCGCTTTCGCCTATACTTCTAGCCATTATCAAGGATGAATTTTATTTTACTTTTGTGGATTGTCATGTAGGACGAAACGCGTCACAAGTAAACTTATTTCCAGTTTGTCATACAATACATACACACACACACACACACACACACACACACACACACACACACACACACATATATATATATATATAAATAAATATATATATATATATATAATTACTTTTGATGATCATACAAAATAAACGTTTCACAGGACTCATTTCATTGTATGACGAGTTTACTAATGCTAAAGAATTATTTAAAATTTATTTGTTTTTATCTCATTTTTGGAAGTGAATTGTTCCATAGCTGACCCGCAATGCTGGGATTTCCCTTTTCATTATGTGTTATTAAAACTGCTACGCTACTATGGCGTTTAACATACCGAAAATTTTTAAAGCAATATCATTGTATCTGATCATGTCCTTTTGATTTCCATCAGCGTGTTTTTAAGTTATTTTCCTTCTTCTTTATGATGCGTTTATTTAAGTCAATACCTTTTCGTTCTTCTATAAACCGAAGTCTTTGTTTAGGTTCTTCGCGAAATATTCGCGCATTCGTTCTTTTTGTTTAGGTATAATAATATTCTTTTTCAGAAAATCATACAAAACTCTCTAGCTTTCTATCATGGTCGTTGTTTTCGCACTTTAGAATTTACGGCTTTGCGTTCATTTAGGAATTGATCGTTCGTATATTTTAGACTTGCTTTTTTATCCAGTGTATTTTGGTCTATGTCTTCCACAGTTCCTGAATTCCTTTTTTGTATTATATGCCACGTAGTGTATTTCTTAACCTGATACTTTTAGGAACTATTTTCAGAAGACATGCTTATTATTTAGTTCAGCCATTGAGTAGACTATATACATATATATATATATATATATATATATATATATATATATATATATATATATATATATATATATATATATATATATATTCGCAGATAGTTTAACATAAATGTATCAGTAAATATCTTTATTTTTTTATCTTTTTTCTACAATTACATTTTTTATTTCTAAAATTTCATTTTTGCTGTCAAACAAAATAATTATGTCCATCTCGTAGGATACTGCTGAAACACAAAGTGGACGTATAATGAGAAATCACAAGTCAGTTGAAAAGAAGAAAAGAAAACTTGCAAAAGGCAAAGACATGGGTTGAAATAGCTGGAATTTATATGCCACGTACATAATATATACATACAAATTTGGTCAGATACCGTTGGTAGATAACCAGTAAATGTGTTGAAAATAGATGGCGTTTTCAACGATCACCCATTCGTTAGATGAAAAACAGGTTTTACTAAAATAACAAAGTTTAACAATGATAGGGGAACGGGCTTCTATGAGCAATGTGTTAATACATATATACTGGTAAGAAATAGTTAGATCGACCTTCCGAAATGTGTCAAAGCTATAGAAAGATTTTTTATTTTTCCCGTTTAATATCACTCTCTATAGTAGTTCGGGCACATCATGCTCAGTCCTGATTTAAGAGCTCGTGTTGCATTTTTCTGATGACGCCACCTATACCCCAGTTATTCCAGTAGAAAAAGAAAAGCAGCAAAATTTTGGGCATATTGTTACTAATACAGATGGTAATATTTTCATTGTTATATTATCCAAAAGCAAATCGACGTTTTTTTCTAATTATTATTTTGTAAAACGGAGGAAGTAATGGCGTCGATTCTTAATGTGCTAGACGCCATTGTATTAATTGTAGAGATGGCAGTGTTAAGAGAAATTATGTGGGTGGCAGAACTGGTCGATTGCTTTTTGCGTCAATATTTGATTTAGGAGTAATGATCAATTTTTACATTTCCGGTCAATAATGTTTATTTTTCTTGGTACAATCAACAATGTTTGTGCTTGAATAGTAAAAAGGAAAATGTTCTACATGAATATAAAAAAAATAACAGGCAATCTTTGATAGCAGCAGGCTTGGTGTGCTAGTTCATAACATCAAATGCAATGGCGCATAAAAACATTATTTCAGGCGATTACTGAAAGGCAGAAAAAGTAATAACGCAAAGAGCAGAAATTAATACAATAAAGGAATTCAGTTCCTGCAAGTGTGAGGATTTTTTTTTATTTGAATTTTTGATATTTTTAAGCATATATTGGATATGACCAAATGGTAAGAAAATTTCTGAAGAACTATTTTCAAGGGTTTTGTAATTCAGTAAATAAATAAAATATATTAGATCGCGATAAAAGTGTAAAATCATTGACGCTGCAAAAATCCAGGGAAAGAACGATGAAAAAATGTAAATTTTCCTTGCGAATAGTGAACATGCTTTTATTTTTTTTTATTCGTTAGGAAAACTTTTCGAAATTATTTTATTTTACTCTGTACTAAACCAATATAGAAAATGTTATCAAATGAATGTTAAATTTATAATTTCGACAATGGGTCTTCATGTGATTGCGTAATATTTTAAATTCATTTAAAGAAATTAAGTGTTCTTATCAGTATGATAATCAAATTCATAAAATTTACATATGTTTTAATAAAGCTACATTGTACGGTATATATGAAATATGGAAAAACAATCAGTTTATTTGGAACAATTGATATCTTTTGATTCATGTATGGTGTAGTGATATTTAATTAGCAAAATTACAACTTACACAAAGACGATTGAAATGATTTTATTAAATAAGCTAAATAAATTTTACGTAAATAAAAATATCTAAAATAATGAATCTTGTGGGTATATTAATAATAATAATAATAATAATAATAATAATAATAATAATAATAATAATAATAATAATAATAATAATCGTTTCGACGTATGAAGATCTGACAGCTTAATTGATTCAGTTATGAAATTTTGTGCGATAATCTTAAGTGTCACTTAAGACCTGCTAGTGGTTTTCAAAGAAGGCTACACATGGAGCAAGAGTGAGGATTGTGTGATGAGATCAGTTAGATTGGCTGTCATTTTAGATCTTGCTCTCGCTTCTTGAAGATAATTCAGACAAGCAGATTTGAAAACTGCTGAGTCCGTTAAAACACGATGATCTCCATTCTACCCGCTCTAAGGCTAAGTGCTCAAGGGTGTTATGTGGTATATTGACAGCTGACAAGTTGCTTTTCAGTTTGTCTTTCTATCTTAGCCATGGGCGTCCTACATTCCCGTAGCCCTAATCTAACTGGCTGTACATTAGGATTTTGGGTATCCTGTCATCAGGCATTCTCAAGACATGACCAGTCCACCGCAACTGAGGCTGTATGAGAAAATACTCGATTCCTCCAATATTACACCTGTTAAACTTGTCTTCGTTAGATGTCCTATCTTGAAGGTTAACTTCACAGATTGCACGGAGACAGCTTTTATGGAAAACATCCAAGTGGCGTATAGGTACCTGTATGGAGTCCACGACTCTGAGCCGTACAAAAGGATGGCAAGTACAACAGCTCTGTAAACCCAAATTTTAGTATCCAGTCAAATATCCCGCTCATTCCACAAGCGATGGTGAAGATTGCCGAAAGCACTGGTAGCCTTAGCAATACGATGCGTAATTTCATCATCTAAAGTTCCACTGTAGTTAATTTTGATACCAAGATAGGTGAAAGACTTGACACAGTTCAGGTCTTTGTCTTCTACTTTCAATGGTCTCCCTGGAAATTTGTAGACTGGTGTTTTTTGTTTCTCACCACAGAATTGCTTCAGAGTAGGACATGGTTGGTGCACTACTTCAGTTTCTTCATGCTAAGTGTAAAGCCAAAAGCTTTACATGCAGCAAAGAAACGATTTCTTAGATGTTGGGCCTCCTCAAAGGATGTCGCTACAACAACAGCATCATCAGTAAACAACAAATCACGAATAATTTGCGTACGAAGGTGGGTCTTGGCTTTGAAGCGCTGATGATTGAAGAAACTACCAGTTGTTTGAAACTGAAACTTAACGCCGCTCTCTGGGTCTGCAAATGCATATTTCAGCATCACCGAGAAGAAAAAGGCATAAAGAACAGGGGCCATTACTCAACCTTGCTTGGTGCCATTTGTGACATCAAAGGATTCCGACATCATACAATCAAACAGGAAATTAGCTTTCATTCCATGATGAAAAGAGATGTTGACATTTAGCATGTTTTCAGGAATGCCGAGTTTACCCCAGACTTGCCAGAGAGCCAATGTCAAAGGTATTCGTCAAATCCACAAAAACCATGTACAACTCCTAGTTTTTTCTCGCGAAATATATATATATATATATATATATATATATATATATATATATATATATATATATATATATATATCATGTGTTGAAAACAATCAATATTTTCGTCGTTGGTCGCATTTGCAGAACGTTCAAATCTTGGATAATCTTCAAGTTTCTGCCTTCCCCTCCGAAATTCACTTGCCCATGTTCCACTGTGGGTAAAGCTGAAGAGTCATCCTTCGATGTAACAACCATTACAGCAGGAATGTCCTTAGCTTTTTAACCATTTCCCCAGGTATCTTATAATACAACGATGTCTAATTTTCTCATATTTTAATAAGAAGTCTATGAGGTTACATTGAAATATTCCTTGAACAGTCAGATATAAGGTTACCTAAAGCAAATATTACAGTCATTAATGAAAAGAGTTAAAATTAATGCATGAAAGATTCCATAGCTCTAGCATTCCAGATGCGTAATCAGCGTATGAAACATTTAACCCACACTCATGTATATATGTGTGTGTGTGTGTGTGTGTGATTGTGTGTATGTGTGTGTGTGTGTGTATATATATATATATATATATATATATATATATATATATATATATATATATATATATATATATATATATAACCGATAGTTCAGAATGATATTATAATCGATTTGTGATGGATAAGATTTTTTGTTATTATTGGCATGGGAAGAGTATAGCAGCGTGCGGAAGCGAATCGTTTGGATGTGCCTCAAAACAATACCACTATTTGTGAGAGAAATTACGTAGCACACAGCCATAATCAAAAACAAGGTACCATACATTATATATATATATATATATATATATATATATATATATATATATATATATATATATATATATATATATGTATATATATATATATATATATATATGTAGAAAAATATAATTTTTAGGTGTGCTATATTTATGGGATAAAGTGCTCAATATCAGAGATAGAGCCTATGTAAATATAAAAGTGGACATTGAATTCAACACTCAGAGGCGACAGGCTGTTTCATGCTAAACGCAATTGCCAGGCCACACACATACACACACACACACACACACACACACACACATATATATATATATATATATATATATATATATATATATATATATATATATATAGATAGATAGATAGATAGATAGATAGATAGATAATGGTTTTTCGTACATTTTCTGGAAATATGTTGATATTATCTGCTGTAGTCAAATTTATACTATTACGAGTAGTTGTCACCAGCAGTTACTATTTTTAATACTTTCACATTTGTGTTTTCAAATATATATTATGTGGTGCTAAATAATATTTCACGTGAGCAGATTTTCAGTTTATAAGGAACATATTTTCTTAGTATATGTTTTCATTGCTTTCTTTCTTTTTTCTTTTTGTGGTCATATGTTATATGTTACACAGTTACACCTCAATGACTTTGCTCCAAGTTTTCTGCTAATTTACTACTTCGTTAAAATTAATGTTCTTTTTTCATAAGCAATGCTTCTTTCCTTAAAGTTGGTTTTTGCAATTAGTTTCATTTATCCTACCTAAATCTTATTTATTTCATCTGCCGATGCAATAATTTTGAGAGAGGAGCTTAAGTAATTTCATTTGAACTGATGGCCAGGTTTTCCCTTTCTCTTCTTTCCTTGCCGCTCCCATCTGCACAAACGGTGTTATCCTCTCTCTCTCTCTCTCTCTCTCTCTCTCTCTCTCTCTCTCTCTTTCTCCGTGATTGTGCGTATGTGTGTGTGTTACGCAGATAAAATATCATTTTTAGCCAGTTCACATTTATAATTATTGTATTCATTAAAATAAGCGTGGGTTGTACAAAACGTGCGTATTGTAATAGGTATTAAATAGCATCAAGAATCAAGTAACTAATCCATGTAGGTTTTGGAAGTCAGAGGGGAAATAATCTTTGACAAATCTGAATGAAAAGTAAAAGATAAATAAATCATTATATGTAACCCCCAAAACAAAAAACAATACATTACCTCTGGATTTTTTGTTGTTGTTAAATAATTGGTATAAACATTTTCACGGTAGATATAAAATTCTTTACAAAAAATATAAGCATTATACTTAGTACGGAGAGGGTATGATTGCATGTTTTCACTTTATTCTTCTTTCCGCGTATACTTGAAATTATCATCATTTTTAAATTTCTTTTCCCATTATCAAAGTGAATTTCGAATTTGTACCACAGGACTTCTGAAAGTACAAATACTCAAGTCCATTTTGTTCGATTTAACTCCCGTCAGTTCTCAGTATAGATAGGTAGATAGAGAGATATATACTGAAAGAAGTAAATTAATGAAACATTTGGGGCAGAAAGAAGGTGTAAACTGTGTGAATGAATCAATGACCAGGCAGATAAATATATAGAGTCGTTGTCAAAGAACACAAAAATACCGATAAAAAAAGATAAATATAAGGACAAATAAACGCATAAAAACATGAAAATAAATCTACCAGGAATCAAATAGTTAACAACATTCAGGAATTACCAAAGATATTTCGATAAATAAAAGCTAATCTCATTCAGGCGATAGAAAATATAAACCATTCGAAATTGTCCGATTTTACTTTACACTCGATTTTGAGTTGACATATTCTGCTATTAAAATTTTTTATTAAATTTTATTTTCCGTTTTATTTACTTTTTCACTAACAGTAGAAGTAGTAAGTTTTCATTTTTTTTAAAATTGCCATATAGTCACCATATTGCCAACGCTCTGAAACACTGTATTCGCCTTGCGGCTGGGTAAACCCTGTGTGGTATCATCTGTCGTTTGATCAACAATGTCACAGCTAAACGCCCCGGCTGATTATAACCTAACATTGCACAAATGATCGCAGGTGGTCATTAACCGTGAACACGAGATTGGTGGCAAATCCGGGTAATACAGACTTCAATTACTAAAAGAAAAATATGAGTACGAACCTGGAAGTCTAAATAGTGATTTCTCTATTTGTCACAAAAAATATATCCGTTTCTATCAAATACATTTATCTGACACTTACGACAAGAAACTTCTTCCATATAAATAAATAAATATATGTGTGTGTTTGCGTATTAATATATTTTCTGTCATACATTTTTACGGATACATTTATTTGCGTAAATGCTTAGTAATTTTGTTTTAATTGAACAGTATTAATTAAATTTACCGGCTCAAATATCCGAGAGGTTTCATAGAAAATATGCCTCCTCTGACAGGAATCAAACCTGTATCCTATACGGAACAATCATTTAGCCTGAACTGCTTCAGCCACAGAGCTCGAATTACTGCTTTTAAAAACACACACACGCACACTCTCTCTATCCATCTCTCTCTCACACACACACACTTACACTTACACGCACACACACACACACACACACACACACACATATATATATATTGTTACATTTAAGTTTTAAAATTGGTTAGATTTAACTTTATATTAATGTTTTCAGTTATCTCCGTACAAAATTACCTGACGTTACATTATGACTCCCTTTTATAATCACCATAAGGTACTGGTAAAAAAATGTTCTCCTGTAGACTACACACAGAATAGCAGACATTTTGCTGACCCCAAAATGAACGACCACCCCCCAACATTGCCAGAAACATATGGTAAAAGTAAGAAGTGGAATAATAAAATCTGCATTGGTCAAATCATTTCAGAATATTGTTTATTCAGTTAACAATATGATGAGGATGATAGGCTCTCCATCGTTTTCGTCGTATGAGTGTCTTTCAGCTCAGTTTTTATATTTATGTTTCCTATGAGACAAAATTCCTGCTCGGGATTTGCAAACAGATCCACACGAAGGGCATCCTGAGGTCTTGATCGTCATATGGGCTGATGTATTAGTTCGAGATTTAGTGTTAATTCTTAATTCTTTCAGATGTTCCAGACGATTCTTTTCAAAGTTATTTGTACCTCGGTAGCCGTTGTTTCTCCAGTTTGCTCAATTTGACAATATATATATATATGAAGAAATATAGTCTTAAGATGTGCTATATTTATGGGATAAAGTGCTCAATATCAGAGATAGAGGGTCTATAAATATAAAAGTGAACATAGAAGTCAACACTAGATGCAATCGTCAGACCATTATTGTTATTTTTCTCGGCTATTTATATATACGTGTCAGTGGTGCATTGTGGGTAGTCGGTTATTGGCGGCTATTTTACCGGAAGTCGTTTATTTGTTTATTTATTTATATGGATATCTATAACTGTTATATAACGATAAAAAATGAATAAAAATAAAAAATAATATACTACGTTACTTAAAAATCGAAAAGCTAAAAGAGAAAATATACAGTGTAACAAATAAATAATAAGTAAAATAAATTGATTTAAATACATCCAAATATATAAATAAACTAACAAGCGATACCGATAAACTAACCGTTAGAAACAACAAATAAATATAATCAATTCAAATAAATACATGGAGTAATAAACAAATTAAAAACTGTTCCCGCCAAAATAATACTTAGAACAAACTACAACAATCAACTCCAAAATTGAAAAAATACCTTTCATTATCCTCCCAAACAAAAACAAAACTATTAAATAAGCTATATAAACACATTTTACTAAGTTAATAAAAACACCTTATGAAAATAAAAATAAATAAATATATAACATAAGAAATAAAATTAATAAATAAAAACAAGCAAAATATTTTAACCCAAATAAATAAATAAACAAATAAACGACTTCCGTTAACATAATTACCAAAACAACTACCCACAATGCACCATTGATCCGTATATATGAATAGCTGAGAAGAATAAGAGCACTCGTGGCCTGACGTTTGCATCTAGCATGAAACTGACTGTCGCCTGTAAGTGTTGACTCCTATGTTCACTTTTATATTTAAATATATAAATATATATATATATGTGTGTGTGTGTGTGTGTGTGTATGTGTGTATGTTTGTGTGTGTGTATCTGCGTGTGCGCGTGTGTGCGTGTGCATGTGTATTTGTGAGTGTAACGGCATAATTGTTCATCCCACAAAATGTTCAATATCTACAAAAACACTAATCTAATTCATTTCCTTTTGCCCAGGTTTGGCACCATTTTTCGTAAGAATCAGTAAAAAATCGCTTTGAGTTATTTAAATAGAAATACAATAGGTTAAAATAATTTTGTTTCAGTCCTACTGTCTTCCCAACTGAGCATTGGTGATAGAAAGATCATTCAGGCCTTCAGTAATATCATCAACATTCATACTCTAGCTTCCATCTTCAAAGTGCATTCAAGAAGCATCAAAAGAACGGTGAATAAGTTTAAAAAGAAGGAACTCTAGACAGGAAAACAGGATCAGAAAGTCACAACAGGAAGAGGAATCATCATTTCAGCTTAGAGCTAAAGAGATCAATTAGAAAAAACAACTGAATCCATAACACGCTTGGCATGTGAGAAACGAGTTTCAGCAATGACAGTTCAAACAGCAGTGATAAAATATTTGAAAATGAAATTGTACATAAAAACACTGTAGCAACTTGTTGCTCTAGGACAGAATGTTAGAAGGGTAGACTGGGCGAAGATCATCTTGAATAAATTTGAAAATGAGTCTGGAATAATACATATATATATATATATATATATATATATATATATATATATATATATATATATATGAACTTAATTTCAATCCTTCATGAGCTTGCAATCCTTAGCTATGTTTAATTAATGAAGAACATGTCATTTTCGTTTATGGTCGGTTTCATCAGTATTATTCTGTTAAGCTTGGAGAGTAATTATACATTCGTATTGCTCAACGTAAAGTCCTGTAGTATTATAAAAAAAACTCGGAGAGATTCCAATAAGATATCTTTAATCATTTCTAAGATACAACGGTTCAAAGTCATAAAAGTGATTTTTCATTTTCTTTATTAGAAATCTGTCTGTATTTGTTTTATTTAACACTCATAGAATCATCATCATCTTCTTCTTCTTTTCTTCTTCTTCTTCTTCTTCTTCTTCTTCTTCTTCTTCTTCTTCTTCTTCTTCTTCTTCTTCTCTCGGAACATAACTTTATTCATTTCTTATTCAATATATTTGAAATCATCTTATTTTATGCGATGGAATCATCCTGTTAAAGAATGATAAGAAAACTATCTTGGTGGCTAGAATCTTGACAACCCGTTCTGAGTGGGTGACCAGAATTCTATGGTGTCGGAATCCTGACAATGATTGATTGTCTTAGTTTATGAGTAAAAAACACGCCATAATGGGTTGTCTTTAGTTTAGGACTCTTGAAAACAGTTTTGTTAGAAGATCAAAGGAATGAATATTCCATACTCGCTGACATTACTTGGCTTGCCGGAGTTTAATCAGAGACAAACAATCCACCACGAATAAATGATATGTAACTCTTTATCTCCCTTTTCTTTCTTCCGCCAACATACTCTTATATCTCCGCGAAATGATCCGAGTAAAAAGAAATCTGAAGATAATTACCTGTCATTACTTCAGCCTCTGATGCAAGATTGAGATCACAACAGAGCAATTTCAGATAGGCAATTAATATAACGATAACGCAATAAACTATTTCATGAATTCTAGTCCATAAATATTTCCACACTTTAATTTAGGTACCAGGTGAATGTTTTTCTACTGCACCGTATGAATCAGCAAACCAAAGAGAAACATGACCACTCCCAACATCAACAGAAATAATAATAATAATAATAATAATAATAATAATAATAATCACTACACATGCCGCTGCGCTCTTGACTTCGAATCATAAATGAGTGCAGATACGAAATTTTATATTTTGGTGAATTGAAATGGGCTACTGTAAATATGCCGTTCCTTTCCACAGATCTGCGTGTCCTTTGCCTTACTCTAGAGCAGTGGTTCCCAAGGAATGCAGTGAGCCTCAATGGTGCGGGCAAGAGGATAATATATGAGGCGGATGAATGAAAGACAAAGATTTCGAAACAGTTTCAAAACATTCATATATCTTATAAATAGTTATGAATAAACATCAACCGATTTTATCATTGTGACATTTTTGCTTTATATCAAGTTATATGAATATATTAAATAAGAATAAGTTATAAGAATAATTATATAACATTCGAAAAAAATTGACTAATTTGAAAGGAGAATGAGAGAAAATATCCGTTAATGAATGCAAGACATTAATTCGCTCATGTAGCAAAAGATGTCAAGCTGTTATTGAAAGTAAAGGTTTACACATCAAGTACTAATGAATTATGAACGCTATTTTCATTTGGATATGATGTATCCATTATAATAGTATGATTTTGTTAATCGTTCTCATGTTTTTGATCATCTATTTTTTTCGAAAGTTATATAATTATTCTTATAACTTTATCAAAATAAGTTTATTGAGCTTTATATTTGGGAATTATATAATTTACCTTTATATCCTTATTTTTCCTTCATAAAATGTTCTTTGAAGCTTTAAAATAAAACGTTATTTCATATTTAGACTTTTTCTTAACATCGTTCTGATCTTTATCCGCGCTACTGTATATATATATATATATATATATATATATATATATATATATATATATATATATATATATATATATATATATATCCTTTATGCAAGTTTCGTTGAAAAAGACTGAAAATGTGCTGTGTTTGAATGTTTTATATAATTTCTCCTGTGTTCTTATATGTATTTTATTATCAGGACATAAATTATATACACATTTTTCGAATAATTTCAAAGGAATTTCGGATATGCTTTTAGCCATTATCAAGAATTAATTTTATTTTAATTTTAACTGAATATATGGCTTCTTTTATGCATATATCTAAAGTTATAGAAATGTTTTTTTACAAACACGTTCAGCATATTGTGGCCGTGTTCATAGTTGATATTATTGAGTGTTGACTTTTTTTTCTTATGAATAATTCTTCCATTCTTTTTCGCCGTCTTGTATGTGTGAATGATGTTATGATATTTGTATTTTCAACGAGTATGTCACGGATAGATATTTTGAAGTCCCCTTGCGTATTTAAATGAGAAATAATTGAGCCATAGTGAGACGGATATAACTTCATTCTTCTTGTTAAAATGTATATCCAATATAGTTATTTAAAATTTTAACACAGCACATTTATCTCGTAAATTCGTAAATAATATTGGTTCTCTCTAATTATATCTTACAGATGCAATTTAGATCTTTAGATCTTAAATTATTTACCATAAATAAATAATTTAATTTTCTTGTTTTTGACGAGTGGATTTGTGCATTTCTTTTTGTTGTTTCTAAATGCAGGTTAGTCTTGCTATAGCTACTATGCATTTGATTTTTGTAGAAAATTTTCACTTATAAACATTATGATTCAACGAAACCTGCATAAAAAGGGACTGCTTCACAACCACACACACACACACACACACACACACATATATATATATATATATATATATATATATATATATATATATATATATATATATATATATATATATATATATATATATATATTGTTGTAACCTAGGGCAATTTACTGTATAATCACGCGAAGTTTGGTAATGATCGATAATATTTAGGACAAGAACAACACATAAATGATTCGCCAGTGGCGCGTAGAAGTAATAGTCAACTCCTAGAATGAGCTAAGTGAATTCAACAATTAAACTCCAACTGAAGATTGCAGACCAACGCATACAATATTCATTACTGTATTTATGGGGATAGGGGCATATCCATTATTGTCCGTAGGTATGCTACAACACCCTCCTTTTTGGATTTACACTGTACAGAGTCAATATATTATTTTCCTTTTTGGGTTGACTTAGATCTTTTCCGTATCTCTTTTTTTTTCTTTTATTCCATCTCTTTCAGACTCCACATTTCCTGAAATATTTGTGGCATGAGAAAATCGAAAGTATACAAAATAACCTCCATAATTTCAACCTTATCTAGCGTAGTTTTCTCTTCAGTTGAATACCTACTTTTAATTTGATTATTATTAACCGTTTACTAGATACACCCTCCTGCCAATTCTTCGGATGACAGTTCCGACTTCCCAATACGTTTTATTTGACTGGTACATAGGTTAAAATTCAAATTTTCACCAATTTTATAAAAAAATCTTTTTCAGATTTTTGTATCGCATGATCATGTTTTTTCCTACTGTTTATCAAAAGATTTTCGCGCAAACATAATTTCTGACAGAATCATGGCCGAGGACGCATTTCTATTCAATGTAAGCCTACATCCCTGTAAAAATTGATGTAATGCAGGATCTGTGGAATCATCGATTTTAGAGCTCTCTGGAACGTACCCACAAAACCCTCTGCCTGGCCGTTATTTCTACTGTGGTCAGGGGCAATTGTTATGTGATCTACGACAAACATTTTGCAAAATTCCTTAAATTCTTTCGACGCAAATTGAGTGCCGTTATCCAACACAACTGGAATATGGTACTTCGAACGTCGCAATCAGTTTTTGTGTGTTTGCTTTGTTACATCTGAATATCTCTGACCTCTTTGAAAAACTGACTACGACAATTAACTAATACGTCCCATTAAGTGAACCAGCAAAGTCAAGATGCAGACGTGATCATTGGCTATCAGTTTCTGGCCATGGATTGAACTGAACTGGTGGTGCTTTAGCCGCAAAAGAACAGACTTTGCACGACTTCACCAGATATTCAATGTCTCTATCAATGCTACGCCAGTATACGCAACTGCCAAATGTACCACTGCTCTTTCGCTGTACATGAGAACGTCAACACATAGTGTGTAGACTCCCGAATCTGCATTAGTCTTGTCTTTAAGTTTATTCTTCATTTCAGTAATAAATTTATATTCAAACGCTTTACATTTTATATCTTCCAACGTCACAGGTATTTCCCGAACAGTATTGCATAGTACGTTTTTATCTCTCCTTACAATTCTATAGGAGCTATGACTGTGTCTTCTAAAGATTCATTAATCCTTGAATAAGTTTGGTCAACCCGCCCGCATGAATTAATTTGTACAGTGGTAACAATTCCATTTTAAAGTCGTAATTTAGTAAATTGGTTCCCATCGTTGTAACCTATTAGACGTATGTGTCGGCAATCTTTTTTTCGGACTTATAAATAGCTATCAACGGTTTGTGGTGTGCTTGTAGAGTAAACCTTCTCCCGTGAATTACTATATGAAACTTTTTCAAAGCAAAGAAAATACTTAACTTTTTCTTTTCAATCACAGAATAAATTTTCTCAGCTGGGAGTAACGTCCTGGATACATGTGCAATCTGTTTAATCGAGCAGTCTTCTAGTTTATGCATAATGCAGGCACCTATACAGTACACCCTAGCGTCACTTGGTACGGCTATATCTTTTTGGGGGTCTTAGTGTGTCAAGAAAAAATCTGATGTTCGTATTTTTTTTTAATTTTCTCAAATGTTTCCTAGCATTCCATCGTCCAATACCATTTAGCGTCTTTCTTCAAAAGCTCATTCAACGGAGCTCACAAGCAATGCATATTTGGTACAAATATATTATAATAACTTGCTAACCCCAGGAAACTTTGTAGGGTACTGACATTTACAGGAGCAGGCATGTCCTTTATAGCACTGGAACGTCCTGGATCTGGTCTCTTGCCCTTCTTGTTAATTATCTGACCTAAATATTCACACATTTCCTCCTTTAATTTGAATCCATATTTCTGAATTCTTCTGAAAATTTAGAAAATATTTTTCTTGTGTTCTTCAGTTTTAACTTTTCAACAAAATATCGTCAAGATACGCAACTACAATGTCCTGTCCTCTCTGGATTGTGTCGATTACTTGCTGAAAAATCGCTTGAGCGACCTTTATAACGAAAGGCAAATGATTAAATTTGTACATACCACCTTGTGTATTTATGTTCAGTAATCTTAAACATTCGTCGTCTAATAGAATCTGAAGATAAGCGTCACTTAGTTCGATTTCGGAAAATATCCAACTCCCACGCTCCACAAAAACATCTTCCAGCCTTGGAAGTGGTTAATGATAACATTTGAGATCATCTTTTATGCCCGTGGAAAAATCTCCCGAGACACGTATCTCTTTCGACGTTTTCTTTATATAAACGTTTGGCGAAATCCAATGGCTTTATTCCACCATTGATAAAAACCCATTTTTTTTAATCTATCAAGCTCTTCATCAATTTATTTAAACAAATGATACATTTTTTTCTTTCTAAAACTGGATGTGCGCTTTCCTTCAGCTCCAATTTAGCTGTCATTTTATTGCACCTGCCTAACCCAGATTCGTTAGCGCCACAGAGAAGTAGTCAACTGCTAGAAGTGTGTCAAGTGTAACCGCAGACCAACAGATCCAGTATTCACGAGTGTATTTATGGGAATGGGGACATGCCCATTACCGTCCGTACCTATGCTACAACACACACACACACACACACACACACACACACACACACACACACACATATATATATATATATATATATATATATATATATATACACAATAATAGAATTCCAAAACAATTTAATAATTTTAAACATAATTCAAGCATTAATGAATATATCGTTAAGTACAACGACCAGTGTAATTGTAGGAATCCTAAGCAATGTCCATTGTCTAAAAAATGTTTAACCACATCCATTGTGTATCTTTCTTCTATCTCTACAACAACAAAAAACGAGGGTTGAAAAGTTTTATATTGTTAGCACTAAGAATTATTTCAAAACCCGTTGCTATCAGCTCTTATCTTCTTTTACTATTATTACTTATAGAAAAATTATTCACTTTCAAGATAAATTTGTAAGTTTAAAGAGGAAAATAAAACTCCTAAAGTTAAACGGGGAATTTTAAAACTGGAAGGGACATATAGATCCTTATATGAACCTTGTTTACTGTGTTTACAGGAGAAAAGGCAGATTATCATGGGTTTTTTCAGGTTAATGATAAATATATCATAGCTTTGACTACAATCTTGCTAGATTTTGAAATTTGACGATTACTCGTTCTTATATTTTAGAATAACCGCGTTGCATCATATAAAGCTTATCTTCTGTCAGTAAGATCAAATTCAACGTATTATAATTTGTACATTATTCTTCTAGTACTGCTGGTAATATTTAGCCTCGAGTTATATGCGTTTGACTGACATTTTGATATTTTCCATTGATTGGTTTTATTAACACTTTGTATAAGACCATTTAGTTAACAGTCGCATTGTATTTTTTATGATCTATATATTTTTTAATTACTTTATATGATCTATGTGTTTAAAGTTTTGTTTAATCTACTTGTTTAAATAATTTTGTTTGATCTATATAATTTTAATAATTTTTGCAAGATCATTTTATTTAGTTTTCATTTATTTCTTAAACGGTCATATTATTTAGCGACTATAAAATTGTGAAGTTCCAACTCTTAACTCATAATGTATGCAGCTTGACAAGTGTCTTGTTAAATTACGTTTCCTTCTCATAGGAAATGTCATGTGTCTTATGTTAAAATTGTTGCAAACTTATATTTGATCGAATACAACGTTTTAGGCGTCTACGATTTTAAATATGTGGGTCATGACCTCTTATTTAGCGTATGCCATTTTCATTTGTGATTCTGATTATAATCATAACAAGTTCTGTTGCTACCGATTTCGATTTAATAGCCTAAGATAATAATTATTACTCTACTATTATACTGAGTTCCACTTTAAATTACAAAGTAATATTACGAACGTTGGAATTTATATTCGAATCGTTCTCATCACATTATATATATATATATATATATATATATGTAGAGAGAGATAGAGAGAGAGAGAGAGAAACATGAACACTGACTTTTTAAGATTTAATTCAAACCTATTTCAAAAGCATGTATGTTCTTGTATGATTTTAAGCTACCGATTAAAAGATTATGGCGAATAAATTCTTGTCCCGATTTCTTTTTAATGACCAAGTGTCTGAAGAAACACTTTCCCCCGATCTCTCTGTCTCTCTCGCTCTTTCTTTTTCTCTCTCTCTCTCTCTCTCTTTCTTTTTCTCTCTCTCTCTCTCTCTATATATATATATATATATAAATATATATATATATATATATATATATATATATATATATATATATATATATATATGCATAAAAACTATCTTGATAAAGAATATGAAAGTATTTCAGATCTGAGTAAAACAAAGTATTAAAAGTTGAGTAAAGCAACCACGAATTATATAAAGTGTAGAAATTGGGCAGATTTTGAAAGAGAAAAAGGAAACAGATCGTAAAAAGAAACATGAAAACAAAATTAAATAGGCGAATAAGAGTAAATGTGATAAAACAGAAGTAAAAGTTTTAAATAAATTATGTTTTATTTTATTCATGCAACAGAGTGAGAGAGAGAAAAGAAAAGAAAGAAGAGCCATCGAAAATGAATGCAAAAAACGATAATGACGAAACATATTGAAAACTAAAAGCAGTGGTAATGCAAGATTGAAAAATAATTATTCTAGACACTGAATAAATAAAAAGGGGAAAGGAAAAAGAAAACTATGTCGACAAGACTGACAAAATGAAAGAATAAGAATTAAAATTCAAATTATAAAAATAAATGAAAAAGAACTATTGAAATCCGGTGTAAATATCAGCAAAATCAGCCATTAATATTGGAAAGAAAAGCCACGAAGAACTGAACAAAATTTATTAGATCCTGATTGGCTAAAAAAATAAACGTCAATTGAAAATTCGATTTTTGATAAAAATCGATAGAAACAAAATAGGAAACTGTTAGAAATAGAAAGAAAATATATGGAACAAATATTAATTTCTCCTATTTATGGAGGATCTCAGCAATATTCTAAATCGATTCAACCCCTCCTGAATTAGTGTGTCGACATGTCGATTTAAATTTTAAAAGGGGATCAATCTGTATCCATTAAAAAATATTAACGATAGTGGAAATATAATATTTCCCTATAGGTATTAATTCTACTGTTTTGTTTAGCGGCATATCTATGGTTTATTTAATGCCGAAATCTAAATATTTTATACGCAATTTCATAACTTCAAATACAGATATTTTGAACATTATTGTATACTTCATGACCACACGGATTTTTTTTTTAGATATATAGTGTGTACATAAAATGTACTGCTGTAAAAATATATATAATAATCTAAGCTGCATTTTTTCGGCACTTGAAAAATACCCTAATATTTTGCAATTTCAGATTTTTTTCAATCCAAACATTTTATGTTTTAATAGGTTCTGAGAGCAATTAAAAACGTTATTGACAGGCATGTCTTCAGGATACCAACAAACTCAAATTCAGATGTTATCCGCGGGCGGGTCGTGGCCCGCTCGTTGAAATGTTGCCGAGTATCTTCCCTTTGTCATAAATTCAAGTTTTCTGTGCAATTTTATTTTGTCAGAAAATGATGAACATTTGGCCTTGTCCGTGGCATAGTCGTGCCTCGGCAATCGGCGGGTAGAGGTAAATATTCCAAGTGACGAAAGGAGGCCACATGCCAAGTTTCAGCTCATGAGGTTCAAATACTACGGAGACTATAAAACCCGGGCAAAGTGAGATACAAACAGAAGTAAGGAACATATCCATATATATATATATATATATATATATATATATATATATATATATATATATATATATATATATATATATATATATATATATATATATAATACATATATATATATATATATATATTACATATATATATATATAATACATATATATATATATATATTACATATATATATATATATATATATATATATATATATATAATACATATATATATAAATATATAATACATATATTTATATATATATATAATACACCAATTAACCTAATGTCACTGGTATCCTCGAAAGGTTAACTTCTGTGGGTTCGTTGCATCTGATATGATGCGCATGTAGAGTAGCCGAGTTTAATGACGGAAGTCCGAAGTTTAATAAAATGTAGTGTTAATTCTGAAATACAAGTATCGTGTCATCAATTATAATTAACATATGTCATCAGTAATTTTATCTATCTCTCCCACTACTGTCTCTCTACCTAGCATAGTTTTATTACCACTAGCACTGATTTTTATATATATATATATATATATATATATATATATATATATATATATATATATATATATATATATATATATATATATATATATATATATATATATATATATATATATGTATGTATATATATATATATATATATGTATATATATATATATATATGTATATATATATATATATATATATATATGTATATATATATATGTATATATATATATAGATAGATAGATAGAGGCAGGCAGGCAGGCAGGCAGGCAGGCAGGCAGGCAGGCAGGCAGGCAGGCACGGTGGAGTAATGGATAACGACTTGGATTGAGGAATCGGAGAGCCGAGTTCGAATTCCAGTCGAATCCATTACATTCACTTACGTGCTAATAAATAGCAGGACAGACTGAGTTCTATTGCCTTGGATGGCAATTAGTCTGAATTCAAAACCTGCGGAGGGTCGTTTGGGGACCTTGTGGCATTCGCTGCACCAGGTCCCTGTACTCGTCCTTCCAAAAAGTGTGGATGGCCCTGCACAAACCCTTCACCACTATAATCAAATCTCATGTGTCGGTGTCGGGGTTTTAGTTTCTGATCTACCTGACCGTCATACGTCGAATTCGACGGTAGAGTCTATCATCATTGTTGAGTCTTGACTCATTGTTGAATCTCGCCTATTGCATGGAATAATAATGCAACACAAAATGTACTTAGAACAAGAATGTATTATAACAAGAAAGTGTACACAATAAGTACATATAGTATTTCTGTATATTTCTGGGAAGACGTTCCTGGAGAATGTGTTGACTAGTCGCAGTCGATCAGGGTCTCTACTTGGATCTCGTGATTCCTCTTCTCTTGTCTTCCGGTACCAACCATTATTTATATAGTTGGTAGTCACCTATGCAGATTAGGTGGATCCTACACAACACCCCCTCCCAAGCCTTGGAATCCTTTTGGATTTCAAACTGGCTTCTATATGGGATGATGATTATGGTTATTTCTTTGTAGATTCCCTTTGCATAGTATATCTGTTTTTTTTTTCAATATCTTTTCCGTTTTGGATTCACGTCCAATGGGTCCGTGAACTTTCGTTTCCTACCGGATCTTCTCGGTTCAGGAGCACTCTGCGGAGGTTCTACTTGAAAAGTATCATACATTACATCAATGGGATCTTCCTTCTCATCCGGTATACTCTCTTCATGATCTAGCACGTAGCATTTTTTGAGTTAGTTCTGGTGCCTCTTATGAGTATTCTTCGGCCCTTTTATTATGTAAATCAGGTCACCGATTCTCTTGTCCACTATGCCTCGCTCCCAGAACTCAATGTTGTTTCTATAGCACTTGAAAAAGACCTTTTCTCCGGGGGTGTATCTTTTTCTAGCTGTATACATAGTGTTCTTTATTCTATTTCTTCCTGGCAAAAGCTTGTCAAACACTGACTTAACTTTCCTAGCGAACATTAGTTCAGCTGGTGCCATGTTTGATGGTGTTCTCTGGTTAGGCGTGATTCTGTATACTTGTAGGAATTGCTGAAGCGCCTTTTCCGTTGGAACTCCTGAGGCTTTCTTCAGAGCGCCCTTTAACGTATCTACAAATCTTTCTGCGAGTCCATTGGATCTCGGATGATACGGCGGCGTCGTTATGTGGTTAATTTGATATAACTCACAAAATTCCTTAAATTCGTCAGAAGTGAATTGTGTACCATTGTCACTCACAATACACTCTGGCACACCGAACCGTGCAAATAGTTCATGCAAAAAAGTTGTTGTGGTATTGGACGTAGGCTTTTTGCAGCGTAGTACTTCCGGCCATTTTGTAAAGCTATCTACCACTATTAAGTAGTAATAATCTTCTACTGGACCAGCGAAATCAATGTGTAATATTTCCCACGGATGATCCGTCTTTGGCCATGGTTTGTGTACTATAGGTGGTGCCTTAGCTGCTAACGCATACCCTTTACATCGATGAACCATGTTTTCGATATCCACATCCATTCCTTTCCAATATACAAAGCTTCGCATTAAGCTTTTTGTTCTATTAATCCCCGGGTGACCCATATGAAAGTCCCGTAGGATTCTTTTCTGCAACATTTTTGGTACTACTACTCTCTCACCATTTGCGAAAGGCACGTTACGTTTCTTTTTAAATATAGGCATAGTATTTTCTTTTAATTCAAATTTAGCTTCAAACTTGTTACATCTTCCCAGACCAGGTGTAAAGGTTTCCGGAAACTTTTTCTTTAATTCCCCTTTAATGTCCTCTCTTGTTTGCGTATTACTTTCTACTTTTCTGCAGAATGAGTTTAAAGGTTTATCCCACAATTCAAATGTTTCAATAAAATCTGTACCCAACAAGTTTTCTCCATTTCTCAGAATGAAAACTTTTATCTTTTTAACGATCCCATTCAATTTCATTGGAAGTACAACCTCGCCTTCGAAGTTAATTTGTTTTCCAGTTACCGTACGAGCGAGTTTCGTTGACTTCATTATTGTAGGCCTTTTTAAAATTTTCCATGTTTTATCGTTCATTATTGTTAAATCTGACCCCGAATCGAGTTGAAATTTGATATTCTTTTTGAATATTTCAGTCGTCACATATTTCCTCAAATCTCTATCTGATTTGATATTCGAATTTGTTTGTCTAATTCGGCTCTTGAATTTTTTCGTTTTACAACACGATACTTTGTGACCATTCTTTTGGCACACGAAACATTTCTTATTTCTATATGGGCAATTTACCTCCCAATGTCTTTCGTTACAACGTCTGCAATTATATGGTGGGACCTTTTTATTTTCGTTCTGTTTATTTCCTTGTCTATTATTAAAATACGCTGAATTTTTTCTGCAATTTTTCTCTGATGGGTAATGTGACTGCTTTTTTATCTTTTTAATATAAGCACTACCAGCTTCTTCGATTTTTTGCGACTCTTTTTTTAAACTTACGGCCCGTTGACACTCCTCTGCTAACTTTTGCAGGGTAAGGCCTTGTTCAGATTCGAGTTTAGACAAAACTCTACGTCTTATTTCGGCACTCTTACTGGATACCAGTCCTTGAGCAAAAATTAAGCACTTGAATTCTTCAACCGTAATCTCTGCCAATCTGAAATTGTCACAATGTCTATTCACTATAGATGCATATGTTAAGTAATCCTGATCGTCGGATTTAGAGACATTCATGCATAACCATCGCTTATGCCAAAGCGACATATTTGCTCCAAACAGCTCTTTTAGCAATTTCACTATTTCCGAAAATTCCAATTCAGTTGTTTTTCTCGGTAGAATAAAATCTACAAATTTGCTATGTTCTGCTGTACCTAGCTTTCTTAGTAATAGACTGACTTTTCTTGAATTCGACCAGTTTTCACAGTCTGTGTAGAAAATATCTTCATATCGTTTAAAGTACGCTTCAAACGTTTTTTCTTCGTCTGGCACATAGTTGAAAATTTCCAGCGAATTAAATATAGTGCTATTAGAATATGAAGAATTTCCCTCATTTGCCTGATAGTTGTTTAATTTCTCCAGTATTAACTTTTGAATTTCTAAAAGTCTTTCATCTTGTTTTTCTTGATATTTTCGTTGTCTTTCATCTTGACGTTCTTGATATTTTTGCATTGCTCTCAGTTGTTCTTGCTGTGCTATCTGTTGGGATTTGAATAATTCGGATATGACTTTGGATAGTTCATCCATCTTTAGCTGATAGTGTTCATGCAACAAGGAATATACTTTTAATTTGTGTATCCCCGAATATCATATAAGCTGACCAAAAAATCGAAACAACGTACGACTTTTATATTTTATGACTTGCTTTTACATTCACGCCCGTGCTAATCAACTTTGGTATTTTTTTTTCGTGAACAGAGAGCGTCGGACTTTTTTTTTCGTTTTCGACTTCTGTTCGCGTATTTCAATGACAACGTCTGATTTTCTTATCAGAGGTAATTCGTCACTATATTGTTGAACAAATAATTTTAAAAAAATAATTTTTTAAAGTTTGTTACCTTTCAAAGTCGACACGGTGTATTTGTGCTCATTTTAATCCATGCATGTTTTTGTAGTCGGCCAATTTTTCTTTTTAGAGGGTGTCTCGTTGTAGATAATTTTTTAATTTAAAATTACCGTTATTTGTTTACGACACCTTTCAATTTTTCTGAGTGAACGTTCCTTTATGCTTAGTCGTCTTTTAACGAGTTTTACATATCCAGAAGTTCAGAATCCTTCGTCGTTATGTTAACGTTGGACTTTGAATTAATAGTTTGTTTTTTTTCAGCCTGGGTTCTTCAATGACTTGTCCCAATTGTTGAAAACTCTCACTATTAATTCTTTCTTCTTTCCGTATGGTTCGTTCTACTTCTTTGCCATTGTTGAAACTTGGCGTATGATTCGTTCTACTTCGTCGCCATTGTTGAAACTTGACGTATGGTTCGTTCTACTTCGTCGCCATTGTTGAGTCTTGACTCATTGTTGAATCTCGCCTATTGCATGGAATAATAATGCAACACAAAATGTATTTAGAACAAGAATGTATTATAACAAGAAAGTGTACACAATAAGTACATATAGTATTTCTGGGAAGACGTTCCTGGAGAATGTGTTGACTAGTCGCAGTCGATCAGAGTCTCTAGTTGGATCTCGTGATTCCTCTTCTCTCGTCTTCCGGTACCAACCATTATTTATATAGTTGGTAGTCACCTATGCAGATTAGGTGGATCCTACACAACAATCATATATATATATATATATATATATATATATATATATATATATATATATATATATATCCTTCTTCCTTGGAGTGGAGCTAGTGCTAAATTTTCTCTGCTTTCCGTGATTGTTATTTTTCGGCTGAAGTTCTCGTGTTCAGTACCAGACCAATTCTCTCATTTATCCGTAAGAATGTTTCCCCTCTCATAAATTTAACTCTGTTGTATATAAATACAATTGTGGCTGAGAAGACACCTACATAGGGAGGAATACCCAGCGTTAAAAGAATCACATCATTTTTTTCACACCTTTGTTTCAAATGAACTAATCCCAAATACCTACGGATCCTTAATTTGTGAGCACGTTTTAAAGAATAGTACGTGTGCGGCTGAATTCAGTGTTGACTGGTAGCCGAAATCACTCGGATAACATTTGGACATTTTTTGTATAATTTATCTACATATGAGAAATTGTATAAAAATATTAATCAAAGCATCGTGTATGTCATATTATTCAACCTTGCATATATTATATATGTGTGTGTGTGTCTATATATATATATATATAATTAAATGCATTAATATATAAGCATTTACATTTTTGTGATTGATAAGATAAAGAAAATTGGAAGAGTTCATCGGGCACAAGTATGTTGATCTTAGATTCTTTAAGTATGGGTTTTATGAAAGTTTCGTGATATGAAAACGTATGATAGCCTTATTCTTTTGTATATATTTTGGCAACCCTTTTATATGTGAATCATTGCATGTTAAAAGAAAACGATTTCAGATATTAAGAATATTTTGCCATCAATATAGTGAAAGAGCATGATAACTGGGAAGATGGCATAGAAATATGTCATCATGAATTCAGTAATTATTAGTATTTTTTATGCACTGAGTCGAGAAGTTGTCCAATTCCTGAAGGTTAGATTTTCCACTATTAACGATATTACTACTCTTTTGGCGAAAGAATTACGTTACCTTTTTTATATTTTACGTAAATATCAGTAGCAAAACAAAATAGAAAAAGGATTTTTGTGCTTTGATTGCAACTAAAATATATCTTTTTGCCAATCGGATATACATTCTTCTCTCAAGTCAACTGCGATTGTCTTGAGTACAAACTATTTTCTGTTGAATGTACTTCCAGTAAGCCAGCTTCGCATAAAGATATATATGTAGAAGCTAACTGACATTCTAAGATTATTTTTAAACAGTTATTAAATTGACATGTCCTGTAAGGGGGGAAAGTCATAAAATACAGTGGGGTAGTTTTTCGAATCATTATGGCATATTTATCTAGATTCAGAGTTAGATCAACTAATAAACAGATACAATCTTAAGTTAATGGTTGTTTGTAAGATATGCTAAATTGAATATACACATGTAATAGTTACTCGTTTCTGTGTATGCACGTCCCTTATTTTCGCTAATTAATTCTGATCGTCCATTTATGCCACCAGTGACCAAGACGCAACTACAGATACGCTGAGCGGACGTAACTTACAGTTTCTTGGAAGAAACGCAAAATCTGGACTGATCTGTAGGTGAACAAGAGAAATTTACAATGAAACAATTACAATTATTTTATGTGACATCGACTGCTTGCGAAAAGTTTTGTCTCTACAGTTCCACTCATAATGCATAGGTTAAATCATTGCACGGTTTCAGGTACCTCTGATTTAGGATCGTCCCCATGTTCAATATTTTCAAGAAGTAAAGTGACCATGTTGAACTCGGTCTCATAGACAAAACCATCTGCTACGAACTGGTATGGAAATAAATAAATAAGGTGTGAGAGAGATGAGTGAATAAAACAGTAAAATGCATATTTTGTTTTTGTAATAAAACTCTTGGCCACTTGTATTCGCTTGGTGTTTCATGACGTCATCAAATATCGATATGCTAACTTAAAGATCCATATATGTTTCCGGTGCATGGTTTTGACATCTGTCATAAAGAAAGTAATCTGTATAAGCTGTCGTATTTAGTTTTAAACAACGTTTTTTTGTGCTCCTGTATCATCCATCACTCAGTCATTCAGTACTCATTCCTGCGTGGCGTTCTGAGTTTCTCACATCTCCTCTGATCGATCGTTTACATTTTTCTCATTATGCCTTCATGGAAATTGTCCCTTCCTTTTCTTATTCCCCCAACCATGCTCTCCTCAATAATTTCAAAAGATTTTAGATTGCTTTGTAGCTGGCCGGTCGGGGAAGCAACCTGTCGCAATGAATATGTTCAGCTAGGGGTAACATTATTGGGGGAATTTCGACGTGCCTCTGAGATATCAACTTGGCAGATTGAAGGGAAGGAAGTAGCTTAGGAGTGTTTTTTAAAGGAAGGCAAAGAATAGAAATGCTCACATTAACGAGTGAACATTAGTAGAGAGCATTAAAGAATAAGAAGCAATGCCGAAGTGAAAGTGAGGGAAACGCGCGAGAAAGCCAATGACAGCTCACTGCAGAAAGAATAGAACACAAAAAAATACTAAACGAATACCAAATAAAAAAGTTAACAAAACAAGGAAAGAAAATAACAAAAAGAAATGCCCAAAAGCTAAGGAATATTCTAATGATGTTAATTGTTATAAAGAAAAAAATCGGAAAACTACTCAAGTTGGAAAGAAAACCGAAAAATGTCGAATTCTTTTGAATTATATTTTTTTACGGCTTATCAAATTTTACAGGTTATTTAAGGCTAGAAAATATTTTTCATATTGTAAGTGTACATGAAGTTTTCAATAACACTCCATATAGCATTTGGAGAGAACGTGTTTTCTCTGTCCTCATTTTCTCTAATGTTGGATAAATGCCTTTGCTTATTCTGCGTTTTAAGGAGCAACTCATCAACCTTCTGTTATTTAATCAGAATTTTTGGTGCAGTTTTTTTATTTTCTTGTTCATTTTGCAAACGCAATTCTGTTTGTTTTCGTTGGAAATTCTCTTGTCATTCTTGCTATTTTTGGTCCAACAGCAAATGTCTTTCCTGTTGGTGTTTTGCTTGTTATTGTTGGTGTTTTGCTTGTTCTCGTTGAAGTTTCTCTTGTTTTCTAAGTTTAGGTTACCGCAGTAGCTGTTTTTCCTGTTGGTGTTTTAATAACTCTAGCATTGCACTTTTAAATTCGTCCATTTTAATCCGGTGGTAAGAAAAAATTAGAAATGAAGGGGTAAATATTTCTTTTTACTTCACCCAACAATAAGTCTACTTGACTTGAACAATACTTTTACAGAAAATTTAAAAAGCGAGAGAGGGGGTAAATTTTTACTATACCCTATTAGTGTAAACAATAAGTCTGTTCATTTACTGTCTTGTTGGAATAGAAAGAAAAGGTTTAGCAACGTTCTTCCCAACCACTGAATTGAACTTGTAGAAATCCTATTACTTTGCGTAGTTTCTTTTTTTCACTGACAGTGTTGTAATTAACACTGGATATCCTTCTGCCGTAGAGTTTTATGTAGAATTCCTTTCATCATCAGTGTTGTATTCACTGGAAAAAAAACTTTTATGATTTAACACGAAATACGTTTCTTCGAATCCTTCGTCGCCAAGATGTTGTGATCAAGTCAATGGTTAAGAAATAACAAAACAAGAGGTTGCAGATAAATAGTGTAGAAGAGTGTTACACGACTTGAGTGTGTGTCGCTTGACCAGCGTTCAGTCTATATCACTGTTAATATTTATGACTTCCTCATAGCGTTCGTTTCTTTCTCATAAATAGTATTCTATTATATTCACTTTCTCCGTAGGCATGTAGGACATCATTGTTAGTGATCATTTCTTGTAACGTCTTTTTATATAGTGAGTTGTAGGTTGTCTTCAATTTTTTAATATTATCATACGGTCAATATACCCATACGTTAAGGATTTATTTAGAAATTATTTTTCTGCTTTTAAGTTTAAGTTTTTGATTATTGGCTTGATTTGGCGAAATATTAGAGGAAAAGACAAATGTCGATAGATTGATTAGTTAATACTTTTCAGAAAAATAACGAGTTTAGGTTGATTTTACAAGAAACAAAAATATTTCTTTTGAAAATGCACAATCATTTCAAGCCAAACTTCAAACAAGACTTAATTCACTGAGTTCTAAAAGATCTCTACACAAATTCTCAGTAGAGACAACCTGTCTTGAAATTTCCTTGAGTTCATCACATTCTAATCGGTTAAGTCTAGTGAATTTACATTGAACTGTGGCGCTAATACTCCTCGAGACAACAGGTCAATGACCTATCCGACTTCCCGCCTGTCACGGAACAGAATCTATCACATCAAGGGAAGAACCCAATAACATCAAAAGCATTGACTCAACAGGTCGGGTTAAACTCCCAATGGTTGTTTTTTAAGAACATCAACCAAATGTTTTCTCAGATTTTGGTAAAGCTGTTTCGCCGCTATTTGGAAAATTGTAGATACTGACAACCGTCTGTCCTCTTGTCAGAAAAGCGGGAGAGAGCTCATCCCCGTCTCAATGGCAACCCGTCATTCTCCATAGTGATTTCAGGATGGTTCCATCAACATAAAGATCGATGACCAGCTCAGCATAAACAACCCTCAGTGCTAGAAGCGATAATGATTTTGTTTTTTCGCTCCACAGCAGAATACTAAAGTTTCAATACACGCAGAATCGATAATAAATTTTTCAGAGGATTGATCGCCATTGAAATATCCAATGCTTTCGGTATAGGCCACTGGTACAGAAACTCTCCATCTACGGAATATCGAGAAGATTTATTACAATCATCAAGTCCTTACTGTCAGGTAAGGTCTTTGAAAGTTGTTAACGATTAAAACCTATGAGATTATTGGTTGCATCTCCGAAAGTTCACAACTCGGGTCAACCCTATTACTACCAATCTTTTCTCCGTTCCAGGCTATCTTATCTACCGAAAATCTTCTTGGATTCATATGCATGGTCTTCGTGTTTATATACGGGATAATATTCCATTGGTAAAGTAAAATCTCACACGAGTCCCCTGACATCTCTTTCATGTGCTTTCGACTTTCTTTATTTCACCTTGTAAACTGTCTGTCCCTAAACTCTTCTCTCTTCTCAGGGCTATAATATATTAGACAAAATATATTATAGTATTGAAAAGGCGCTTTCTTTTCATACATCTGCGAATATGTTGTGCTTTGTTGTTATTAATGTGTATGATGTCAAATGGATTAAAAATTCTAATGTTGCTGGTATTCAGTCCTTCAATTTTCCCGTTGCTCAGTCTCTTACTCACGTCGAGGATTTCCCTACTTTTTCGCTAATAAATCTGAGTAGCACTCTTCTTTAATTGATTTGTTTCGTTCCTCCCCTCCTGGTTCTTGGTTAACTTTGCAACAATGTCCTTTTGGCAAATTGGACCACCCTATAGATATTTCGGTCCAATCATCTATTAGGCATAAACATCCTATTCATGAGATCACTTTCCGTTACCAGCATGCTGATTGGGATTCACTTCGTGACTTTCTTCGATACGCCTCTAGAAGTCACATTTTTAACTTTCATATCGAGAATTACACCACTGAGATTTCCTCTTGGGCCAAAGCTGGCAGAAATGCTTTTATTCTTTCTCCGAATTACCAGATGGAAACTCAATCATCTCCATGGTTCACTGTAGCATGCTCTGCTACTATAGCGCAGAGGAACCACTATTTTTGTCTAGACAAGCATATCAGATCCCATCAGAGTGGGCGCCTATTTTTGGGTGCGTGTTCGCGAAGAAGCAAGGTTTGGTGAGGGAATGAGACAAAGTATTGTATATAACAACATTGGATCTTGTGATAACTGGGGTTTCTATGATAGGGTATTAAATGAGAGTATGTTTTCTATTCCTCCTCTCTGGAATCAATTTGGGGTGTTAAAATTTGATGATAAAGCTGAATATGTTGCCCGTAAATTCAGCTTAAATCCAACTCTTGACTCATTTGAAGTATCCTTGCCTATCTTCCCACTTAGACCTGCTGAGTGATATGCATATAACCATATCTATGGTTTCTGCTATCGGGATAGCCACAAGGCATGGAGATCTGATCGTATCCCTGTAATAGTCATTAAGAAATATTCTCCCGATAGGAGAACTATTCTCTCTAAACAATATAAGAAATGTCTCATTGACTCTTGCTTTCCTGCTTGTAGGAAATCCTCATGTTGTTCAGGGGCTTTATAAAACAGGTGAACCGTCTGATCCTTCCAATTTACCGCCTGTTATCCTGCTACCTATTTTTGGCAAACTATTAGAGGCCCTAATCAATGCTGAATTAGTTAAGCATCTCATAACGCAAAGCGTACTTTAGACAATATGGCATTCCATTTTCTATGTTAATTCCTAATGTATTAACGATTATTGCGGAAAGAGTCTATGAAGCTTTACATATGAAAGGTAAAGCTCGGTGGTCTTGCTATTTATTTAGAGATTCATGATAAAATCCAAAGATGAATCAGCAATATTATTGGCTCTGAACTGATATCTCGGAGTCAGTTACTTTCCCACCGTCGTAAAGTTGCTTTTCTCTCCTTTTTCTATAAATACTTTCAAGGTAATTGTTCGGATGAGCCGTTTGCTCTTGTATCTAGACATTATGAATTTAAGTGCAGTGCTAGATTGGAAAATATCTCATCAATTTACATTTTCTAACAGTTTCTTTTCTCGCACTTCTCGCTTGTGAAACGCCCTTCCGGCTCCATGCCTCCTTGCCAAAATTGATCCTCAAAAATTTAAATGGAATGTCATTCCTTTCTACTGTCGTCCTGTTTACTCTTCTATTGTTCTCGCTCCTTCATAATGGTTTCTGTTTTCAAATTCTTTTAAGGACAGTAACCACTTTTTTGCCTTGTTTGGAGTAAATTCGATTCAAAGATAATTCGATATATATTAATGAACTTTCTAATAATATTCTCAGTTCATTAATAAATATCTATGCGGGTATTACCCTAGTGTATGGGTCTGCATTTCAAATGAAATATGGCCAGAGCTTGCTGGCTGTTGTCTCATCTAGATTTAACAGTTCTATGCGAAAAAAATAACTGGTTCAGTAACTCAAAATCTAAGCAAGTAATTTTTCATCATCACCGAATTTACATTACTTTCTGAAGTTCGATACCAGGCCAGCCTTGCTGCAGGAGACAAACTGACAGATGAAATTTGTTAAAGCAGGATTTTGATGGTGTCCTTGCTTCAGACCTTGATGAAGCTGATCACAGTGTTTCAGTCTACTGTGTTCAAACCTCCTTAACTTAATGAAACATGTTTTACGCCATCCTTTTGGTTTGATGCATGGATTTCCCAGGTTTTCAGATCACATTTGAGACGTTTCAAATTGTCTTTACATTTTTCTTTGTAGCGTAAGAGTGGGTGTCCAGCTGAACGCTTGTAGTTTAGTAGTTGTTCATACAGCACCTTTTTTGGAAGTCTATGCTCATTCATTCTGACCACATGACCAGCCCATCTAGTTTTTATTTTTGCTAGAATGGTTTCAATGCCTGTAATGTTATTTTTCTTCAGTAATGTACTATACTTGATCCTGTCATCCCATTTTATATAGCATATTGCACGAAGACAGCGCATGTGAAAGGCGTCAAGTTGATTTATGTGATTGCGGTACAGAGTCTAAGTTTCGGCATCATAGATAACGTTTGAGACAACGACTGATCTGTATGTCTTTGGTGTCCTATAATCTATGTTTAAGATTAACGAATTCTGTGTTGGCTTTCGCTATTCTGGATTGGATTTCTCTGGGTTTTTTTACCATCATGAGTGACTGTTGATCCAAGATATGTGAACATCTCATCAGTTTTTCATGCTGTATCATCAATGAATACGGAAGGATTTGTGAGAGATGGATTGCCTGGTATTGGCTGGTACATTACCACATCCTTTTTTATGCTAATAGTGAGTCCAAATACTTTCCGAAAATTTATCTAAAATAATTTGTATGTCTCCTAGACTGTGTATATTATATATATATATATATATATATATATATATAATATATATATATATATATATATATATATATATATATATATATATATATAATGTATATATATATAATGTATATATATATAATGTATATATATATATAATGTATATATATAATGTATATATATATATAATGTATATATATATATAATGTATATATATATATATAATGTATATATATGTATATATAATGTATATATAGATATATAATGTATATATATGTATATATATATATAATGTATATATATATATAATGTATATATATATGTATATATATATATGTATATATATATAATGTACATATATATATAATGTACATATATATAATGTATATATATATAATGTACATATATATATAATGTACATATATATAATGTATATATATATAATGTACATATATATATAATGTACATATATATATAATGTATATATATATAATGTATATATATATATAATGTATATATATATATATATATATATATATATATATATATATATATATATATATATATATATATATATATAAGAGATGGTAATAAAAAGAATGATGTGGAAAACATTCATCTCTAAAGAAAAGAAGGAATATAACAACTTAAAAGACACCTAGGTACAGAGGATTTATGTTCCAGACAACGCCACCACGCTACCTTATTTAATTAGATTTTGAGAAAGATATATTCTCGGTAATATAATAAAATACATTCAGTAAATCTACCAACGACTTACACCGAAAAATCCTAACAAACATTTCTACGATAAAAATATCCGACAAAAAACACAAAAAATAAGATAAAATTATTTTCAGAGTAGATAAAATAGGTAACCCATAAAAACTATTAACAGGGAAGATAATAAGTTTAATAAAACGGTACCCAATAACTGGGAAATTAACATCAATAATTGTTATGTTCCAATATCTTGTCTACACTGTTATGGTCCAAGGTTAGAACCAAGAAAGAACAACAAGAACACAAGAGTAGGAATAGCAAAGATATATTAAAACAGAATAATAATACAAGAAGTTGAAGGTGTTAGTATGACTGGCAGTCTGGTTTAGAGTGAACAAATATTGTCTCGACTCGTTCCGTCTCGACTCGTTCCAATTCGTTCTCTCGTCTCTTTTGAGAGGCACTGTCTTTATAGTGTCTGGAAGAGTTCATTGTCGTCTGAGGTAAGTTCCCATAACACCCACTCCCAAAGCTTTTGCCTCGCAGGGGTCTTTGATATTTTTTTCTCTTTGGATTTATCATCAAAGGCTCTGTAAACTTTCTTTTCCTGGTCGATTTTCGCCGTTATGATATTGTTTGTGGCCTTTGCATATCGAATGTGTCGAATATAGTGTCCATCACTTCTTCCTCTACCTGAGGTGGACCCTTAGAATACTCTAACAATCTCTTTCTTATTTGATTTATGTGCCTTTTATGCGAGAACCTCGGACCCTGAATTATGTAAATCATGTTCCCGATCCGTTTCTCTATTGTACCTTGTTCCCAGTAGGATGTATTGTTTTTGTACACTTAAAAAAAAAACTTTCTCTCCTGGGTTAAATTTTCTTTATGGAACGTACGACGTTGGTGATTGCTTTGTCTGTAGTAATTTGTCGAATACAGATCTAATCTTTCGGGCGAACATCACTTCCGCGGGCGATAATGCCGATAGCGTAGTAATGTTCGGTGTAATTGTATATACTTGTAAGATTTGCTGCAAAACCTCGGACCCTGAATTATGTAAATCATGTTCCCGATCCGTTTCTCTATTGTACCTTGTTCCCAGTAGGATGTATTGTTTTTGTACACTTAAAAAAAAAACTTTCTCTCCTGGGTTAAATTTTCTTTATGGAACGTACGACGTTGGTGATTGCTTTGTCTGTAGTAATTTGTCGAATACAGATCAAACCTTTCGGGCGAACATCACTTCCGCGGGCGATAATGCCGATAGCGTAGTAATGTTCGGTGTAATTGTATATACTTGTAAGATTTGCTGCAAATCCTTTTCTGTTGGCACGTCATAAGCTTTCCTTGGTGCTCTTTTTAGCGTATCTACAGATCTCTCCGCTTGCCCGTTTGATCTTGGGTGATATGGCCGGGATTAGATAACTTTAACTTGAAAAGTTTCACAAAATTCTTGAAAATCGCAGATGTGAATTGTGCCCCAATGTCGGTGACTAGAAAATCAACCACTCCGAAACGAGGAAACACCGCGTGAAGGCAATTTATGGTAGTCTCATAAGTAGTTTTTCTGCAACGAAATACTTCTGGCCATTTTTTGTAACTGTCTACTACAATCAAATAATAGAAACCATCTAATGGACCTGCAAAATCTACATGTATTCTCAACCACGGTCGATCTGTCTCCGGTCATGGCTTATGGGTGATCGGCGGTGTTTTGGCTGCTAAGGAACAACCATTGCATTTGTCCACCATATATGTGATATCTTGATCCATGTTTGGCCAATATACATAACTTCGCATTAAGGATTTCATTATGTTCTTTCCTGGATGGCCCATGTGAAAATCCTTGGGGATTCTCCTTTCCTACCCTTTCATTATATAGTAGAACATTATCACATAACGAAAAACTGTCTGATACTTGTTTATCTTTTTCTGCAATTTTTGTTTTCGTTTGCTTAATAAATTTGTCATTCACTGCTTCGTTTCTTATTTCCTGTAATGTGACGGGGAGGTTTAGAATTGTAATACATAATGATGTTCTAATGTCTTCCTCATGTCGTAGAGCTGCAATTATGGAATCTTCTAATGGCTCCGTTTTCTTTGGCATTGTTATGGAAACTTACCTATAACGATAATGGACTCTTCCTGACTCTATAAATACTGCGCCCCTCCGAAAGAGAGGGGTGAGGAATGAGTTGAGACCTAACGAGTCAAGGCATATTAGTTCACTCTAAACCAGACTGACAGTTAATACTAACACCTTCAACTTCTTGTATTATTTTTCTGTTGTAATATATATTTGTTATTTACTACTCTTGTGTTCGTGTTGTTCTTCCTTGGTTCTACCTTGGATCATAAGCGTGGTGCGAGGATATTGGACCATAACAGGTATTAGTCTCGAAAGACCATCTGCATGCCCGATTTTGCTCGATGGAAGATACTCCAATTTGGAGTTGTAGTTCAACAACATAGTACACCATCTTAGCAATCTATTCGCAGTGTAGAGAGGTAGACCTTTCTTTGATCTAAATATTGTCAATAACGGCTTGTGGTCCGTCTGTAAGGTGAAGAATATACCGTAAATATATCTGCGGAAACTTGTAACCACAAAAATAATCCCCAGCCCTTTTTTTCGATGTGCGAGTAATTTTGTTCGGCTGGAAGGAATGTTCTTGAAGCATGCGCGATGTGTTTTATTGTCCCATCCGGCATTTTATGAAGTATACATGCCCCGACTCCATAGGCACTCGTGTCACTTGCAACTATTATTTCTAATTTTGGTCACAGTGCGCTAAAAATAATCTGCAGTTAGAGTTTTAATGATTTTGTCAAACGTTTTCTGACATTCATCTGTCCACTCCCAAACGTATTCCTTCTTCAACAGTTCGCTTAGGGGTGCGCATAATTTGTGCATGTTTGGAATATTTTTTTACTAAGCCCAAGAAGCTTTGTAATTCTGCTAAATTGTTTGGAGCCGGCATATTTTATTGCCGTTGCACTTTCTGGATCTGGTCGTCTTGCTTCTTCGTCAATAATATGGCCCAGATATTTTATTTCCTTCATAAAGAAGTCACATTTATTTTCTTTTACTTTAAACTCGTAGTTTTATATTCGCCTGTAAACCTCTTGAATGTGATCCCAATGTTGATCAATATTTTTGCTGTTTATCAGGATGTCATCAAGGTACGCATTCATGAAATCCAATCCGCCTAGCATAGTATCCATTATTTGCTGAAATATTGCTGGCGCGACCTTGATCCCGAATGGTAATCTTTGGAACTTATATAATCCTTTATGTGTGTTTATGCACAACAACTTCGAGCTTTCCTCATCCACTGGTACTTGTAGGTATGCATCTTTCAAGTCTATTTTTAGAAAGATTTTCCTCCGTTTAAGTTTGTGAAATCTTCCTCTGGACTAAGGAGAGGATAGTGATAATCCTTAATCGCTGCATTCAATCCCGTTGAGAAATCAGCGCATACTCGTATCTCACCCGATTTCTTTTTCACGTAAACCGTAGGTGCGGCCCACCTTTGTCAAGATACCGGTTTTCACGAGTCTATCCAACTCTTGGTCAATTTTTTCTAGTGATGCAAAAGGTGCATTCCTTTTCTTCTTGAAAATAGGTTGCACATTTTCTTTTATTTCGATATTTGCCGCCATTTTTTTACAACTCCCGAGTCCGGCTGAAAATACTTCGTGGTCTGACTTTTTGTTTAACATTTCTACTTGTACGTATTTTTGTCTCGTCGCTTGGTCAGTTCTAGTGACTCTTACTCGGCTTCTGCTTTCTTTCCGAGTCAACAATGCGAACTTTTATGTCCCACTTTATTGCACGACAGACAAGTCTGAAAGCGGTATGGACAATTTTGTACCAATGCAAAGTCCCACAGCGATAGCATGGACTGGGTGGTAGATTTTTCTGATATTTCATTTGAATTTTTGAAGTAGAACACTTTGTTTGTCTTGTTTTTGAATTAGAATAATTGGTTTGGTTTGTTTTTGAGGAGGGACAAAAACGTGCTTGTCATTGTACTTTTCGCATGTGAGCGAGGCCAGATTCTTCTATACCTTTCGAGTCCTTTTTACGCTTATACATCTCTGACAATCTCCAGCCAATTTTTGTAGCGTCAATTCTGGTTCACTCTCAACTTTTGTTAGAATTATCCATTAGATCTCCGCATCTTTAGTCGAAACCAGACCTTGGACAAATATCAAACATTTAAAATTGTCCGGGCTGAGTCCATATAACTTAAAGTCATCGCAGTGTTTGTTTACTATGGAAGCGAATGTTATATAGTCTTCGTTATCGTTTTTTCTTAGATTTAAACATTTCCACCTTTTGTAGAATAGTGAAGTGTTCGGACTAAATAATTCTGTTAAAAGTTTTACGGCTCTCTTGAAAGTCAACTCATTCGTTTTCCTCGGTAGGATGTAGTCTACGAATTTAGTGTATTCGCTTGACCTTTGTTTTCTCAGTAGCAGACGTACATTTTTCGTGTCTGACCAATTCCCGCAATCAAACTCATATAAATCTTCATATCTTCTGTAGTAATCCGCGAAGGTTTTGTCTTCGTCCGGTGCATAAATGAAGTCTTTCATAGAGCTCCATATAGCGTTTAGCGAAAATGCCGTTTCATATTCTGAATTTTGCCCTGTATTTCTTACTGCCCTTAGGAGTAATTCTTGTAGTTCAAGATGCTTCTGTTCGTTTTTCAGTTGCTGCACGAATTGCAATTTCATAAGTTCCAATATGGTTGCCTTAAAGTCTTCCATGTTTATACCGTAATTATGTGTATTTTTTTTTTAGTGTAGAGTTCAGGTCTTTGTTAGCTGTTGGTCTGGAACCTTTGTACGAAAAAAATTCCTGTGTAGAATTCGTGTCTTTGTAACCACTGTAAAGTTGGTTTCCAAAAAAATACTTTTTTTATATTCGCGTTTTTTTTTCTCACTACTCTGTTACGGATGACCGATAGCAAAATGTTTTTTTGTAGATTCTCCGCGTATAACTGGTTGTTTTCAATATCCGCACAGAACTTCAGTATCCTTTTTTAGGATTCTCCGCATAAAGTTTGTTTCTTCAGTCCTCGTTGCCACTGTTATGGTCCAAGCTTAGACCCATGAAGAACAACACGAACACAAGAGTAGGAATAACAAAGATATATTACAACAGAATAATAATACAAGACGTTGAAGGTGTTAGTATGACTGTCACTCTGGTTTAGAGTGAACAACTATTGTCTCGACTCGTTCCACTTCGTTCTCTCGTATCTCTTGAGAGGCGCTGTATTTATAGTGTCGGGAAGATTTTATTATCGTTACAGGTAAGTTCCCATAACAATAATACAGCCAAGAAAATAGACACAGATCTAAAAATTAATGATAGGATCCACAAATTCCACAAACAACAATCTTTCAACACAGTTAAAGAGCATAAAAAATCCTAAACAAACCTCAATACCGATTACTGAACCAAAACTAAAAATAATATCGGTAAAATCATCAAAACCATCCTTGAAAAGCATGCAAATACACCAAAATGATTTAGGAATTAACTAGTGGCATATTACGGTATAACGCATAAAATGGTTCACTAATGTAAAAAGGAAGAAAGGTTGAATCTACACCATCAATTGATATGACACCAGTATTGAAACAAAATGTCTATTTTTCTAGGGATTTTATAAGTTATTTATATTTTAATTTTCGAATAAATTATATTTGCTCTACTGTGTATTGAGAAATCTTTTAAGAAAAGTTTTTTTGGTTATTGGATTTATTCAGTATACACCAATCCTATACTTATATATATATATATATATATATATATATATATATATATATATATATATATATATATATATATATATATATATATGTATATATTGCACATTGTGGATCTGTTATTTGTTGGCAATTGTTTAGTTTAGACTTTTGAACAAGATTTCAAGAGAAGATTAAATTGTAACGCGTTTACTTCATAACTTATTTGATCCCAGAGGATTAAGCAGACGAACAATAAAAATGTCTCTAAAATTTTTATTATTTTATTAACTTTTTCATCTTTTGTAGCAGGGTCGAAGTTTTGTAAAAAAACTTGTTTTGTTGCGTCAGATGTTGTGTCAAAGTTTTGTATTGAAATTTAGCCTCATTTTGCGATAGAAAAACTCATTCTTTAGAAAAATTCAATTAAAAATCAAATAATTGTCGTATTTTAAATAATATATTTTCTGGAATTATTCAGAAAGAAATAATTATTTTTTAATATGGTCTTTTAGAAAATCTTGGTGAAAATGTGTCTTTATTACCTCTGTTAATGCTCACGTATCTAACTTTATGAAATTTCGAGAATTTAATGTTCCAGTATTTTCTTATTTATATTAAATTGAGAATCCCTAATAAAGACGATGGATGCAATTTCTGAAAGCTTTCTGGTATGTATTATCAATTCTTAATCTCTATTTGCAAGAATACTGACATTCGCCTATCACGTGGATAAACGAAGTTAGAATCATTTCGTCATCAGTGATTGGATCCTGACCATTCTCCTGTAACGATGAATCTTTCCACTCTCAACAATGTTCCAATTTTTGACCTCTATTCGAACTCATTTTCACTCCAGACACAAGTAGAATTCAGACGTAAGATTTAATGCTAATAATGCTGGGAAAATGGCCGATTGATTGTACGGAATAAAAACGGCATGCGACTCCTTCTGTCATGCATGACGTCTACAAGGGTTAGATTAGACCAATAATGGAATATTGCTGATATTTCTGTCTGGAACTAACAAACAATCATTCCTTGATAGACTTCAAAATCGTTTACGTTGTCTTGTAGAGGATGACATTTTTCACTCTACATACGATTTCACACAGGCAACATTAATTACCTATCGCTATTTTCGTAGCTAAAGTTAGGATCAGCTCCACACTTTAGTTCCACCAGTTCAGAGGACACTATTCTACATCCACGGATACTAATTACCCACATTTCATCTGTATCCAATTCGTAAGAGAAAGCAGCTTCCATTCTTATTTTTTCTCATAGATCTGCTAATCTTTCGTGGATGCTTCACTGTAAATTACAAACTTAAATTTAATTCAGTTGTTACTATCTATCCTCTTTACCATCATACTTTTCATTTCTTTTTATCTTCTCTTACGCACAGAAAACATAAAACACATTTTCACTAACTCTCTACCATTGTCTGCTCTATATAATGATTTTTATACAGCGAGGTTCACTCTATTCAAGATCCAGGAGCTCCGCGATGTATAAAGTTAGGTTTGGAGGCTATTTGTGTGTATATGAGTGAAAGATGACTGTTAACCCTACCCTAGAACAGGCTTAAGTTTATAGTGATCAGTTCCACATGGCAGAGCTTCGAAGTTGCCAGGAACTGCATGAAGGTTTGCCTAGGCAGGAACAGTTCGTCCGAGTACTTTCCGTGGAATTAACGGCATAGCAGCTAGAAGCTTGCCACATCACGCCTGTGGGAGAGAGTTTGACGGAAGGAGAATAATTCGCCATCGGAGACGCTTTTCAACTCTATCTAGGCTGGAGATTGTCCCTATTTAGCTCTTGTGATGGTAGGGAATAGCAGAAGTAGTCAGGTTCTTACTGGAGCAGTACAATCATTTTACATAGCAGTTAATGTTATGTACGAGTATGTGTATGAGCGCAACTTTGAGACCCAACAGCTTTTCAAGACGGGGTGCCTCCCGAGAGTACTTCCGTTCAATCTGATTGGTGGTTGATCGGGGTCATGGAATGTAATTACCTTGTTTTTCGAGACATTGAATATAACCAACGAGTTTTTACTTAATTGGATAGTTTGTGCAAAATCGCCAATCTCTGACCATCGAGTGTTTCAGAGGTGTGCTTATATATATCCGTATCATCGGCATAGATATTTGCAAATGATCTCAGTATATTCTCAGATAGATCATTTACATAGATAAATGAAGAGAATTTTGGTTTGAGGAGTGACTCTAGTATTCCGCAGAACTTACCATTAATAACTACCTTCAGGTGTGGATTTTATAATCCGGTGATTCCATAACTACAGAGTTTGTGTAGTAAGCCTCTGTGTCATACCTTGTCGAATGTCACATTTATCTAATGCTATGGTCCTCAAGGCGTCTTTATCGTCAAGAGACTCACACATTCTCTGAGTAAGAGTAGTAAGTGGATCAGGCCGACCGAAACCGATACTGCTAATGCCTTTCTGGGTTCTCGACCGCCTTGATTATGACTTCAGAACGTTTGCTGAGGATATGAGGAGACTCATGGGTCTGTACTGGGAGGGGGAAGATTGTACGCCCGCGTTCCTGAAAACCAGGCATATGCTTGACGCTTTCCACTGATTTGGGAAATACTTCTACTTCAAGCAGTGGTTGGATAACTTAGCTAGGCTTGGGGATAATTACAGATTGATGTCCACTGGATTTTTTTTCTGGAGCAGTGGCTTTCTTCGGGTCAAGCAGTTTGAAAATTTTACAGTCTTCTCGTACTATGATAGTAATATTCTGAGATTGTGCTTAGTGGGACGTGGGAATTTGGGGAGGGTATGTTCTCTTTCATCTAACGTTAGAGGTAAAGACTGATGCGAAATGGTTCGCCTTGTCTGTTGAGGGGTAAAGATGAAGGCGAAGAGTATAAACAAAACAAAATAATGAGTTGAAAATTAGAATGAGTTAATGAAATAGCGTCGTCCTATCTTGACTTTTATAAGACTATCATACATAGCGTCTGTCTCGTTCGGAATTATTTATACTGTCATCTATATTCTCCCGCTTGCTCAGATGAATGATTATAAATCTCTTCAAGGGAATGAAGCCTTTATATCTCAAGGAAAACAGTAATTGATCATACCATATAGACTGATGATTCAAAATAATAAACACTCATCACTTGCACATTTCCAACTGTAGAAAAAACAAAATACTTAACTAGAATTCAAAATAAGGAAGATATTGACATTCGACGTTAACGTAAAGAACAGTTTGGGAAAGAAACTCCACCCAATAATATAAAGGTCGATAATAGCTATCTGGATATTTCTAATTCCCTAAAATAAGAAATAAAATAATTCTTTAGTTTAAAATGATACCTCAGCACCATCAATCCATACCTTCATAAGTTCGGCCGTGTGAACAGACGCTGTTCAGAAATATCTCGTGAACTGATCGATGAACAGGCTCAACAACGAGTGAACATTTTCAAGGAATTACTATTGCCAAACAAGAGCAGTTTGAACAGAAGTTCATGTATTTGCTTGAATTTTGAGGGAGTGTTGCACTTTGAGCTTTATGCTCAGCATCTATATCGTGTATATGACGATTTACAAGACCAATACACGACAGTGGTCAATTGAAGTCGGGCACTCATACATTATGACAAGGCCCCAGCACATATTGCTAATGTAACCAAGTGTAACCAAGTGCAAACTTCAGGAACATCAAAGGTTGTAACTTCTTCATTAACCTGCTTATATTCCAGATATTGCGCGATCAGCTTACCCCCTTTCCCGAGTCATGCCACATTTCCTGTAAGTACGCAGGTTCAACAATGTGGCTGATGTTGAAAACCAGTTCAGGGAGATTATTCTGCCGCTAAACCAGCCAAGTGTGTAACTGGGCTTCTGGCGCAACGAAGCCAACAGACAATATAATTTTTTACGGATATATTTTGGCAGATAAACGCTTTGAGAATGTAATTTTTTTCTGCTATTATTTCAAACTTGAAATACTGTTGATTGAACCTAGTATGTTATTTTTAAAAATGTTCCCAAATTTTATGTTTGGAATATAGTCAATAAGCCAAAAATTTTGATATGTCCTTTAAAAAATATAACATTGTTTCAGAAGGTCAGCATTAATTACTCTCCAGAAATTATTTTTCTTTAATCCATGTGAATTTTCATGGCTTCATATAAATATCAGTTAAGTAGTTAACCATTGCCGTCGCTCTCTTTGGCATTTTTTTTTTAATGTTTGTCACCCTCAAATATGAAACGTAGTCTATTCTTATTATTTTATATTTGGAGGAGGAATGATAGATTCATAAAATCCCTTTGAGGAAAAGTGCATAAAATTAATGCAAAAATTGAACTCACCATGATTCCATGTTCTGTATTGAAAACCACGAAACTACACGCACCTGTACATATCAATATATCTACATATATTAGGAATTCATTATAAATATCTATGCATAAATCAATATAAATAGGTTTACTGAAGACCTCTGATTAATTTTGTTTTGGTAGCTTTTTATTGATTTTTCTTGTATAAATTCCGCGTTAATGTTTTATTTCCTTGTTCGCAATTATGATTTGATGGTTTATTAGATATCTTTTGCCTCTCCTTATTTTAACATCATCTGATCAGCAGGGTTGTAAAGTATAAATAAACTATAAAAACATAAATGGGAAATAAAAAGCCTTAATGAAGACATAATATGAAATAAGAAAATTTATTAAAAATTATTATAAATAATTAATATTATTCTTATTATTCTTCTTATTATTATTATATAATATTTAATAGTCAATAACAAAACTTGTTCAAAGACAAATGTTTTCAGAATAGAATTTAGACAATATCGATGATAATAATATCTCTCCGTGGAATAACGCATACGTTTATATATCAAGAAAAATTTAGGGTCAATGTGTGTATAGAAATTGCTTTAATAGATACATCACCCTTAATAAATTTACGTCCATAAAATTACACCATAGTAGATTTTCGGTTATCTTATGTGGGTTATTTATTAACAAAAGTGATGGAAAAATGGACAATATGAAAATGAATTAAATCAAATCGGCTCTACACTATATGCAAAACATATTTAATAAAAAATAATTTAAAATCATCAGCGTTCCATCATCATGTGTAGTCGCATTAACGTTAAACCTGACTGTAGTCCGATGAATCCTAAATGGTGAGACACATTTAACATGCACACACATAACACACACACACATATATATGCATATGTACATATATAAAGTTAATCACACTTAGCAAGGCAATAAAGCCGCAAATATGTAACATAAGGTGAGAATATTAAAAGATCAAGAATTAGATGACAGAATATAACTATTGTTAATGCATTTAAGTTTTTGAAATTGACTGCGAAGCAAGAATAAAGAAGTCAGATGATAATTCCAATAAATAAAATGTACGATAGAAGAAACTACTTATGGTTACATCTATACATTTCAAGTGTATATGATTGTTGTGTTTCACTGGTGTAATGAATCTGGCAAATATGTGTGTGTGCGTGTATATATATATATATATATATATATATATATATATATATATATATAAAGACAAGTTAAAAATAAAAAATATATATGAGTATGTGTTTGTGTATGTGTAATATGTCTCATCGTTTAGAGTTCATCGAATATTGCCTTGTCTTTGAAGTATAGCATTTCTCCCCATCAGATCTTTTGACAGAACTTTCAACCACCTGATGAATATTCGTTGACGTTCTCAAATTTATAAAGTCCCTTAGGTAGAACAAATGCAAATAGTTTCCCTTTTATATATATATATATATATATATATATACACGCACAAAGTTTCCTGACTCATTACACCAGTAACATACTAAAATCAGAACGTATGTTGTCGTAGGAAAATAGTGACTTTTAAGGAAAGATGAGAAAGAATATGTGACGTAGATTTATATTTGGAGAAGATTTGATAGCTGCACTCGTTCAGAGTAAGTTTGATAAGTGTAGTATTTTTAGGCCAAAGTTGTGATTGCATCTATATCTTTGTATCATTAGTGCATTTGACAAATTGTTATGTATAAGGTCCATTTTCTGTTGATAGATACGTTTTTTAAATTTCTACTTTCCCCCCACTTCATTGTGTCGAACAGTTTTAACAATATATTTTATATGTGCCTGCTTCTGAATTATTAGTGTTATGTGTGTTTTGGTTCTAATCATATCCATGATGGTTTTGAAAGTGGTTGTGACCATTGGGATATTGTTTTCTTTTCAGTGGGGTTATGTTGTTTGGGAGAATGAATGTTATAGAATTGATAAATTGTATCTCTTTTTGTCTAGTTTATTGTTGTGGAAAATACTGCTTTTTTATATACGCACGCACGAATGCTCACAGATATGTACACATACATGCACACACACGAACACGCGCGCGAGCACACACACAAACATATATATATATATATATATATATATATATATATATATATATATATATATATATATATATATATATATAATTAAGATGGGTAGTTTCTCATGTTGTCAGTTCAGTCCCTGTTTTACCAATTTCCTTCAGTGACATCGTCAGCAGTGTACACTTCGATATCGCAAATTCTACAACATAACAGTTGTAGATTTTCATTCTTTGGGCCAATGATTGAAGTATAGATCTTTCATAAACTATTGATAGTTGACTGCATTCACAGATATTTTCTACTTCACGATATATAGGATTTCAACTTTATTCCAAAACAAAGATAATGGTATTAGATCAAGAAGACAGAAAAGTTGAACAATTCAGATTGATTAAAAAGTCCCATTTTTCTACTATTAGGTCATCCCTTAAGTTCTGTCAGAATTTTAACTTTTTGTTAAATTGAACGAAGTTTAAAGAGTATTTTATAATGTCTAAGGGAGCTGAATATGATTTTTATGTGTAGATGCATTTAATCTGATCAGATTCTTATTTCAGAGAAGAATGAAATTACATTTTGTTTGATTAAAACCTTGCTAACATGGAAGTACCCAAGAATCATTTGATGCACGTAATGCTTTATGAGTTCAAGAAAGGAAACTCAGCAGCCGAAGCGGCTAGAAACATTCACTCAGTCTATGGAGAGGAATGTGTGAATGAAAGAACTTGCAGAAGATGTTTTGCAAAATTCAGAGGTGGGGATTTCACCCATGGAGATGAATATCGAACCGGACGTCCAGTTGCGTTTGATGAAAAGCTTCTGGAAGCAGCCCTTGAAGAAAATCCTGCTTTATCAGTTGAGGAATTGGCAGTGCTTCTGAGTTCAAACCATACAACTGTTCATCGTCATCTTCAACAACTTGGAAAAGTTCCTAAACTTGGAAAATGGGTGCCTCGTGAATTGTCTGAAAACAAACTCAAATCCCGAGTTGACATCTGCTCTTCTCTCCATTCTCGCCAACTTGTTTCACCTTTTTTGGATAGACTTGTAACTGGCGACGAAAAATGGATCTTTTATCGAAATGTTAAGCGTCGTAGACAGTGGTTTGGTAAAGGGGAAGAACCCCAGCCACAGCCGAGAAGGGAACTTCATGGGCAAAAGGTTTTTCTTTCAATCTGGTGGGATTGCCAAGGAATAATCCACTTTGAATTCTTACCACCTAATGCAACAATTAATGCTCAAATATACTGTCAGCAATTAGAGCGCTTGAACCAAGCTTTGAGGAAAAAAAGACCTGCTCTAGTGAATCGAAAACAGGTGATGTTTCATCAGGACAATGCGCGACCACACACAGCAAGAATCACGTCACAAAAGATCGAAGAACTTGGTTGGGAGAAAATTCCTCATCCACCTCATTCTCCCTACCTTGCTCCTTCAGACTACCATTTGTTTCGTAGCTTACAGACTCATTAGGAAGAAACAGCTTTTGTAACACAGGAAGTGGTTAAAACTGAAATTTGTGAGTTCTTCGAATCAAAGCCAAAAGAATTTTACAGTAATGGAATTAGTAAGCTTGTTAATAGATGGAAGGAAGTCATAGATAATCAAGGAAAATACATTGTTGATTGAATCTGTAATTAAATGTAACATTTGGTCACTTGTTTTCTTTATTCAAAATTCGGACAGAACTTATGTGATGACCTGATAGATTGGCAACGTTTTACTGTTGAACTAGCTAGATATTTATTATTCTAACAGTTCCTTTTCTCGCACTTCCTGACGGTTCATTGCTTCTGTGCCACCTACAATCTTCCAAAATGTAAAGGCAGCGTCTATCGCCATCTCCTGACTGCCTGAATCCTAAACTTTATTGCTCTTTCTTCTCAGTTCTCGTCACTAAAATATACTTTTCCCCTTTCACTCCAAGTAACCCTCTGAGGTTTACTGCTATTATCACCTTACTCGGCGTGAAAGGATTAAAGAATAATTAATTATCATTTTCAGAGATGTGTTTCCGCAGATTGTTTCTGATATAATAAAATATTATAGTTATGCTGAATGTGTATAAACGAACTTTTGAATTCTTGTTATTTCCTGAAATCTTGGATACTTATATTGACAACCAGGCATCGATACCAACATATTCCAAGTTTCTGATTATATTGACTTCAGTTTAACTATTTTCATTTAATTTTGTTGAGAGTTGAAAGAATAATATTCAAATTTTCATGCTGATGTCATTTCGAGTTATTTTAAGCATAAAGTTTATCCAAATAAAATAATGACAATTTGTTTCTTTATAGATGTGCATTCTCTATTCTATGAATATCTATAATGAATTGCCGTTTTAAACACTACAGATATGTTTGAACGTACTTTATTGCACGTTATAATTTACAGTAATTATGCCTTTAAATTTTCAAAACTGTTACATCTTTGTGCCTGTGTTTATTCAATTGTCATATATTTTATTCAACATTTAATTTTAAACCTCATCACATAACCATTCTTAAATGTTTTAATATATTTGAATAATTTAAATTTTGAAATTTCTTTTGAACATGTACATGTTAACTGTTTATTCATAGCTCCTTTAAACAGATTTTCATATAGTACAAATAATTGCTTACAAATGTATACTTTAAACATTTAACTACTACATATATATTTTCGTAGTTATAGCACACAAATATTTTAAGGCTTGTTAGTAATTCTATTACATATATTTCGGAGTAATATTTAAACATTTTGCATTATATTTTAAGCTGGATATATTTAATTCCTTTTAATATTTAATAAGTTTCATTTCATTAAAATAGCTTCTATGTAACATATATGGTGTTGAAGAAAATGCTTCTAAGCATTGAACTTAAACGTTGAAGAAGCAACAATTATAATGGATTGTGCCGTCGTTGAAGCTGCATTATTTCTAAGAAAACATTTGTTCCAGAAATATTTTCAACTACTTCAGCTTCCGGTAAAATTTTCATTTACAATGACTGTTGATGGTCATTGTAAATGGAAATGTTACGGGAAGCTGAAGTAATTGAAAATATTACTGGAACATAAGGAAGAAAAACTAACACCATCGCTTTTAGATATAATTTGGTATTACATTTGTTTCATTTGTTAGATATGCCTAAATTACCATCGTTTGCAATAGTGACCATTTATGTTTAGTTTCTAATCGACAAACATAAATACATACTTAAGAAGTAAGAATACCGCCGTCCTTGTTTCAGTAAACGTAAAGAGCATGATATGATTCATAAGTATTAACTTATCTGAAATATACCCTGGCTATAGAATGTGAAGTGATAAAAAAAACTACTCCCGTTGATACAGTAAATTTTACAGTTAAAATTGCAGGGAAGTTTACCCAATAAGACAAGAGAACACTAAAGTGAGTCGGAGGGTGCATTGAAACACAATTGGGATACATTAGGGCGTAAGAAAAGTTAGAAAAATAATCCATAAAATTAGTAAGAATGAACAATGCATAATATTGAAATCGTTATTTTTTAATATAGAAATGGAAAAATGCAATGCACTAGTAATGGGAAAATATATGATTAAAAACATTCATGCGAATTAATCCTGTATATGAAAGAAGCACTTTCATAAAGAATATGTTTGTGACACATTTATTGAATGACTGAAAAATTACAATATCAAGTTAAGTCCGATATGTTTTACGTACTTATTCTGATGTTATATAATTATTTGTTTTTAGGAAATTTTATTTGAACGAAGAAATTCTGTTTCACAAAGAAATCACAGAACAAGCCCCATTTCCGAATTATTTTAAAGCATTACATAAACATATAATGAATTGAGGCGATTGTATTTTGGATGATTATACATTCCAGAAAATATGTGTCTATGTTTGATACATATCCACGAAGGCCGAACTAAAAGCACACGCATATTATATGGTTTAGATATTATGTGGTTTCATGTTGCCGTATTTGTGATATAAGCAAAATAAAGTATTTTGTTATTGATAAAAAATAGAGGTGTTACAATATTGGAGATTGGACAAACATTTTTTGTAATATTCTGTCATGTGAAAATAGGGACTATAAGCATTCATGAAAAACCTTCATAATCCGAGTAAGGTTGTTCTCTATGGCATCGAACTTCAGAAGCCAATACGGTTTTAGAATATATTCCTTTCTTGCGTGGGAGAGTTTTGTATGCTTTGCAGATGGAAAACGTATATGCCTAGTGGTGGTACATTCGTAGACTGAACAGCGGTTTTGTGGACGAAAACAAAGGAGATAGATCTGCATTCATAATGGATAACATATGTTTCTTGAATTATGGGTGGAATCAGTGTGTCTGCATTTGGCATATCGAATTAAGGTCTTTCATTTGAAATTTACATATTATGATAGCTTTGAAATATTCCGTTGACTGAATTGGATTCTTCTTTTAACTTTCTTTTTTAATCAAACTAGAATCAACATTGAACATTTTTTCAATTACTTCTTTTGTCATTATTTCTAAAAAAGCGAAATAACTATGTAAATCTGATCGAATTTGATGAGATATTTAATGTATTTTGCCTTAGTGGCCTTTGAAACATTCAGAAATTTCCTTGAATGTATTTCTCCTGTTTAATCAAATTCATTACTGTAGATAGTTTTCCGTTAGTCATTTTGAACTAATCGGCAAAGAGTAGTGCGATAACCAGCAAAATAATAGTTGGTTTATTTTATTGTTTTAAATACACACGTTTGTATTCTTTATAGTACTCATATACTTATATTAACGGTCTCATTACTTTGAGTAAACCTATCTTTTATACTGAATAATATATATATTTTACTGAAAAAAATATATGTTCAACGAATAATGGTATGTTTTTATTTTGTATAATATTCATTTCTTTACATAAAAGTATATTCAAATTATATATGTGCGTCTGGTTTAGTGAATACTTCTCTTTGATTCACAATGTATACATTATCTGAAAATAATAAGTTCATATTACTCTCAGAGAGATAAACAAAATCGAATTATATAAAACAAGCGTCAAAAACCATTCACATTAATTTGATTTTGTTAAGAATATCTCGTTGTCTTGCTTCGTCAGATAAGTGGCAAACTTCAAATATGTTGTACTTCTGGCTGCGATTTGCAACTTAAGAAAACAACACCGTTTTTAAAGTAAGCTATAACGAGTGATGAAAACCGGATGCTTGCATACATAGAATACAAGAAACATGATTAACTAAAGAAAATCGTTGATTCAAAACAGTGCTTGACTCACTAGTGATGAGAATCAGTCTGTGAAGAGGGCCTAGAAATAGCAAGCAAACGTGAGTAATATTCATTTGATAAGAACATTTACAATCGTCTAATCTATTATAGCTTCGGATATCGATCAATGCGTGCCAGTCCCGAAGTACCATGGATCTGATCTCAAAAACCTATGCCTCAGCTCCTGATGGCTGCGCAGCATCAGTTATGACTGCACAAGCCCACACGACTGTGAAGGTCTTGACCGCAATGAATGCATGTGAAGACACTCTCCTTAGATATCGTCGTATTGTTTTCTTTCTTCCAAGAACGCTTCACTCTGGAGGCAATCATAAGTTTCTTCTCTCCTCGCTCCAGCCCTCGGTGTAAATCGGGTCTCCAACGTGAGCGATCGTTGGTAACGTCTTCCCACCTCTCGATGCCCATGCCAATCGCCCTCATTTAACTTTTGCAGACGTCCTTGAAGCGAAAATGAATACACCTTCATGCCATCCCCGTGATGGTGGACCGGTATCAATAATCACAGAACTCGCTTAATAGGAATAATTCAAACATTTTAATTAGCAAAATAGGCCAACCAATGTCTTACCCCACAAAAATTAAAAAATAGAAATATGCAAGTATGAAAGTAGGAAGAACTGTGTGGCCCCAAACATTAAATTATGTATTTACTGAAATTAATACAAAACGTTATTTTTAATTAGCTAAAGAAAGTGTCAGCTAAAGTAAATAGGAATATTATTATTTTCAGGTTAGTAAATTGGAATAATATTATTTTCAGATTAGTTGTCAAATTTTCAGAAAAAAATCCTCGGCAAACAAATCTAATGTAAAATGGCATTTTGATTAACCTTGTATTGATACATAAACGAAGTCCTTATAAGGCGTATTTGTAGAATTATCATTTTCTACGTTCTTCAGTAAGTCTTTATTCGAGTGAAATGACATTTATTACATATAATTAAAATGTATAAATTTACCAATGCTTTATTGCTTATTTTCTGGTTATGCTTGTCTGTTCAGATTGTTAGTTAATCCTTGCTGCAGACACCTACCCTGTCAAATATTTGCTTCTTCAAGACCAAAGACTCCAACAAGTCGGTTCTAACGCAGCTAAGCTTTGCGGACCTTAGTTGGAGTTTATGTTAGGGAAGCGCGTAATCAATATCAATACTCTCCTACCATCGGACAGCATGTCTTGTGAATTCTTGCTATCACAGCAGCTAATAGCCTTAGAATCGTTTCGTCTACGCATTTCGCTCACAGATGTTGTGCCAAACTGAGCTATAGTTTACAGGCACTTCCATATAGTGTCACCAAACATATATTATCAACGGTCACTTGACGGTTTTATGGTTGGGACACTAACACCTAGACTACCAACACATGCTGCACCTGTATGACAGCAGATCCTTTCACTTTAATGGACGTTACTAATTTAAGTACTTCTAGAAATTTCAAACAGTAACGTCTTGATTAAGTAGCAGCTACATTCCCGATCTAAAACGTAAGCACAAGCAAAAAACGACTAAACAAAATCACGTTCTTTTTCCTGAGAGAACAATGAGCGATTGCTTTCTTTAGCTTCATCGATTTCTGGATGTAATCTCAGACGCATAATGAAACGCGTTTCGGAATATTTATTGGAAAATTTTCTGTTTAGACAACAACCTTCAATGTAAAAACATGTTTTTTCCTTCAGCAACCCTCTTGTTATGCTCATTGAATCAATGTACATTGATAATCAGTTCATTTTCTGGTCATCGATTCTACTCAAAAACGACTGATTATTAAATAGATCGATAAATTATTGAATGATTTGTTAAGAGACTTACTATTATCGCTAAAGAGAGAAAACTCATTTTTAAGAAACTCACTGTAGTAATAATGAAGAAAGTAAACATATGCAAATAAAATTTTCTAACGAGATTTCTAGAAAGAAAGAAAAAAAATAGACTGAGAACATATATCAGTATATTTTCAGTTATATATTGACATTTTTTACAGATTAAGGCAGTCTTTTTTTTAATTATATTAATTTCTATTGTTTGTTTTTTTTATATATGAAATATATAATTTTTAATTTAAAAAGCGTCGTCAACCCCAGAATGCAGATAATGGGAGATGTCAAAATGAAGCAAGAACAGAAATTAAATATCTGGGAAGTGTTTTAATATGAAGGACAATGTGACACCGACATCTCAAGTGACAGTGGAATACCACGCGCGGTTTTTCTTTAAAAAAAATTAAGGTGTTAGATACAGGAACTATTTCTCAAAAACAAGAAAAGAATACCCAGCTTCTATGTTAAGCTAATTACACGACAGTTAAAGCTGGACGACTTTTCGATAAGGTTATACAGACGCCTGAATGATGAATCTGATTAAACGCAGTTCATGCCAGAAGAATGAAAAAACAACACTTAGATTTAGAATCAGAAAGAGGTAGTGGAATCTTTTGGAAAGCAGAATAAGAAATGAATCCCTAGAGAATTTGACACTCACAAATCATAAAATACAAGAGGACCAGCGAGTAACGTAACTGCAAACTTGGAGTAAGTGGATGGTAGAATAGTTAGGGAAGCGATAGTAAAAAAGAAAAGCCATAGAAAGTGATGAATAGCCACGATCGCCCACGTCCTGATGGGATATGAAACATAAGAATAATATGTAGTTCAACCCAATAATCTCGGCAGTGATTACAAAACAAAAATAAAAATCCCTTACTAAACGTAGTTTGATGTGGTCCTCAGCTAAACAGAAATTTGTCAATCATGTCGTAATCACTAGAAAAAAAATCACAAACACACCGACTGGTCGAGGTGCACCGAAACAAAGTTGCATCCTTGTAGTGAGTAAAGTGTTTTTTGTCTATATGAAAAACTTGTAATGTGTATATATATATATATATATATATATATATATATATATATATATATATATATATATATATATATATATATATATATATATATATATATATATATATATATATATATATATATATATATATATATATATATATATATATATATATATATATATATATATATATTGTGGGAGGTACAGAACCGAAAAATAGCCAGGAAGACAAAGAATTTATTCCTAATAGGCAATGTGAAATGAAAAAATAAGAAATGAAACACTCACAAGACAGACCAACCGGTTTCGTTCCCTAGCTTATCAAGGTCAACGGGGAATATTTATTTTATAATAAATAGCTTTTACTCTGGCATACAATCTTCATACAATTAAAACATTAAAAGTGGAAATGAATAATCTGTATGAAAAAAAAAAATTTCAACCGAATATCGCAATTTCCCGCAAAAACAAATTATATATATAGCAGGAAAATAGGGATGGAAGAAGTGGGTGAAAAGATTAACGAACACTAGAGCGTAATAACATGAAGACCAAGGAGGCAGTCTCTTTGCTTACAAAGAGACGGTCCCCTTGATCGTATATACAGTGACTCAAGTGCTCGTAAGGGAAAAAGGTAGTGCGAAACTAATTAATAGCGTACGCCCTGATATTTATCAGATGTTCAGTAATAGCTGAACTGGAAGTATTCACCAGTTGGCTCTTACGTGCTTCCGGATTCAGAACTCTTAAAGGGACATGCTGCCTAATCCTACAATCCAATCGCTGGGTCGTTCTTCCTATGTAGTTGTTACTACAACTACAATTGAATGTGTAAATCACTGAATAAACATGATGGGGAGGAAGACGATCCTTGCACATAGATGGAAAGGCAGCACGGGTCGCAAAATGAATTCTTAGTTGAGCCGAAAAATAACACATTTGGACAGCAGACGAGATACGCTTAGCCAAAAGCTCACCCCGTGAATCAATAAAGGGAAGACGTAGGTAGACAGGACATTTTTGTACTTCATCCTGTTTATCCTTCCGAAATTTAATGATTTTATCCCGCATGACATTATGTAAAGTATCACTCGGATAACCTTTTTTTTAAGAGGGTACAGCGGATAAAATCAAATTCCTCATCCAAATACTGTTCACTACAAATCATCAGGGCCCTGTGAGTTAGGGTCCTGATGAGATTGATTTTACGTTTTTTTGGGACAGAATGAGTCCCAACGAGTATACAAACCGGAAACACAGAGGTAAGAAATTGAGAAGAATTCCGATGCACAAGGACATCTAAAAAGGAGATACAAGAATTGGACTCCTTCTCAATGGTGAACGTCAAGGATGGATGAAGTTGATTTATTACTGATAGGAAGGAATCGGCTTCGGGTTCACTATTGAAGAGACAAAACGTATCGTCAACATAACGATGGTACATGGACGGAGCATTGTCATGGGTGAGGAGGGACCTCATAAAAGCCCACAAAAATGTTGGCTAAAGCGGGACCTAAAGGGGAGCCCATCGCGACCCCATCGACTTGTCTGTACTTAAAGTTATTGAAGCTAAACTCCACAGACATAGTCGCAAATTGCATCAACTCAATGAAGACATTTTCGGGGATATCCGGAGGAGACAAGTGACTACGATATAACATGTCACAGCAGATCTCTATGGTTTCCATTACTGGAACGCAAGTGAACAGGGAACACACGTCAAAGGAACACATGAATTTATCCTTAGAAGGAGTTTCCTGTATGATCTTAACAAAAGAGAACGAATCCTTAATAGTATATGAGCTGAAATGCTCAACGACGGGTTGAAGGAGATCTGAGAGAAAACCAGCCACCTTGTGTTGGGATGAGCCAGACATTGACAAATATAGTTAGCTGCGAACAAGGAAGAGAAATGCCGTCAAACATAAGACAACTGTATCAAGGATGCGCTGAATTAATGTAACATCCCTTGTGATCACTGATCAAAATGAGGCTGCTCGTAGCTGAAGTCGTAACTTTGAACATGAGAAGAGGAGGCACCGAAAGCGTAAAAGAGATGTACAGAAAGGCATCCCCGTTGAGCTTCTTGAAGACACCAGCAGTCAGATCGATCTAACATGTATAAATTGTATTAGACTGTGTTTGTCGATGGCCGGACTAAGGAGTCACTTGAGAGCCCACCAGCGGAAGGTGGCAATTGACTATAAAGCCGTAGACGTCCATAAACTAAAATGCGATATTTGTGGTAAGATATGCGGGTCCAGATGCGGTTTTATGTGACATTTTAAATTGCATGATAATGTATAACTCGCTGTTGAACCTCCTAAGTGTTCTGTTTGTGCCAGAATATGTAGGTCGCTTGCTGAGCTAAAGAGTCACATTCATTCAGTACATCAGTAGATCTCCAAAAAGATATGTAGTAATTATCCTACTCGGACACGAGTTGGCAACCACCATATATATATATATATATATATATATATATATATATATATATATATATATATATATATATACACACACACATATATATGTATATATATATGTGTGTGTGTATGTGTGGGTGTTGAATAATAACGTCAATAATATTTATATATGATCAAGGATATTTGGCATTGACAATATATACATATTATTATATTATATAATTATTTCTGAGATTTCAATGCTGATATTTTTTAATAAATTTCTCATTTTAAAAAATCTGGATCAACGTATTTAAGTAGATATTTACTCTTATACCTATTCGGATTTTAGAAGTGATTACATATAAACAACTTTTCAGCAAAATATAAGTTACATTTATTTCCGTTATAAATTTCACTCTTGCTATAATATCCCAGTTACTAGAAATGAAAATACAATTATTTCTTACTATATATATATATATATATATATATATATATATATATATATATAAACATATTTTTGAAGGTACAAAATTTTATCACAGAAATAAAAGTATGAAGCTTGATATTACTAGACATATTAAAAACGGGCAAAGCAACCGGTTTCGCTCCCGCTGTTCAAGCTTCCAGCATGAGAATTAAACAGCACGTTCCTAGAGACATATATATATATATATATATATATATATATATATATATATATATATATATATATATATATATATATATATATATATATATATATATTTATCACCCCAAGCAAGGCTGGAGGCCACTATCACGCATGGGGTTATAGAAGGGTTGGAGGAAGGGCAGATAGGAGTGGTAAAGGAGAGGATGTGGAGAAAGAGAAAGACAGTGGGTCGATCAAGGCAAGGGGGTTACATAAGATTTGGAGCGAGGGCAGATAGGAATGAAAGATGAAAAGATGTGGAGAAAGGAAGTGGATAGATCAAGGCAACTGGAGATCTCGATTGACGCTACACTTAAACCGTTGGAGATTGTATTTGTCAGGGAAACAGTAATAGGGAAGGGAGTTCCAGAGATGTGCGAGACATGAAGCTATTGGAGTAAAAGAGACGTCTACATCTAACAGTTTCAACGGTGTAGGGGTGAGAACGGGATGCCAGCCTCGTAGGACGTTTAAATTCACGAGGCCTAGGGACAAGCGAAAGCAGCTCCTCGGAGCAATTACCGTGAAAGTACTTGTAAAAAAGGCAGAGTGAGGCAACATCGTGTCTATGAGAGAGCGACTGCAGACGAGATGACAGATCAGGGCCAATTACATTGCATATCCGTCTCTGGATCTTATCAAGAACCCTGAGGCAAACAGCAGGGGTCCCAGACCATATATGGCAGCAATACTCCATGCAAGAGCGAATGGTCGATTTATAGACTTGGAGGATCGATTCCTGGGAGAAAAAATTCCTGTCTCGGCACAGGGGACCAACTTTTCTTGCGGTGTATGATGCAACTGACTCGATGTATTTGTTCCATCTCAGATCAGCGGACAGCGCGAGACCGAGCAGCCGCAGAGAGGAGCTCTCGAGAAGTTGGTCGTCAGACATTGTAATGGGACGCAGGGATGGTTCCTTGTGGTGGTTAATAGAGAGCAATTTTGTTTTAAAGGCGTTAAAGTTAACCATCCATTTCTCGCCCCAGTTCACAACCGATTGGAGGTCCTTTACAATTTGAGCTGCAAGGTTAACTTTGTCAGCATCACTAGATTTGTGTTTGAGGCAGGAGTAAATTGTGGTGTCGTCAGCGTAGATGCCGACTTGGGAGTCTATGGCGTCAGGAAGGTCGTTTATAAATATGTGGAACAGAGTAGGGCCTAGGATGGCGCCTTGAGGAACACCTGCGTTAGTGGGATAGGAGCTGGAGATGAATCCACTGAGAACGACCTTCAATTCCCGGTTTGACAAGAATGATTGTATCAGGTCAAACAATCGACCTGTGATACCATAACCCTGTAACTTGCGAAGAAGGCCGGCATGCCAAACTCTATCAAATGCTTTGGAGATTCAAGGGCCAAGGCACAAGCTTTAGCGTTATTATGGATAGCTTGGTAGACAAATTCTGTGATGGCCGTAAGCACATCGGCAGTAGATCGGGCAAAGCGGAAAACATACTGCTTCTCTGAGAGCAGATCATGGGATATCAGATGATTAATCAATTCGGTGTTGATAATGGCCTCGAAGACTTTGCCGAAGAGGGGTAGGAGACTGATTTGACGGTAATTGGAAGGGTCGGAGGGGTCGCCAGAGTTCTTAAAGACAGGAACAATGGTTGAGGACTTCCAGCAGTCAGGAAAACAGGACTCCTTGAGGCAGCGGTTGTATAATTTAGAGAGGGCAGGCGCCAGTTCAGGTGCGCATTTCTTCAGGACAATGGCTGGTATCCCGTCACCACCAGTAGCCTTGTAGTGATCTAAGTTAGAAATAATTCCCAATACCGACGACGGGCTTATGTGCAATCCGTCCAAGAGGGCCTCAGTTCTGGGAGGGAAATCGGGCAAGGGTACCCCGGAAGAGTCTAGCGTAGAATTGGAAGAAAACTTCCGAGCAAAGCATTCGGCCTTGTCGGCAGAGGTGGTCAAGACCTCAAACTGATTGAACAGGGGAGGAGTGGAGGGTTTGTTATTGTTCAGAACGCTCTTGCAGAGGCGCCAATAATCTTTGGAGCCAAATTTGCGGGATGCAATACATTCCTTCATCCGAGCAGCAAATAGTGACTTGGCATCGTCGAGGATACGCTTACACTCGTTACGGGCAGAGGTAAATAGACGTCTATTGGAGTCGGACATATCACTACGAAAACGGTGGAAGAAGTGGTTCCTATGGGCAATGGCGGCTGAGCAAGCAGCTGTGAACCAGGGGGAGGAGCGCGGTTTGACCTTGAATTTCCTGGAGAGGATGAAAGCGACAATTCCAGCTTTAATCCAGGAAGAGAACTCTGAAGCACAATCTTGAATGGGGAGCTTAAATACAGCATCCCAGGGGACATCGCGGAGGAAGTCACGAAACGAGTCCCAGTCAGCCCGTTGGTAGCAGAATGTGGTTCTGGTGGTAGGAGGCTCCTTGCAGGGGGTGTGGCTGAAGGAGATGCTAACAGACACTACAGCATGATCGGAGTTACCGATAGGACAGAGCTGCATGGCACTACAAGATTCAGGGATGGAGGTAAAACACAGGTAGAGGAGTGAGGCCTTACATTCACGGTTGTAAGAAAAACGCGTGGGGAAATCGATTATCTGAATGAGGGATTGAGAGACTGAAAAGTTGAGAATGTGAATGCCTGCGAGGTCGATAGTAGCGTTCTTAAGCCATTGGTTGTGATGGGCGTTAAAATCGCCAAACACAAATATGTGAGAGTACGGATGGACAGAGAGGGCCCTATCTATGCTGTCAGAAATGACATCGAGTATCCCACAGTCCTGAGAGGATGGAGAGCGGTAGAGGAAGAAAAGATAGCTTACAGCATTGAGAAGAGATAGCTGGAGACACAAGTACGAATGATCCGGCGATTCGAGATAGCACTCTCTAGCCAGAGGGAGATGGTCCTTGACGTAGACACCCAGGCCATGCATGTGGGTTAGAGAGTCTTTTCTGAGGAGAGGAAGGTATCCAGGGATCGAGAGATCAGAGGAAGGGATAGAGGAGTCAAGATTGGTCTCACACAGGGCCAGTATATCCAGTTGGTTCTAATGCCACGGATGTTGGAGAAGGAGATATTTAAAGGTTTGGGTGATTTTTGGATGGCTGGTTTAGGTTTGTATTTCTGGTTTTTGTAATTCATGTGGGTAATTGGTGTTGGAAAAAGAGAAGGCCTGAGTTAAAGGAAGCCGACGGTTATTACCCATGACGCGGGCAGAGCGGGTGTTTGGCACAGCCTGAATCATAATGTGGCCTCAGGGTTGCCCATAGGAGATGACTGCAGGGACACCTATCCATGCGCGACATGGCACTACAGACACCCCGATATTATGCAACTGTTGATCAGAGCGGCCGCTCAAGACGCTACACAAGAGTTAGGGCTCCTAACTACCAGTCGGAAACAGCAACCAGGGAAATGTCAACCGTGTACCCTCAGAATGAACAGGCAATGCCGCAGACTACATGCATCACGGGAGAAACACAGCGGCACCAGTACAGAGGCCAGAGAGAGAGAGAGAGAAAGAGAGAGAGAGAGATCCGGGAACCCCTTCCTAAACACGAAACAATGTTTGGGCATCTAATCGTGTCCAATAGAGGGGGAGGAGTGTAAACCGGGCGGTAGGAAAGGCTACCTGCTCCTATTACATATAACATATACAACGACGACAAAACAAAACAATAGAGGGGGGTGTCGTTGGGATAGTCGCAGGGCTTACACTAGTTTAGAGTACTGGGGAATAGGAATGACATACTATTGTGAATGTGTACAATACTAAGTTTTAACTTAGTTAAAGTCCTATTGACGTATATTAGAAAAAAAATACAAAAAAAACAAAATGAATAGAAAATATGGTTAGCAAGCTTTGTGGTTAAGAAAAACCAGGTAAAAAATAAATATAAATGAAATTACTC